>CM022086.1:12670571-13270571 GCA_011114355.1 Carex littledalei | reverse complement strand
AATGAAGTATAACATTTCTGATAAACTAAAAATTACCTTTCAGGTAGTCTTTCAGCTCATGCACCACTTCAGCATCCTTCACAAATGAGACAGCATAGAAATCAACCTTGTTTTCCACACCGAATTTGATGTCTTCCCAGTCCTTCTCTATAGAAGTTGCAATAGTAATACACATAAAAAATAAAAAAGGCACGACATCAACACTAGAGATGAATAAATGTGTAAAACTTTCATATTGTGACGTTTAGGAGCTTGTTACCTGTTATAGATGGAAGCGTAGCACTCTTGCCACGCACATTTAGATGGCGCCTTGATGTAAGTTCACCACCATCTATCACTTCACATTTCACTGTATCAGCTGTCTTGGCCCTCACAACAAGTGACATCATACCTCCTACATGGGTGAATTATTGGTCAAACAACAAGTATATATAAGTTCACAGCACAAAAGAATTTGGCCAATATCCTACTTTCAGACAATGCATCAGTATATTTTTAGTCCACTAGTATATGCATAGTAGGAAACCAATCCTTTCACTGATTTTTCACAACTTCAAAAGAAATTAGAGATTACCATCTACCAAAAGGGTATCACCAACTTCCACATCATTCACAAAATCATCATAATTTACACCAATGGTATTTTCATTGATCAAGCCACGGTTTATGGTAAAATTTAATTCTTGTCCTTCCTTGAGCATGATTGGCTCAGTAAGATCTCCACTCCTGACCTCAGGCCCCTGCAATAGCACAACATATCATTTTACTAATAGGAAATACAGAATAAATATACTTTCCTAGTCCTAACAGGGTCGTATTAATATAATAAGGTGCCAGTTGAAAATGGGCTCTACCAGGATAGGTGGACAAATGTTATCTCCATGTAACTATTGTACTTTTTGTACCCTGGCCCATTTTAGAAGTCCATTAATAATGAATGATGTGGATGGAGATTTTTAACAAGTTGGAATTTGTGTTCATGCAAGGCTTGGCAAAAAAATGTTTTTGCTCTTCTTCCTCATCTAGAAATAAATCCAGTTCAAAATCAACACTATTAAAGCATTTCCTATTATATCGACTTGAGTAATTACAACACTTTACTTGCCCCGAATAGAACAAGCACTAAACCTTATACCGCAATTAATGAAAACGACACTACCTTGGTGTCAAGCATGATGGCTATGACATTGCCATCCTTATTTTGCGCATTGTACTCCTTCACCAAGTTAATAACCTTCTTGTGGGATTTGTGGTCCCCATGGGACATATTAAGGCGTGCCACATTCATCCCAACTTCAGCCAGCTTCCATATCATCTCTCGAGTGTTTGTGCTCGGGCCAATCGTGCATACAATCTTTGTTTTCCTCGTTGAAATTAGCGCGACGTTATAAGATTCGGTGTCTTGAGTCAAGTCAGTTGTTTCCTGAAAAACAGCAAAATAGTTTATAGCTAACAACAGGATAATTATGAAATATAATAGAGAATTTGACCAAACCCATTGCTATTATTAATTATTCTTTACAGGTTTCGTTAAAATATTTTACTTGTCATTTCCTGAAGATAAAATAAGGCTTGACCGAGACTTAGACACTAGTTCCAGCCAGATCACAGTTAGTTCATATGAAATGTATCGTGATCTTAAGCTTTCCTTAATCCCCTCTAAAGGATCTAGAGTTTTTGCCATAGCTAACCAATTCTTACAATCAGTTTCCAATTGGTTTTGACTGACTGGTGCAAAAGAGTAAGGCCGTTGTTGTAAATTCCAATGACGATTAGCTGAGGAAACATTGTAGTAGCTCTAATTACTCATTTTAGTTATGTTAAAAGCCCACGTAAACGCAGATCAAATACCGCAGCAGCAAACATAAAAGAGAAAAAAAAAACGAAAATTTCTGGACTCGCCCCGATCCACCAAAACTCCGCGATCAACAAAACAGAATTAAAAATTCCCCAAAAACCCTCTCAGCTCGAACATGCATTCAATCGGCTGTACATTTCAAACAAAAGAGCTTTGAATTCATTTTTACTACTCACAGGGTTTACAACGCCATTGGGCGAAGCGAGATCAGCGACCTTGGCGTTCGCGTCGCTGGTCTTGACAGACCTCACTACGAGATTTCTCCGACTAACAGGCGGGGCCCACGATCCGCTCCTAGCTATACTCTGGCAGACGCGCCGAGAGACCGAGTTCGTACGAGTCACCGGAGAGATCTGCGCCGCCATGCTACCGATTTCCATCGCCGCCATCTGGAGCTGTTAAATGTCAGAGAAGAAAATAAAATATGTTTTTGCTCGTGAGTCGTGAGTCGGGACTGAGGCGGGGTTTAAGAAGCGTGCCAAGTGCCACGTACAGGACAGAGAAAGAGAGAAAGAGAAGGAGAGAGAGAGAGACTCCAGCAGAGTTGGAGGCGCCAAGGGGGGGGAGGGTTTTAGAAAAGGTACCCGTGCCTTCTGCCTTGATAACTAATGATTATTTGTTTACACCTGGAACTTGGTCGTACATGGAGTGCCAGAATGTGTTTTTGCTCGTGAGTCGGGACTGAGGCGGGGTTTAAGAAGCGTGCCAAGTGCCAAGGGGGAGTACAGAAAGGGACAGGGGTTAGAAGAGAACGGAGTAGGTCCGATGCCCATCGGACCTACTTTTAGGTTCAACGAGCATGATGACCTTACGATCTAATTTAAGATTTGTTTGCACGGAAATTGAAACATGTACGCACTAATTTTAAAGCGTTCTACACGAATCTTAAAGCAAATCGACGGTGATTAAACCCGTCGAACCAGAGTAGGTCCGATGCCCATTGGACCTACTCTTAAGTTGGGTTAGAAAAGCTACACACGGCGGCCTACGGGCTTTAAACATTCATAAAAAAAAAAAAACAAAGAAAAGGTATACACACGGGGAGTTCTGCCTCCATAACTAATGATTATTTGTTTACACCTGGAACATGGTAGTATATGGAGTGCCAGAATCAAGATTTTCAATGTCATATAAATATATAAGAGAAAAGGTTTTTATACCCACCTTTATGTACCCACTTTTTACCCACACAAATTGGATAAGGCTTCTAACTACCTTAACCATTCCTAAAAACTGTTTCTCTGACCTCTTTCTAAAATTTCTCCAATTATCATTGTTTCTCAAAAAACTGTTCTCTTCTCCTCCAGCGCCTCTATCTCTCTCCTTCGTTTCCTTCCCCTGAAGATATCTCTCTCTCCTCCGTTCTTTTCTCTCTCTCCCTCATTCTCTTCTCTTTCCTTGGCATTGGCCCAGCCGCTGCTTCGACTACGGAGATAGAAAGAGACAATCTGAGAGAGGCGATCTGGAGGAGAGAGATGAGAGAGAGGCGATATGGAGGAAAGAGATGAGAGATAGTCGATTTGGAGGAGATGATTTGTGAGAGAGGCGATCTGGAGGAGAGAGATGAGAGAGAGGCGATCTAGAGTATTAACCTTGTTGTTTTACAGTATTCACCTTGTGGTATTATAGTATGCATTTTGTGGTTTTACGTATCAATCTTGTGGCGATCTGGAGAGAGATGAGAGAGAGGCGATCTGAAGGAGATAGGAGGAGACGATCTTTGAGAGGCGATATGAACTTGAAGGAGTCATGGATCCAGGCCTTTTCAAGGTGATCCTGGTCAGGAAAGTCGGCCAGGTGCCGATGCAGCGCCACCTGAGGAGTGGTGGAATTTGCAACAACTGTTGGCCGCTACTGAACGAGTGACCTGAGGAGTACGAGGAACAGTTTTACAGTATTTCATATTGCAATTTATAGGATTCTATGAAGAGTTTTATATCCATTTTCAGGCAAAAAGTGTTTCACCCAAAGTTCTCAGTCAAACAAGTGGTGAGCCGTCTGATGACACTAGGAGGCAAAATTAGCAAGGTTTTTGTTCTTAGTTTTCTTTTTAGTACATATTTACAGTGCATTGAAATGTGTTAGTGCAATAATTTTGAAATTTCTTACTTAAATGGCTCAATTTTATCGTCATTTGATTTTTTTCTTACTATCAGATTTACAGAGTCGATTAGCTAGTTTTACAGTATCTATGTCGTAGTGTTATAGTATGGATTTGATTAGTTTCTTGTTGAAATGGCGAAATTTTAATGCATTTTTATTTGTTTCACTTGATCAGTTTAGGTTTTAAAGTGTCGATTTGTTATGTTCACAGTCTGGATCGGTTAGGGTTACAGTATCTATGCAATAGTTTTATAGGATCTATCTAATAATTTTATATGATATATGTAATAGTTTACTTGATCTATGCAATAGTTTTCAGTTCTTTATTTTACATATCTAGATTGATTCATGCAGCTTGTTCAGTTAATATTCCAGCTGATGCAATTGTTTTACAAGATTCTTGCACTAGTTGTACAGGATTCTTGAACTAGTTTTACAGGATTCTTGTAAATATTTTACAGGATTCTTGCAATTTTTTTTACATGATTCTTAAACTAGTTTTTACAGAATTCTTGCAATTATTTTACAGGATTCTTGAACTACTTTTATAGAATTCTTGCAATTGTTTAACAAAAATTTTGCAAATATTTTACAGGATTCTTAAACTAATTTTACATGATTCTTGCTATTGTTTTAGAGGATTTTTGCAATTATTTTACAAGATTCTTGAACTAGTTTTATAAGATTCTTGCAATTGTTAAACAAGATTTTTGCAAATAATTTACATGATTTTTAAACTAGTTTTACATGATTCTTGCAAGTATAACCTTGTTTATTCTTTCAGCCAGGTAACTCTAATTTATAACCTTGTTTATTTTGTTTTTTTACAGGATGATATTTCAAGGAACGTGTTGTTCTAGTGATGAGGCTTCTCACTCTTCAAATAATGTTCAACAAAGGGTTATGAAGTAACAAATTTTGTATGTTGAATAGTATGCTTGTGTGGAACATATGAATTTGTTTGTTGAATGTTATTATTTGTGTTTGCTACTGTTGAACAATGTGGTTGTGACTAGTGACATTTTATAGTTATTTTTGTTGAACAATGTGTTTTATATTATTGATGTTTCATAGTTTGAAATTGTTAGTTTTACAGTTTACATCTGCGAATTTTACAATATTGAAGTTTTATAGTTTGTATATGTTAGTTTTATAGTTTCAGGTGTCAACTTTACAGTATTGAAGTCTTATAGTTTGCATATGTTAGTTTTATAGTTTACATCTACGAGTTTTACAGTATTGAAATCTTATTTTACATGATATAGATGCATATATAAATATTAATAATTGAAGAAAAAATGATAAAAAAAAATGTAAAAAAAAAATTAAAAAATTTTCATTTCGAAAAAAAAATTTAATTTTACATAATTTTAGGTGTTATTGGAAATAACTACAAGTTTGAGAAGTGGTTCGGTTTTGAAATCTTCTAGAAGCTGTCATCTAAAAGTACAGCAAGTGGTCCCGCATGAAGTACAGGTAGTTTGGCAAGTCATGGAAGTTGCAAACGATTAGCAACAAATTTGGGACCACTTGCAAAAGTCGCTGGTTGTTAGAATTTTAAATTACGTATTATATATGATTTGTTATTGAAGATACAGTATTGAGTATAGAGTTTTACAGTATTCGCGCAAGTCAAATAACAGTTGGTTTGAGTAAAAACTGAGTACAACTCGCTGGGTACAGTCACTTCCAAACCAGAAAGAAGCAATATGAGCTCCTAATGTGGACACAAAATTAAGGTTATTTCGACAGGAATTTATTATTGTTTTATTCTTCTAATTCAATCAGGGAGTTGAATTGGCGATTCCCAACTTGGGTGAAACAATTTCGAATTCAGGCGGTATGCATATACTGTACAAATTGCTGCAATTCTGATAGGCGTGTTACGACCACCAGGTGTTGAATTGGCGAGTCAGACCATATGATCTTATCAATCAGGGAGTTAATTAAAAATGATTTAGATAAGAGTGCCGACATCCACAAAATGGATCGGAGAGAGCAAACAGAAATAATAAATAAACTGTCTAAAAGGGGAGGAAAAGAACGCACCTTCGTGTCTTCCATGTTTCACAATAATACCTTTTGCTGACATGCTCTTTTATCTTACCTGAATTTCAGCCTCCCTAACCCCACCCCCCCACAACCACCCAAAAAAGAGCACCAACATTAATATCTAATTGCAATTAAGAACTTTCATTTATAATAGGCACCATCATAACTTAATTCAGTACCGCTGGGAAGATTCTTAATTTGGAAGGGGGAACACAGAAAACCTAAAAATTTAGATATGCTGCGCATTCTTAAATACGCAAATTTTTTTAAAAGATAATATGATAGTACATCAAATTTAAGCTCAGTTATAATAATTTAAAGTCAAACAAGAAACCGCCAAATAAACCTCTAACAACTAAAAGCTCCGCTATAGAACTAAAAGCACTTCGCCAAGGCAAACCTTTTGTAATTATAAGGAGACTTTTTGTTTCTTCTGTAAAAGTTCTGCATTGGCAACCCTAAATAACAAAACACCATTTAACAAATGCAGCATTTGTTGTTTCGACACTCCTCGTCACTTAAACTTTACGCACTTGGATATGGTGAGTTGATTCACGTCTCCAGATGGATTTCACGCCACTCTGAACAAGAGTCACATAATCTCCTTTCTTTATATGCTTCCCGTTCTGTTTCATCACGAAGTTTACAAAGTTAACATTTGTTCCAAGACATTAATCATGATAAATGAAATGTAGAATTGAGTACCAGCAAAGCTTCTACAGCTCTAGAGAAAGTCTCTTCAGCATCATTCGAGAACTCCATTTGTACAGGCACTACACCTTGATATAGCACAAGTCTCTGCTTTATTCTCTCTCTACAAGGCAGAAATCATGTATTAGATTCCTCTCAAATATCATTTTTTTTTCAAAATCTCATTGCTAACTTACTGGTTTGTAAATGCGAAAATCGTAGAAGCAGGCCGGAAGTGGCTCAATAGCACAGCCATGGACCCTGTCTGTGTGAAAACAATAATAGGTGTGTGCAGTGCATTTGCCATGGTGGTTGCATGAAGGGCAAACATTTTACTCATCTCATGTGGAGTAAATTCTCTGCTGCCTAAAGTCTTCAATAAAAGAGAAAGGAAAAGCAAAAGGTAAAGAACAAGAATATTCTGTCTGGTTTCATAAATGAAGAATGTCAACAAAGAAAAGAGAAACAATTTACCTGGATAGGTGTTGAAGGAGCAGTTAAGGTGGTTCTAGCTGATATAGTTGATTCAGTTCTTAGCGCCACTGTATGCATCACTGTTACAGCTTTTAGCGGGAACCTAAGTAAAAACAAGAGGAAGGGGAAGAAGATTAAATAATGCAACATATGCAACTTTGTCAAGAGGAACAAGACCACTTGTCAGAGCTTTCTATGCCTGGAGCTAAAATCTTTATGGCTCGACTAAAGTTAAAAGAAAAGCTAAATAAAATAATTTCACGTGTACCCATAAAACCTACAATGAGCACAATATTCTAGTGCCATTATGGTTCAGGGTTAAGGTAACAGGGCAACTTCTCAATTAAACGGGCCAGGAGTACATAAGAAATTGCGCTTCGCCAGTAAATTGTTATGTTTCTATGTTTTGGTAACGGTATACATGATATTTCCCATTCAGCCCTGGGTATCCAAGAATGTGACATTTTGCAACAGTATATGATAAATTGCTCTAAAGATATTGCAATTGAACACCAAACTGAATGAAGGGTGCAAAAAGAAATATTACGAAAATATCAGAATCAGTTCAAACTCATTATGTAAAGAGGACTTACTTGCCGTGAGCAGTTTCACCAGAAAGCATGATAGCATCAGCACCTTCTTTGACAGCTATGGCTATGTCAGAGACCTCGGCTCTTGTTGGAGTGGGATGGTCTATCATGCTCTCTAGCATATTTGTTGCGACAATCACCGGCTTCTCCATGCTTCGGCACCTCATTATTATTTCCTCCTATTATATTTTACAAACAAGTCCCACTATCAGCCTCAATCCTTATGATTTGAACAAAATTTCTCTGGCAGAATTTTAGTCCTGTATTTTGGGCATATTATGTCAACTGACCATATATATATGTTGGGTCCTGTGTTTTGTAGTTTCTAACTACTTCAATTTAGCAAGTTGTAGCCATGAAAAGAAATGACCAAGGACAAAATTCCATTTTTCAAAAAAAAAAAAACTACTGGTGCACTGCATGAACTAAAAAAAAAGATGGTTGGAGCCACAGCTGTACGGAAACCACCCTACTCATATTCATCTTTGTTAGTTTAATGGTGAAAAAACCTCCCCACATCCACACCCAATAAGCTATAAAAAAAACCTCACTCATACCAGCATCCAATAAGCTATTTTTAAAGAATCTTACCCACAAGGCCACAACAATATACAATAAACTATGAATAGAAAAAAGTTGCCTTATCTTAATATAAGTATTTGGGTAAATGAATAATCTGATGCCAATGACAACCCAATGTAAAACAGAAAATAATTAAAATCACCTGTAACATGGGGACATCTTCAATTGGAAGCTCAGCCCCGAGATCTCCACGAGCTACCATTGCCTACAAGGACATTTAGAGTTAGGATTTGTAACTTATGGCTCAAACATATAAATATGATTGAAAGAAAAGGATTCTGACTCCATCAGATGCAGAGATAATAGATTGAAGATTTGGTATTGCATCGGCACTTTCTATTTTCACAAGCACATGTATATCAGCATTGCAACCTGCCAATTGAAGGGAAAACAAAAGAAATTACAAAGGAACATTAATTAAAACAAATGCAAGAATGAAATATAACATTTTCGGATTAACTAACAATTACCTTTTAGGTAGTCTTTCAGCTCATGCACCACTTCAGCATCCTTCACAAATGAGACAGCATAGAAATCAACCTTGTTTTCCACACCGAATTTGATGTCTTCCCAGTCCTTCTCTACAGAAGTTGCAATAGTAATACACACAATAAGAAAAGGTACAACATCAACACTAGAGATGAATAAATGTGTAAAACATTCATATTGTGCGGTTTAGGGGTTATTACCTGTTATAGATGGAAGCGTAGCACTCTTGCCACGCACATTTAGATGGCGTCTTGATTTAAGTTCACCACCGTCTATCACTTCACATTTCACTGTATCAACTGTCTTGGATTTCACAACAAATGACATCATACCTCCTACATGGGTGAACTATTGGTCACGCAACAAGTTTATATAAGTTAACAGTACAAAAGAATTTGAATAGCTAATATCCTACGTTCAGATCATGCATCAGTATATTTTTGGATCCACTAGTATATGCATCGTAGGACCCTAATCCTACGACTGATTTTTGATGACTTCAAAACAAATTAGAGATTACCATCTACCAAAAGGATATCACCAACTTCCACATCATTCACAAAATCATCATAATTGACGCCAATGGTATTTTCAGATATCAAGTCACGGTTTATGGTAAAATTTAATTCTTGCCCATCCTTGAGCATGATAGGCTCGGGAAGATCTCCACTCCTGACCTCAGGTCCCTGCAATAGCACAACATATCATTTTACTGGTAGGAAATACAGAATAAATATACTTTCCTAGTCCTAACAGGGTCGTATTAATATAATAAGGTGCCAGTTGAAAATGGGCTCTACCAGGATAGGCGAAAAATGTCATCTCCATGTAACTTTTGTACTTTTTTTGTACCCTGGCCCATTTTAGAAGTCCATTAATAATGAATGATGTGGATGGAGATTTTTAACAAGTTGGAATTTGTGTTCATGCAAGGCTTGGCAAAAAAATGTTTTTGCTCTTCTTCCTCATCTAGAAATAAATCCAGTACAAAATCAACACTATTAAGACATTCTTATTATTTCCACTTGAGTAATTACGACACTTTATTTGCCCCGAATAGAACAAGCACTAATCCTTATACCACAATTAATGAAAAGGACACTACCTTGGTGTCAAGCATGATGGCGATGACATTGCCATCCTTATTTTCGGCATTGTACTCCTTCACCAAGTCAATAACCTTCTTGTGGGATTTGTGGTCCCCATGGGACATATTCATGCGTGCCACATTCATCCCAACCTCAGCCAGTTTCCATATCATCTCTCGAGTGTTTGTGCTCGGGCCAATTGTGCATACAATCTTTGTTTTCCTTGCTGGATTTAGAGCCACAGATCCGGTGTCTTGTGTCGAGTCAGTTGTTTCCTGAAAAACAGCAAAATAGTTTATAGCTCACAACAGGATAATTATGAAATATAATAGAGAATTTGACCAAACCCATTGCTATTATTAATTATTCTTTACAGGTTTCCTTAAAATATTTTACTTGTCATTTCCTGAAGATAAAATAAGGCTTGACCGAGACTTAGACACTAGTTCCAGCCAGATCACAGTTAGTTCATATGAAATGTATCGTGATCTTAAGCTTTCCTTAATCCCCTCTAAAGGATCTAGAGTTTTTGCCATAGCTAACCAATTCTTACAATCAGTTTCCAATTGGTTTTTACTGACTGGTGCAGAAGAGTAAGGCCGTTGTTGTAAATTCCAATGACGATTAGCTAACGAAACATTGTAGTAGCTCTAATTACTCATTTTAGTTATGTTAAAAGCCCACGTAAACGCAGATAAATACCGCAGCAGGAAACATAAAAGAGAAAAAATAACGAAAATTTGTGGACTCGCCCCGATCCACCAAAACTCCACAATCAACAAAACAGCATTAAAAATTCCCCAAAAACTCTGTCTAAGCTTGAACATGCATTCAATCGGCTGTACATTTCCAACAAAAGAGCTTCGAATTCATTTTGCTTTACGACGCCATTGGGCGAAGCGAGATCAGCGACCTTGGCGTTCGCGTCGCTGGTCCTGACAGACCTCACTACGAGATTTCTCCGACTAACAGGCAAGGCCCACGATCCGCTCCTAGCTATACTCTGGCTGACGCGCCGAGAGACCGAGTTCGTACGAGTCACCGGAGAGATCTGCGCCGCCATGCTGCCGATCTCCATCGCCGCCATCTGGAGCTGTTAAATGTCAGAGAAGAAAATAAAATATTTTTTTCGCTCGTGACTGAGACGGGGTTTAAGGAGCGTGCCAAGCGCCAACGTAAAAGGACAGAGAGAGAGAGAGAGAGAGAGAGAGACTCCAGCAGAGTTGGAGGCGCCAAGGGGGGAGGGGTTAGAAAAGGCACAGATGGGAAGTTCTGCCTTGATAACTAATGATTATTTGTTTACACCTGGAACTTGGTCGTATATGGAGTGCCAGAATTTCAAATCAAGATTTCCAATGCCATATAATCGTATTAGAAAATGGGACAAATTAAAATATCCTGTAAAAGATTCCTCTCATTTTACGGCTTGAGATTTACTCCTAACTGTTTTGAGATTCAAGCTAGCGCAGAGGCAGTATTATTGGGCTTTGAGATTCGTGTCTAGTTAAAAAGAACGTTCCTGATCTACTAATTGTAAAAGATTTCCTATTATGGTACCAGGGAGGATCTGAATTTCTAAAAAATGTGCCCCGAGTTATGTTGATTTGGTCTGAATTTTCTATAGTTAGCATTTCTGAGAAATCAAAATTCAAAAGTAGTTTGTCTTTGTAAAATCTCCAAATTTAGTGTATACGCAGATTTAATTTGTGTCTCTCAAGGGGAATTCAGATCTTCCCCGGTACCGTAATAGGGAATCTTTTACAATTACTTGATCTGGACAGTTCTTTTTAACTTGGCACGAATCTCAAAGCTCAATAATCTGCCCCCTCCGTCAGCCCGAATCCCAAAGCAGTTGGGAGTTAATCTCAAACCGTAAAGTGAAGGGAATCGTTTACAGTAATGGAGATGATACTTGTCCTCTCAAGGGGGACGTGCATACTAGATCTATATGTTTCGAAGGAGATGCACATATTTAGTCTGTGTTACTTCTGAGAGACACATATCTATTTTTTTTTTTTTGGTGTGTGAAATGAAAAGTTTCTTTCTTTTTGTCTGCGTGTCTCACTGTTGCATATTTTGTCACACACTTTTTTAAAAGCTACTTCTTTATTTCAGTTTGACTTCCATCTTTTGTTACTTCTCTTTTTATTGGTCTGCGTGTCTTTCTCTTTTATTTTGATTTACATAACTTGAGCACGTGCGCTCTCTCTCTATGCATACTGAATATGCACATTATTTCCTTTTAGGCACGCAGATGTACTATACGTATCATCTTTGATAGTCTATTTGTTTGCTAGATTTTAGTTTTTCTTTTAAAGTCAACCACTTTTGTATTTTGAATTTTTCAAAATACTACAAATAAAAAATGTATCATTTGATCAACTTGTTATTTGTAAAGAAATTCTATGTATAATGATTGTGGAGGAAGGACTATATAAATATCTAATTTTATAATTTGATCCGTGTCTGAGAAACCGAGAATGTTTTGACTTATTTGGTGAATTTGGTGAGAGCCTTTTATTTACTTATGGACCAGAAAAAATTTCGCGATACGGTATACACCAGGTGTAGAAGGTAAACAAAAGCACCGCTGGATGACTATAACATATTTTGGAGCCATTTGTGAGAACATTACAGCCGAGAGAGCAGGTTGGGTCCGATGAGTTTCACGACCGTCCGATCTGCTTTAAGATTCGTGTGCACGAATCTTAAAGCAAATACAAAAGTTGCAGGGACGAATCTTAAGCAAATCGGACGGTCATCGAACTCATCGAACTCACTTCGAGTCGATGGGCATCGGATCCAAATTGACCTCTACAGTCGAACCCCCAACTGTATAGATGCCAGATCTTAAAATATCTCGTCATGTTCAATATCAAATGCTGTAATCCAACATCTTTATTTTTAATTTCAAAGTTCAAAAGATGATTCAAATCACTCAACATGATATTCACGTTTAAATATGATTGGATACCAAATTTTATATTCTTAAAAAAAATTTACTATTTTTTAAAATAGATACAAATCATTGTTTCTAGATGATCCATAATTTTCTAACAAACAATGATTTTGTACCTATCTTAAAAATAGTAAAAAAATTTCAAAAAATATAAAATTTGATTTCCAATCATATTTTAACGTGAATATCATATTAAACAGTTCGAATTGTCTGCTTAAACTTTAAAATTTAAAATAAAAATATTAGGTACGATTGATTGAAGCATGAAGCAATTAGGCATGTATAAATAATTATTTAAATTTTTTCGTTAAGACCGAGGCACAGATAGATAGTGGGTACAGATTACCGAATCAAGGAATCCAGCTTTGATCCTCTCGGACCTTTGTGAGTTGGTGGTGTGCTTTAATCTGTAATGCACGTCAACATACTTCAATATAGAATAATAATTTTGAACAAAGTAACAAGCTGACTTCTAATAATAAATGGAGGTGTGATGGAGTGATGGTACATCATTCTACATTTTTTTTTTCTGATGAGAATTTCAGGTGTATTCTTCAAAAATTTCAAACATATATACCCTTTTAAATTTTACAAACTCACAAATCTACTTAAATTTATTATTTGTTATTAAAACTCATTTAAAATTTATAGAGTTCATATTTTACCATTTACTGGAAAAAAAATTATATAGCATGTGTAAGAAATGTTCAATCTTTCCATTAATTTGTTTGTGATGACAAATTATTCATTTTTTTTTATCTGTGATGCGTACATAAATGTATACCTAAATGTCACACTGTGTGCGTTAGAAGTAGAGAAGTAAATCGTTCACTCTCACAAACTAGTCAATTAGAACTTTTACACATGCTACATATTTTCTTTTTAATAAAGAATAAAATGAGTTAGGATAGAAACGATCATAAATTGAATAAATTTGTGTTTTTAAATATAAGGATAAATATGATATTATAAATTTTAGAAGGGAAAATAAATAATTTCGAAATTTTTGAGAGGTATATGTAAAATTTCCCTTTTTCTTTGTAAGTCAAGTTTTGCGTGCTTATACAATAAAGTTTTTTTCTTCTCTGATGTGGAAAATTTGTGCGAGTTTGACAGCTCATTTTTTTATACTTGCCCAGTCCTCGCAATATTTTTGGTTTTCATCCAATGATTTATTTTTCCATTGAGTATCAAGTAAACTGCGTGCAGATGAAAATGAGAACGGAGTAGGTCCGATGCCCATCAGACTTACTTTTAGGTTCAACGAGCATAATGACTGTCTGATTTAATTTAAGATTTGTGCGCACAAAAATTGAAACCGACACACGAAGTTTAAAGCATTCTACACGAATCTTAAAGCAAATCGACGGTGATTAAACCCATCGAATCAGAGTAGGTCCGATGCCCATCGGACCTACTAAAATGCAGCATGCGTGAGAATTGAGATGCGAAAGCCGTGTAAAATGAGAGAACGGAATATCAAATCTTATATCCGAGATGAATTAATTTCTTGGTCAAAATAATATCAATTTCGTGCAAAATCTTTCAGATTATATTCTTTTAATAAATACGTTTTAACATCATTGATAATTATTAACGATGTTCAAAAAATTAAATTATCATCTTACATATAAATAAAAGATTACAATATATTAGCAAAATTATTTAAATGAAGAGGAGGATTCAAATGCTTTATATGCTCCATCGTCCATCGACCATCATACCTTTATATTTTAGTTTTCTAATAATAAGATTTGTAAAAAGAGTGAGTCTATGGTACTATGCATAGCACGGATTGGTCCGTAATACGGATCAGTATTTTCTTTTTCAAAATTCTAACGGTCGATCCGAACCGTTCAACATGATTTCCATATGAGAATATACTTGTGGGCTAAATTTTCTATTTTTTATAATTTTTTTACTATTTTTTTAGATAGGTAGAAAATCACTGTTTTTGGATGGTCCAGAATTTTCAGATCAAGTGATTTTCTACCTATCTTAAAATATAGTAAAAAAAATTCGAAAAAATATATAAAATTTAGTCTGCAAGTACATATTCATGTGGGTATCACGTTGAACGGTTCAGATTGACCATTAGAATTTTCAAAATGAAAATATGACTCTATAGTACGAATAATTCGTGCTATGCATAGTACCATAGACTCACTCTTGTAAAAATTATATGTCAAAATAAAAAAGTGTGACCTATATTATTTACTCTACATGCACATAAAAAAGTTACCACTTTTCGATTTTAAAAAATCAACATTCAGAAATTATCCACTCTCTTCATAACAGTCAAAACAAAATTTAAATATCATAGTTTTTACATGTACATAGAGAAAACGATATAGATAATATCAACGGTTTTATTTTTAAATTGAAGTTATTAAAGTTTTAAATAGAGGAATAATGAAAAAAAAAATATATAAAATGAAGACATCTGAACCGTCATCTTAAATAAGATTTAAATGCATTTGTCTAAATTATTTGATTTAGCATTGTATGAAGAGATAACTTGATCAAACTTCATATGTTATTGTTTGGGTGCTTCAATATAGAGATGATAATGTATAAATCAAAGGCAGTGAAGGGTTGTTGTCCGTTACAAGTGGAAGCTAACTCCAGCTTTAAAGGAATCGGTTCAGATTGCAATAGGGCTGGGAATTGAAGTTTGGTATTTGCTGCAAGAACACAAATCTTTCTCTTGCGTGTTGTGTTCATAAACATACCAGTTGATTTAAGTATGTTTATTAGGTAGTAATGAGTGAACTCTGATGTAATGTAAGGTAAAATCACAATCAAGGGTAAGGGTAACATTATAAATTAAGCTTTCTTTTTCTTTTCCGGAATTTGGTGCACCACAAACGCTAGATGGCATAGGTAAATAACACTTATTTTCATAACATAAAGTAAAAGGCATAAGTGGCAATCTATATGCACAGGATGATTATAAAGAAGCAAGGAAATATTTGATACTAGAAAGAAAAAGACTAATACATTCCTACAATTTCATGAGAAATTCCCTTCTTTGAGCGGAAAATTCAAGATTCAACCCCATAAGGCAGAAGAGCAGCAGCAACATGTCTACCCTCTTCATTCAAAATATTATATGTAGATGAAGCATTTCTCTGCAGAGGAAAGTGAGGAAAAATATAAATCAGACAGAAATAAAAACTAAATGCCTAACCCAGATGGTATACAGGTCAGGTCAGGTTGGGGAACAATAGAAAAGACCTGTTGACATCTTAAGCAACTACCAAGGTGCTAGCAAGTACAATGTAATATCGAAGTAACGGCAAATTGATTTCATACCAGATGGGAAAAAAAAAAGTCAGTGTAATAGCACTACAACATGTAAGATAAGTACCGAATCAACAACTTCCAGTTTCATGCCAGTTGAACGAATGAAACGGCGAAGCTCTGGGTCCACTGGTATTATATTTCTTCCACAACCAAGAATCAGAATTTCTGCACCAATGAACAAAACAATAATATCATGTTCATACAGAAACCATACAGCCATAGAAAGTTAAAAAAAAAAAACGTGCACATTCCAGCAAGGCAAGGAGATATTACAATCCAATATCCATCTTATCCTAGTTCTTCAAACAAGATCCTAACATTCTAGCTTTCAGTAAATTATCTGGGAAAAAAAGGAGGGTAGTGTCGGTTTTTTACATGTATAACTAGGTAGAGGCATAGATGCAATTTGAATTTTTTATGTTTCATAGGGTTATAATGTCAGGGATACACAATGTTCTCCTTTTGAAAGGATGAATTCATTGCAGGATAACGGAGAATGGGGGGGGGGGGGGGGGGGGGGGGGCGTTAAATGAATTAAAAAAGGAGCAAAAGAACATTACCTGGAACTGGTCGAACAATTTGAAAGATTGAGAGGCTGCACAAGTGATAAAAAACAACAACCAGCATTCATAAGTTTCAAACTAGAAAAGAAAAGGACTTGCATGAAGAATATGCTTCTCTGAGTCTGACACACTATTGGAAATTCACAAGTGAATACATATAAAGAGAACAGTCAAAAGTTGGCAAATGACCAGTTAATTGAAGCAGTTTGTGTCATTTTCTAGTTCTCACATCATTTGTGCAAGTCTTATCGGCCTTCAAGTCAGTTAAATTTTTCTTCAGTTCTGGATAAGGAATTCAGGTTTCTCTCAGAAGAAATTGTTTAGGAGCATCATGATTTCTGTTTGGGCAACAGGTAGTTCAAGTTCAGTTCATGTCACATTTGGGTCAGACTGGATTGCTTGGTAGTGAGCTGTTGGCTTCCAGATTTGTTCATGTTCAGGTGCTTCAAGATGGGTCCAGCTCAGGTTAGGGTCAGGCTAAGCAGTTATGTTGCATCAGGTCAGAATTTCCCAGAACTGTGTCCTTTCACATTGGTCAAAATTAGAAGTAAACTTGCACTCAAGAAAATGAACTGTAATGCTCAAAAAAATAAACTGTAAATAGGAATTCTAACTTTTTACAATCAGATGTACGAATACTGTATGACCCTACAAGGAGATAGATGACTTGTGCACATGGCTTATTTAGTACAAGGACATACCTTTGAGGGGTTATATCAGAGAATTTCTTAGGAGCCCATGTCATTATTTTATTCTCCACTATAAGCAAGCTACCTTCATATTTTGTACCATTAATTGTGAATCCAGTATCTGAGTACCTATCACATGTTGATGTTGTTAAGAGCCACAAATGACACTACTTTCAATCCTAATTTATTCTTAACCTCTCAAAATTTGATTGATTAATAAAAGGGCAGATGGAGGCAACAGTAGACCTCAACTGATGCCGAAATTTTAAGCTGTTGAGAAATTTCACTTATAACCAAAACGGACACCATGTTTAACACTGGCATTTCAGTAAGGATAAGTAGCAGCGACTTATTGGCCATGCTATTGAATAAAACCAGAAGCAAATACTTGCCAGGATGGGTATCAATTTCAGTGAAGCACCAAATACTACAGATCACCTTAACTAACCAATCTAACTTGCGATGAGCATTGTGCCTAGTAATTTGATGCATTTTTTGTTCTGAGAATACTCTCAAGAAGTCTCTAGGACTAGGATTGCATTTATTTTGGAAAGAAAAGCATAGCCAACAGCTTTTCTATTCAATTTACACTCAAATTCTGATCTTATTTGAGAAAAAACTAAGAATAAATAATTACTCACCTTAACTTGTTCCGGAACTAAATACTTACTTGGAGCTTCTTGTTTTTTTTTTTTTTGGAAAGAAAAACTTCAATAGTCATTTACATTACTGAAAATGTTTAATTCTTGGAGCTTGTTGTTATTATTTTCATTTTTTTCTTTGTCTTATATTCAAATTTGCTTTCTAAGCATCACATAAAGGCTTTTATAACTCTTGACTTGCTTCTCATTAAATGAATCCTAACTAGGGCACTAATAGTTTGACTGATAGACGTACCAAATTCAAGTAAATCAATCAAGAATTATCTCATAAACACACAACAAAACTTTTAAATAAAAGAACCCAGGTGATAAATAAAGGCTTTTATAACTCTTGACTTGCTTCTCATTAAATGAATCCTAACTAGGGCACTAATAGTTTGACTGATAGACGTACCAAATTCAAGTAAATCAATCAAGAATTATCTCATAAACACACAACAAAACTTTTAAATAAAAGAACCCAGGTGATAAATAATGAAGTTACCCTTGGAAACGGAGCTGATCATCGGGGACACCATCTATGAGATTGATCTGATCATAGAGCGAAAATGTTCTCCTGCAACAAGTTCTAAAATCAGTGGTTGTCACAGATAATTTTGCAGGGTCTTTGCAGTAAATCGAGGTGAAATTGCAAAAAGAAAAAAAACAATCGAAGAAAAAGGGAGAAGAGAAGAGAAGAGAAGCGACCTGAGAGAAGGGAGAGTGTGATTGGTGGTGGGACTAAGAGGCTGCTTTCTAAGCGTCTTGACGAGATACGGCACCATAGATGCTATCTTCTGTCTACCTCCTCCCATCGCCATTCTCTCTCTCTCTTTCTTTCGTACTTCACTCGGATTTGCGTCTCCGCCTTCTTTTCGCCGACTACGGGGTGTTTATTGGGTTCGGTTTAACCTGGTTTTGGGGAGTCCGAATCTGCTGCGATTCCGAGATGGATCGCAGGATCCATCAACGGTTAAAAATTCTCCACGCGCGGATCTTGAAAACATTCTTGAAAAAGTAAATTTTCATGCACGAATCTCGAGAAAGACGAACAGTTAAGATGGGATCGCAGGGTCCTGTGATTCCCCGAGAATCACAGCAAATCTATTTGCGGTTTTGGGCCGAACTCGACGACTTGGTTCGGCTTTTCAGACGCATTTTCATCGCACTTAGCGCAATTGCAAACGCTCGTATATTATTTATAATTTTTTGTAATCCTCTATTAACTTATTGTGTGTAAATTTTGTTGTTTACAATTGTATATGTCGTGTCTTTAATATTTGAAAAATAAAATTATTAGGGTTATTTTTTTTAATGTAAAATAATTTTTTATAGAAATTAATTCATTTTAAAATTAGTGTTTCTTCTTATAATTTTTTTTCGAAGTAAAATTTGAAAAATAACTTTAGTTCAAAATAAAAAATCAAAAGGGTGGTTCATGTTATGCCGAAATAAAAATAAAAATTAGGGTTTCTTCTTATAATTTTCTTCTTGTGATTTGGTATTTTCATCATGTTATGCCGAATTGTTGTCATATCTGCTAATCTGCAGCATGCATTTAATTTGAAAAAAAAAGTTATTTGAATGTTAATAAATAAATAAAAAATATTATAAAAACCATTATACAATATTATCAAATTAAATCTTACCCCCACAAGTCCACAACTACCTCTGATATCAAGTGCTCCGGGTTCGGAAACCAGAGAAAACCGCTGACCTTGTCCTTTCTAGCCTTGTCCTCCACAACCGAAATTTTTATTTATACCACACCTTCAAAAAAAAAAAAAAAAAAAACCACCGTTTTTGAAAATTTCGAAATTCACCATGGCCGCACAATGCCGGTGCGGACCCTCTTCTTTTCTATTTTTTTTATCAGAAATGTATAGTTTGATTAGAATTTTGTTTTTAAAGTTGTTTAATTGTTTTTGTTTCAAATGTCGTTTAATCTGAAATTTTTGTTCGTTTGTTTGATCAAATATAAAGAAACATTACTAATAAATATAAATGAGCCATATAAAGAAGGATACAATAGAACAATATAATGCTAATGTTATCACGAGTACATTACAAATACGTCTAATAAACCGAAAATAAACAACATTTTTACGAATACAATTAAAACTAGATAAATATCTCATCCATTGATACACTCTTAACCTGCAAATTTTGAAATACTGATTGTTAAATCTGATTGTTTCAATATTTTATTAAAAGTTGAAATTGATTAGTAAAAAAGATTAACTACCTCGTGCACCTCGAGCAGCTCTGTTCTGTATTTCATGTGTATCTCGGCAAGCTTGGTGTCCTCTTCTCCTATTATTTAGTACGTCTATCCACATCGAAATTCTGTTGTGTCGTCTTCTACCCAAAGAAACATTTTTATCCTCTGGAACAAGGACAGGCCCTCGTTTTCAGGCCATTCCGACTGATTTTCATACACATGCCATTCAGCCCTCCATGTGTTGATCAGTGTCTGAATGTGGTAGTAGTGACTTACAAAGATACTAGGGTCGATGCATCGGAGACGACATACGGACAGAAGAGAGAGGTCCTCCTGGGCCCCTGTGGGAAACCATAACAATCAAGAGGATGTCCCGCATTGCTGCGAGAGGTCCTCCTTACTGACATGGGAGTGGGAGGAGAAGAGAGAGGAATCATATCACCTGTGTATTCTGAGGCTGTGGTGGGTGGTGTAGGTGTCTCATGAGTCAGGGTAGACCGAGACGAGGGACTTGTTGGCACTAGTGGCACTGTAGGCATCGTTCCCTCATTCTGCTTCCTCCTCCTTGTATACACTCTCAGCTCCCCTTGAGCCTGAATCCCACCACCTTCGGGCTCAGTTTCCACATTGTCCGGCTCATCGTTAGCTGATTCCTCCCTCAAGACTGGGCAAGGCATCGCTCCCACATTTACCAACCTCTCACCATCACTACTCTCCCCCTCTCGCCTCATACCTCCAGTATCTGGCGAGTCACCAAAGGGTGAGGTCACCTCCGAGGAGTAGTACGGTTCGAGCTCTCGAAACGTCACATCCATGCTCACAAACAATCTCCTCTCTACAGGACTCCAACACACATACCCCTTCTGAGTAGCAGAATAACCCACAAAGACACACTTCACAGCTCTGGGATCCAGCTTCCCCACTATTGGTCTATTGTCTTTCACAAAGCACACACAACCAAATACCTTCAAGGGAAGGATTCCTCCGTTATCGCCTTTCAACATCTCACATGGGGTCTGCCACTCCAACACTTTTGAAGGCATTCTGTTGATCAATTGAGCAGCTGTCAAGACTGCTTGCCCCCACAAGTGTTTTGGGACTTTCATCGAGATCATCATGCATCGAGCTACCTCTAGGAGGTGTCTATTCTTCCTTTCTGCTATCCCATTTTGCGCTGGTGTGTATGGACATGTAGTTTGATACTGTATCCCTTGGGCTAACAAGTACTCCCCAAACGCCTTGTTGGTATATTATGTCCCATTATTAGACCTCAATACCTTCACTAATGCACCGTATTGAGTCTGAATTGCCCTGTGAAAATCTTTAAAGGAGGCAAGCACTTCATTCTTATTTCTCATCAGATATAGTCAAGTAACACGAGAAAAATAATCAATGAAAGTCACAAAATATCTATAACCATTCATAAAAGTTATAAGACAAGGTCCCCATACATCTGAATGTACCAAATCAAAAACACAAGAACTCCTATTACAAGAACTAACATAAGAGCTCCTAGTATGCTTGCCAAACTCACATGCATCACGCACAAGTTTTAGTTTATTAGCCTTTTCATAAAAGGACGAATACAAACGACTCAAAAGACTAAAAGAAGAATGACCCATGCGCTGGTGATGTAAACAACAACTCATCCTCCACACTCCTCTCAGATCCTCCTACTCATGTCTTCTCTACCATGGATGTCAAAGTTGAGTCCATCCCCTCTCTATCCAAGTACCAAAGACCACTATCCCACGTGCCAATCCCAAGTCTCTGGCCAGTCCCCTTCTCTTGAAGATCATCTTGGGAATATCAAAAGAAACAACACATTAGTTGGAGTATAATGACACTTGTAGGGCGCAGAAAGTTGCACAAAGGGGGAAGGTGTGTGCAGGTGTGTTAATGTTTCAAGGTTCAACGCTCTCTGTTTTTCAGGATATGAAGAGAACATCGAACTCGAAACATTCATGTCTTTCTACTGTTCCTTCTGGCTCACCCTCGACAAACCTACTGTTCATAATCAGTCCGTTGAGAGAGTTTATTGATTGTGGGGACGTTTAACTCCCAGCGGGCGCAAGCCCCCGTTGTTAATTACATCAGATGACCATTTCAAGTTATGCTGAACACCTCGTTCATTCCGGGATTTGTGCCTACTTTTATGTGAATTAAATAATGGGCTAAAAAGGGGAAGCTCATGTACTGACTTTGGATTTGGTTTATTTGTTCTCTCTGTTTGGACACATGTGTGTGTGTGATTTTATATATAAAAAGTAATATTTTGTTGTATCTTAAAATGGGAATTTGGATACTTGAGAAATGTATATACATTATTTGTTTATATTTGATTCATAACATGCTTTATTTACATTTGGTTAATAAACAAAATCATTTAAATTTGAAGGAGGGTATTTTGGTCATTTCAGAATTTGGCTGGTGTTTGCATATACTTAATTTCGATTTAGAAATATGAAGGATTTAATTTGGGTCCATTTGGAGGTGGTTTGAGTCAATTTGGACTTGAGATGAAAAAGTTATGCTTGAAAAGGACTGAGAAGGGCCTATTTGTCAATATTTATATTTTTTTAAGGGCCTGTTTATGAAGCTGGAAGGGTATAAAATTGTAATATGGGTTTAAGCAAGGTTTGGATTAGAAATTGGGCTTCCAAGGGTCATTTTGAAGGGTTTTTTGACAATTAAGGGCCTCTTTGTAATTTTTATAAGGAATTTTCTGTAATTTAATTCTGTCAGAGGGATCGTTTAAAGTGATCTTTTATTCTTTATTATTTCAACTTTGAGATTTGTGTATTGAGTTTTAAATGTGTGCTTTGGGCTTTAGGATCTGTGCTGAGCATTGGGTTTTTGATAATGGGCTTTAAGATGGGTGTAAAGCATCAAATAGAAACATTGGGCTTTGAGTTTGGTCATAAAGCCTTGAGATGTGTGCTAAACTTTAAGTTCAAATCATGAGGTTTGATCGAAGCATATCAGATTCTTTGTTTGAGTTGGCTGACAGATGGGTCCCTCAGAACAGTGACCGTTTGGGACTTAGGTTTGAATTTTGGCCTTTAGATTGATTATACGCTTTAAGATTGTCGTTTCTTTTGAATTTTATTTTTAAACGCCAAGATCTAACGACTCGAGCTGCTTTGAGGTTCGTGCTACCCCTGATATGAACCAGGGTTTCAAGGCCGAGCCTAGGGCTCTGACTTCCGACTGAGCTCCGGTCACGGCGGAGTGAAAGGAAGGTAGGGTTCGGATCGCCTCAGCCTCTTGAGTATATCACACTTATAGTCGACGATCGGTAGTCACCGGAGGTGGTGATTCTCTCTTGAGTTGCCATTATCGGTACCAGCTAAAGAACTGAACTGATTTCTTCATTTTCTTTGTTCTTTTCTTCAATTAACTATGTGAACAGCGTTATCTCATCATGTGTGAACCGTTCACAATGTCAATTTGGAGCTTAATCAAAATTTTAATGTAATCGGGAACTTGGATTTCTCGGTATGATACCGATATGGCATCAATTCTTGATTCATCAACTCTGATTATGATTGGAGGTTTAGACAGGTCCCTGTAAGCATGTAGAGGCTTACCAAAGATCACAGAGGGTTCAATTTATTTTTAAGTTGATTTTGGGTTTAGGCATGACATGAAGTTCATGTACTATTAGCTTTGGATTTAAGTGTTCTTTGTTAATTTGATAAAAGACATACGTAATTTTTATCATAGGGTCACAAAGGAATGTTAAAGGACATTGGTGTGAATTTTCATGATTTTTAGAGTTTTATTTCCATTTTTAATGTTTTATTAAGACAGAGGGGCATTGGAGGTCATTTTGCTATTTTAATTAGCTGATTTTTCTGTTTTAAATGCTGAACTTCAAAAATTCATAATAAATCGAAAAAAATCAGAAAAATATGAAATTTGTGTCCATATTATGTGTTTTGAAGTCCTCTATGTGATCATGATGTCCATTTTTTATTTTGATCCTTTCAGTGGTTTGCACTGATTATTTTGGCAGAGGAGGTCATTTCAGCCTTTTTGGAGCTTAGCCATGCACCAGTGGCACTTATTATTTTCTTAACTGCTGAGTTCACACTTGCTACCATACCAGGGGCTAGTTGGGGATGAAGACCAGATGGGGCATTGACTGGTTAATGGTCAAACAAGTTTTTTTGTAGCCTTATAGCTGCTGGATTGGTACCAGTAAAGAAAAAAAAAGATAAATCAAAGCTCCAAAGTTCATTATTTTAACATATCTAAGTATCAAAAACTGCTAAAATCTGGAAATATGCAGGGGGGCCCCTGGTTTGTTTGAAATCATGATTTAGGTGAATCTTTTTATTTGATCATTGGACAAATCATTGAAATATCATAGGTTTGAATATGCAAATGGCAATTCTCAGCATGGCTGATGCCTATTTGCAATTGAAACCTCCATTTCTCACTATTTGCACACAGTTTCTAATTTTGCCAACATTTATGCATATAAATGCATTAATTATTGACCAAATCAAATTCTTTGCACAAATAGGCCCCTTGGATCTTTGGGTTGAGAGAATAATAGGGGAGACCTCATGGCTCAGCCCTATTAACTCTTGTGTTTAATTTTTTTATTGTCACTTTATTCCCTTTTAATTTCTTCATAAAATGATTAATATAATTTCCATATGGAGGGAGACCTCATGACTCAACCCCTATACTTCCATTATTTAATCATCTTTAGAAGGAATTAAAGGTGTTAAAAGAAAAAGAAAGAAAGATCACAAGACCAAAGCTTCATAAACATATTTTTTTTTTATGCATATGTATCTATATACATAATAGTGATAAGCTCCAAGAAAGGGATGACAAAATATTTATCTTTATTCAACACCTAGTATATATTTTTTATAAAAGAAAAGAAAACAGAAAAAGGGAAAAAGAAGGAAAAAAGGAAAAAAGCTCAAATGAAGGTATGCATATATGCATATATTTTTTTATAGGCTTTTAAGATCAACTATAATAGTTATTATTTGCCTCTTATATTGTATATATATATATATATTTTTTTTTTAACACCTTTCAACATGACATTTGATCATCATGCAAAAGAGATTTATTTTGTTTAAAGAGCTTCATGCCTTCAACTCATTTATATGAGTTAAAACAATCAACTTTCATCACAGAAAACAAAAGAAAGAAATAAAAATGAAGAAAGAGAAGGAACTCCAAAAATGCTCAAAAGAAAAAAAAAAGGAAGAATAATAAGGCAAGAACTCATTTTATTAATTCATGATCATACATGAAAGATCAAGCTTCACTAAGCTTCTACATTGCAAAAGAATAAAGTTCTACCTAAATTTTTTGTATTTTCGGCTAAGGAAGAAGCTTTTTCTTTTTTGTGTATATTGGGAGCTAATTTCTTTTTTTTTCTATAAGATTTTCTGCTTATCTCCTCTTGGTCCCTCTTCTTTCTTCTTCTTTTTGATGCTCTTTATATAGCCATAAGGGCATGAGGTTTAGGGTTTAAGGCTAGGGCCGAGTTGGCTTGATCTTCACCTTCCCTTTTCTCTCATGTTTGATTTAATGCTTCAGATTTATTTCAAGGCATCAAGCCATATTTTCAGAGGCATTGGCCAATGACAGTGAGCCATGTTGGCAATCCATAGTGCCAAGTATTTATGACCCTTGATTTTTGATTCAATGCTTGAGATTTGGTGCATTTCGGATCATGCTTACCATGCATGCCTGAGGGAAGATTCTTCTAATTTGGCGCCTTGCCTGAGCCCTTGGACAGGTGTACATGATGACAAAGCTCTGATACACCAGCTGAGGGTGTGATAGCATGTGCTTGAGATTAAACCGGCTTAACATGGTCTATAGCCGTTTGATTATCTCTCAACCTCCAAGGGGATGCCAGAGTGTATGTATAGCATAAGAGTAATATGCCTAGTGGAGTATCACACCCTTTAGGCTGCCAATTTCCATTTTCGGCTCTGCTATATTTCTTTTCATGTGCACAGCGATGCCAGTATCCAACTTTGGATATAATCAGGACAGACTCATTGATTAAAACATTAAAGAGTCTTACTGGATCCCCAACGACCCATTTAAAATGCCCAGAAAGCTTATTCCTTTCAACATTTCTTTCAATTTCATCAAACCCTAATTATACGGGTTCTAGTGCTTTAGCTAGTTAAATCTCTTTCTCTTCTGAATTAAATAGCTAAAGGACATCTCAAAGAGGTAAGAAGCGCATATATCCCCTCAATTTTGCATTTGGCATCTCATCTTATCGGGTCCCGAACTTACCCGATTTTTCCTTTCTTCACTTTCTTTCGTTGGGTGCTCGAGAGATCAAATTGATTGTTCTAATGATGTCATCTCATGACATAATACTCAGCTTTACAAGGGATTTGAATTAATTCGGCTTCTCCTCATGAATTTCTCTTTTTTTTTGTTCTCTTCGACCTCCGGGAGGGAGTGGAAGCGGAGAGGAAGGGGACGGGACTAACAAGGGTGTGGGGTCCGCTTGTCAGTCTCGTCAGGGAGAGGGGACCGTTTGTTTTGTTATATTCCCTTTTAGGTGCTCTGGTTTCACTGTAAACCATGTACTGGGCTTGCATTCGCTTACGGTGCTCTAGGTCTACGCAGAACGAAGGGGTCGATAGCGCTGAATTAAAATTCAGCGCCTTTGGGTCATGTTTGCGTGGTTTTGGCTTACCGTGAGCCGAGTCACTGACTTCAAATTTTATATAGCTCAGTGTTCATGTTCCGGGTTCGCCTATCTCAGAGGCTTAGCGAAATTTGGTCTGAGCCTCTGGTTAATGGGTTCCACTGGTCAGGTTTTGTTGATGCACTCCAATTTGTACCCAGAATGCTTAGGGTAATTGCTAGGGGTATGCTGTGCCATGTGGCACCAATCAGAGCCTTCTGTCTTGTAAATTTAATATTTTTCTAACCATTTGGAGTTAGGAAATGTGCCATATATCAAAATACATGATTATTTGAGTGGGATTTAATCATGGATTTTGTTCAGCAAATTTTGTTTCCTATTTTGTGGCATTGTGTCAAATTAAAGTATGGTTAAACCTTTAACTGACCAATTTATGTAGTTAAGTGGCATCTTTGTCCAAATAACTAAAATCTTGACTTTTTAGGGTCAAACAACACTAATGGATAAAAGATTCACTGGAAAGGAATGAGCATGCAACACATTGGACAAAGTCATAGAATTGGTACATCTAACTGTACCCTTACCAACTACAGGCTGAGCTATGCCATCAGCGGTCTGGATGCTCTCTGGGACTGCTAGATGAGTATAGGAAGAGAACTCACTAGCAGCACTTGTCACATGTCGAGATGCACCGGAATCTACTATCCATTCTGGTGATCTTGTGGTGGAGATAAAGGCAAGAGCATGTGTATCACAAGTACCTTTGGCTGAGTGAGCATAAGTAGCAATGTTACCCCTGGATGACGACGATGTGGAGCCGTCATCGGTCATGGGCTTCTTGCCCCTATCACTCGTCAACTTCTTCGTCCTCAACATCTCAAGGAGCTCCTGATCCTCCTCAGTGAAGGTCAGGTTTGTCTCTCCCTCTTCCTCTGCTACCATCATATTAACCTGGTAGCCCCAGTCTGACCACCTCTTCCACCTCTTCGGCCACCACGGCCACGACCATAGCCTCCAGACTGTCCACGTCCACCTGTCTCTCTCTCCTTAGGTGGCCTAGGACAGACCTTACTCAGATGACCCACTTCGCCGCAGTTGTAGCACTTGCGAGTCTCCCCTAGGCCCCTGTGTTACCTGGTTTGATACTGCCAATGCTGATCGCATCCCTGGGAGTCCACCAGCCTCAGCATATAGCCCAATATGACTCTCCTCCTGTATCATAGCCGCAATAGCCTTATCCAGTGAAGGGATCCGTGGGGTATTGCCGCCTCACTCGGGCCTTCTTCAATCGGCGGACAAGCTCTCCCTAGTGGGGGCCGAGAAAGAGAGAGAGGAAGGGGCGGCAGCCAGGTAGAGAGAGAGGCGGCCGGTGGTACTGTAGCGTGTCTAGGGTTAGGGTTAGCTCTGATACCAAATAGAATTTCAGCCAAAAAAAGGTTACTTTATTAATTGACCTCTTGGGTTTATATAGAGCTTACATTCTTACTACTAAGTCCCTAGACTTCTCTATAATTCCTATTTACTAATAGGACCCTAAACAAAGATACAAATCTCAACAATACCCTACAAAATAATAATTTTCTCGGCAATAATCATTTTTTACCTTTGCAGATAGTGACAAATTATTGTAGTGCGTGGTGCTAGTACAGCCAGCTCTGGAAGTAAAATAACAATTTATGTGAGCTGGTTAGTTTAAAACCTGCGGAGTTGAAGCGATAGTCTTCCTCATCTCGACCCTATATGTTTTGAAAATAACACAAATTTACATTTATTTTTAGATTTTATCAAAAATAACACAAAGGTTGTACAAAATCAATGTAGTATTGTCAATGGCCACTACTACAGAAAAAGAGATTGCACACGGACATAACTGGAGGAGCTACACGGATTTCCTGCCGTGTAGGCTCTGAGGGTGTATGAATAGGTAAATAACTACACACAGATATTTACCCGTGTGCAATTATAACGATTTCTACACAGATTACTTTATAAACAGCCGTGTACAAACACCTGCCTGTGGCGCTCTCCATTTTACCGAGCTACACGGATATTACGTAAAGGTCCGTGTACGACTACTCTTTCTACACGGATTGTTAATTTAATGTCCGTGTAGCTTACTCTTTCTAGACGGACTTTTAGTTTCATATCCGTGTAGCTCTCTTAACTATCATACACGGACAAATATAAAATAATCCGTGTAGCTCTCTTAACTCGTTCTACATGGACTTTGGTTAAACATCCGTGTATAATTACTCTTTCTACACGGACTGTTAATTTCATATCCGTGTAGCTCTCTTAACTATCATACACGGACAAATAGAAAATAATCCGTGTAGCTCTCTTAACTCGTTCTACACGGACTTTGGTTAAACATCCGTGTAGAATTACTCTTTCTACACGGACTGTTAATTGCATATCCGTGTAGCTCTCTTAACTATCATACACGAACAAATAGAAAATAATCCGTGTAGCTCTCTTAACTCGTTCTACACGGACTTTGGTTAAATATCCGTCTAGAATTACTATTTCTACACGGACGTCTAATTTCATATCCGTGTAGCTCTCGTAACTATCATACACGGACAAATATAAAATAATCTGTGTAGCTCTCTTAAGTCGTTCTACACGGACTTTTGTTAAATATTCGTGTAGAATTGTCTTTTTTTTTGGTTTTTTCGTTTCTGGGCTAGCCTCCAGTTTAATTTGCTAGCCAGTTTTCCTACAAAATTTATATACCAGATATTGTTTTGCTAGCCAGTTTTCCAGATAATTTGACATTAAATTATGCTTGCTAAATTCATATACACTAAATTGTACAAAATTATACAAATCCATGTTGAGCATTACAAAATTCTGAAAGAAACCACCTTGCCCACATACATCTTAGATCGTTGATCTGCTCCTTGGTGTAATGATCTTGCTTTGATGCTTGCTAGAATTATAATTTGGTATTAGTTAGTAACAAGAAAAGGTAGATGCAAGACAGTCGCAAATATCAATTGCTATTAATGAAATGAGAATTATAAGTAAGCATAATATGAAAATATCAATTGCTATTATATAGGCACAATTAATATGAATTACATACCACATCTGGAAATTGGAATTGCATTCTTTCGACAAAGTCAAACATGAAAATCATCATGTAATATCCGCATTCCCAAGACTCCAACTGTTGCGGACACTACAATTTACATTTAGCGACCTATGTTAGAATGACAATAATTTTTTGAACAAAATATGAAATTATAGAATTGTGTTGTGCTCACCAGCCACCACTTCCAACTCAACTTATTTTTGAATTGCTTCTCCGTGCTTTGCAATCCTCCATCTCTAATGTATTGCACAAAAGCCCTTACAAAATGGAGTGACTCTAATTAGCAATACCACAATTTGTTATAATTGGAAAAAAAATAAACCAAGTGAATTATTATTGCTTAACTTTTTACATAAGGAAAGATTTATTTGCACTTGTCAATTGGGACCTTTTCTTTGGGCTTTGCAGAATCCACGACGTAAACCACATTCATGGCTGGCACAAGGATGAGCAAACACCAGTGTCCACTGTGGGAGGAGAAGAATTATAGAATCTTAACATACAATAGCCACATATTTTGGCATATATAATAGTGACACAAGTGTTTGCTTGACTTGATGGTGTGATTTCAATTATTTATATTTCACTTAAGGTTAGAAGTAACCTCTGGTGGTATGGCACGAAAATAAATCTCTTCTTCTCCTTATTAGCACAGTGCATCGCGCCACACAGGTACTGGATACACTCCTTCGGAGCATGTTTCAGATTCGTTGCATTAAGTCTGCCGGGGTCCACAAAAGCACACAAGTTCTTCTTTCTGCCCCTCTCACCACAGTTTCGGACTAGCTTTCTGAAAAATTATCATATTACATTAGAATATATACTTCAGTGCTATACACATGATATAAACAATTTTTGGTCACTAACATGAGGAAAATGGTGATGTGCGCCACATCGAGCCATTTATCTAATGACGAGGCATGTAGAAAGTCCTTGAAGTCTTCGAACGACAGCACGATAGTCGAGCCATCGTGTAGAAACATCCCCGGAGGGACAGTGATGACGATATCCGTCATGCCCTCGGGTGCCGCCGTCAAGCGGTCGTGGAGATCCCGCAAATCACCGGGCAGGAGGTTGTATTCTTCGTCGGTGAGCAGACGACGGTCAGGTCCTTCTGGTTGGGCAGGACGGTCAGGTCCTTTTTCTTCGTCCCTCCGTACCGGTGACATCATCTCCTCCGTGCGACTACCATCATCTCCTCGTGTCTGTATCAAAGTTTTTACCTTTTTCAAGTATTTCAAAAGGATGCTTTGAATGTAACAAAAGAACCTGATTATTTAGAGATTACCTGATCCAAAATAATCTGACTCTTGGGCCATTGGACGAATGACTTCCGGGCTTCATCAAGCACCAGCATTTCCGCCTCAAATGGGACATGAAGAGGTATGTGCCCCCATCCCTCCATGACTAAGTCAACCTGTACGTGGACATGGTCGGGCCTTAGCTGAGCATTGTGTACATTTGTGGCTCCTGGATGTACAATGCCCTTAGCAACGGTCAGAGGAATAGTATCATGCCACATGACGAGGTCGTATGCTGTGGCGTGCTGCAATTTCGTGCAAGTAGTTATTTTTAAAATGAAATATTGTCCAACAAGGTTATGAACAAGTAGTAATTGCCTTTAGATCACGAACAAGTAGTGATTACCTTTAGATTATCCAAATCGTCTACGAACGTCCCGGATGCTTGACTACTTCACTGAATTCCCAGTGAAATGGGAGGTGCTTGCTAGGATGGCTACGTAAGAGATGTAATTTGGGCACGCAATCTTGATTCCATCTCAGCCAGCTTTGCGTCGTACTCCATGCTCACCTCCTTGCGTATCTGCGCAACTATCTCGTCTTTGTTCACTTTCGCACGAGATTTCCTCCGAGGTTTTGGTCCATCAAATACGTCCTTCCAGCCCCTGTAGGCCCCTACACCCCTTACTCGACCAGGGTGTTCTGGATTCCCGAGCGCTATGGCCAAGGAATCATCTTACCTTTCGACCGTCCGGGCACCGGAATTGACCTCCTCCTCCACCTCCAACTGTTAATAGAAAAATTAGTTATAGCAAAAGAATTAGTGATGTACACAAAGTTTTTAACATGCTTGAATTACACAAAGTTTTAACGAAAGACTCTTACCATTTTCTGAGCCACGGGGCGGGCTTTTTGATGTAGTACTATCTTCCCGTTAGCAGTTAACTCGGACCTTGCCATCGTCCAATCTTGGCCCCTAGGATTTTTGATCCTAACCACGGGTGAGTCAGAATCTTTGTTCATCTCCAGTATTTTTGCCCATTCTTCCGACTTACCCTCGTAACCACCTGACCCCAACTTGTGCGGATACTTGTTCATGGCAACGATCCTCCTACCATCGCACATCAAAGTAAGTCAATTAGCTTTAGGAACATAATTCAAATCGAGAAAGAAAAAAAGTAATTTTGCTAAATTTACATACCCTGAACTCCTCCGTGCTCTTTAAAGCTTGATACTCCTCCCACACCTCTTGGCTCAGCCAAGGATAGTATCCTACCGGGTTTCTCCCTTTATCCATGAACTCCGTATTCAACGTGCTTTTGAATTGCTTCCAACCTTCATTCATTATCCTCAAAGTCTTTTTCTTTGGGAAGTCATCCGTGATGTTCCACTGAGCCTGATAGTTAGGTACTTCACCTTCACAATGTTTCACTAGTCGTCCTTATCGTCTTTCGATATCTGATCCCATCTCTCTACCAAGATGTCTGCCTTTTGCTTCGCCAAATTGCTCACCCAATTTGAGTACGGCATTCGTCTTTTACCTTTCGCACGCCCGTCTTTAGTGAACTCGATTTCCAGTTGCTGCTTCTCGGACTTGGATGTGCACATTGTCGGACCTCTTTTCCTTCTTACTGAACCTGATTGGGCAGCAGCTTGGTGCTCGTCTTGTGCCATCATATCTACGTGCTCATCCTCAAATGACATGGTTCTATAAAAACCCAAAACAACAAGCATTTATATATAAAATTCAGTACAACAAGTTGCACAGTCAAAACCCAAAACAGGTACTGGTACTGGTACTGGTACTATTGCATAGTCAAACAACAAGCAACCAAGCAACAAGCAACACAGTCCATGTAGGGATTTGAGCAAGCAACAAGCAAGCAAGCAATAAGCAACAAACAACAAGCAAGCAAGCAACAAGCAACACAGTCGCAACACGCAACAAGCAAGCAATTAAAAAGCTAGGGATTTGAGTATTTACCCGAGAGATAGAGGGAAATCGCAACGAGGGTACTCGGCCTTCTCAGTCCTGCCTAGGTCCTACGTCTTTTTTTTCAAATAGAGAGAGAAATAGAGAGGTGAAAGAGGGCAAAGAAGGACTCAAAGCGGTGCGAGCTAAGCTATGAATAAAATTTGGAAGAGAAGGCGGGTGAAATGAATTATCACCCTCTTTCTACACGGATATTCACCTAACACCCGTGTGGAAAGACCTTTATACACATACTTTTAATTTAAAGTCCGTGTAGAAAGGAAGGAGAGCTACACGAACTTTTAGTTAAATGTCCGTGTAGAAGCCCCTTTCTACACGGACTTTTAGTTAAAAGACCGTAGATGTCTCATTATTAGACCTATAAATCCGACCAATTTCTGTACCAAAATCTGTGTTCCAAACCACCAAATCGTGTCTTTTACATTGAATATACATTGAATATCTATAGAATGCGGTACTGCTGCATTTTCATTCTTACTTTGCAGAAAACGAGCGAAATCAGAGAAGATTGTGAAGTTCTGGAACCATACACGCGGGCAGCGGCACATCCGAAGTGGGCCGCATCAAACCCTGACACGACCACAGATGCGATCTCCATTTTACACACGCGAGGAACACAGATACGCGGACCGCGTCCACTACACGCGGGTCGCGTGAGACTATTTCGGAAACAAAACAGAAAAGGAAACAGAGGCTCAAGGAAGGAAAGGTCGGCCAGAAAGGCTATATCAGGAGATTCCTTGCTACAGGGGGAGTCATTATATTCTTTATTCAGCACTTTCAGAGAGCGAGGGAGAGATTTCTAGGGTTTGGACTTAACGGCTAGCTTGGAGACGAAGTTGAGAAGCAAAAGACGAAAGTTCTTCACGGATCTTCTTTGTATTTCGGGTTTTGTCATGGCCATTTCTTCTATCTTTTGTTTTGCTTTCTTTTTGACTATGCTTGAGTAGTTTACTTAGTTTCTAGGGTTACGATGTAGTTTGATACTTTGTTTTGTATGCATGATTGTTTGAATCTGTGTTGAATGTTAGTGTTTAATTGTTTGAGTAGTATTTTAATTGCTTTGTTGAAGTTGACTGAATGATTCTTGATTGTCTACTGTTAGATGTCTATAGCATCTTTCTAGTACTTTGGCCTTGATGTTTCTCTCAACCAAACTTAGTATTTGAGGTAGGTTTGCGAGCCGCGAGACGAGACCAAATAGTAACTGAGAGGTGAACTTTTCCACTTATCGAGAGGTAGTGGTTACCTTTAGTAAACCGGACAATTAACTTAGATTAAAAACCTAAGAAGGTGAAATTGCATTTCCGATACCAAGGTTATTAAGCCAACAAACGAGAGTTAAGGTTTAAGAACATTAGGTTCGGTCAATGAATCCTTACACCAAAGAACAACGCAGAAACAGACAACAGCTGCATTCACTCGAGGTCCACGCGGACCGCGTATGAGAGTACGCGGGTCGCGTATGAAAGTACGCGGGTCGTGTGAATGGGACCGAGAGGCAAGGTTGATAATGAAATCGAAAACCCTGGAAACGCTTTTCTCTATCTGATAAAAACCAAACTTTACCTTCTGTTATTTTAATTACTTCTTCTATTGAATTTAGGAAATTAAACAAACCAAAATCAACCTTTTCCAACTTCTAGTACCTAATTCATTTAAGTAGAGTTCCAGATTTGATTTTGAACCGTCCTGTGGATCGATACCTGACTAGACTATACGACGGGATTGTGCACTTGCAATCTTAGTTGAAAGTTGAATCAAGGTTTAAAAGCTACAGCTTGCTGTAGTGAAACTTTGTGATACACTTTTGTGCGAACAAGTTTTTGGCGCCGTTGCCGGGGACGGCATCATTTATCTTTTCTGGATTTTTGCTTATTTTAATTAATCTAGATTTTAATCTGTATCTTTTCTTTTATTTATTCTCTCTTTCAGGAACACACTGGCTTTCATACCACCTCCGACGGTGATTACCATCTCAGGAGCAGAGGACCGATACCCGACGCGGACCGCATAGATTTGCACGCGGGCCGCGTAGCTCTTCTCGAAACCGACGCAAGATCTGTGCACTCAGCTCCAGCTGGAACACCTCCTCACGCGACCCGCATACAAGACACGCGGTCCGTGCAAACCGACCCAGACAGACAGGGACCTTCCAGCAGAGCAGCAATGAGCAACAACAGAGACGAAGAACGGGGCGAGAATCTGACTGATGATGAGTACCAGGAGGACATCGTGCCAAGGACATTGCGAGAGTTCAATGTGCCGAGGGCTGGAGACGTGAGAGGAGCAATCAGACTGCCGCAAATTGTAGGACAACAACCGAACTTCAATCCGGGCGTTGTTAACATTGTGCAGCAAAACACTTTCCATGGGTTGGATCATGAGGATCCACACTCTCACCTCCAAACTTTTCTTGAATGTTGCACTACCATTAGAACAAATGGCGCAACTAATGATTATATCAGACTTGCTTTATTTCCTTTCACTCTTAGGGATAAGGCCAAAAAATGGTTAGGGTCACTACCAAGGGATTCTATTACCAACTGGAGGGAATTGTCCAACTCATTTCTGACTAGGTTTTTCCCACATAAGAGAACTGCCAAGGTAAGGACCCAACTGACCAGTTTTAGGCAAAGGTCTGATGAACCCCTAAACGAAGCATGGGAAAGGTTTAGGGAGTTGCAGTATTCTTGTCCACACTATGGTATACCTGACTGGTTATTGATTCAGACTTTTTATGATGGTTTAACAGAAAGCACTCGTACTTCTGTTGATGCTGTTGCAGGTGGAGCTTTGATGTCAAGAGAACCTCTTGAGGCAATGAACTTGATCGACAACATGGCTCAAAACCAACAGTGGTCCGGCCGCGACAATTCCAGACCTGGAGGAGGCGGCCGATTCGAAGTCGATCAGATCACAGCTCTAACCGCCAAGATGGAAACTATGCAGAAGGCTTTCGACAAAATGAGTGTCAAATTTGTTGGTAGCCATCCATCACAGCCGGAGTCATGTGCCATGTGTGGGGAGGGACATTCTTATGAACACTGTCCATTGGCGCAAAGGGATGATGACGAGCTCGAACACGTGAATTCTCTCAACAGCGAGCCATCATACTTTCCAAAACCTCCATTCAACCGAACCTACTCCAAAGACCCGGTTGAGCAACAAAACTAGAGGTGGAAGCAGAACAACCCAGCACCTTTCAACAGTGGCTCAAACCTCTCTTTCAACAACTCTTTCAACAACCCTTCTGGTAACAACAACAACTGAAACTTTTACCACAATGCATCCTTCAACAACCAGAACAACCGAGCAGCCCAATCTGGATCTTCCAAGCCATATATCGCTCCCGTTGTGAGTGATTTCATGCATGAGCAAGGAAAGATGAACCAGATGTTGTTCGAGCAAATGCAAACGATGAATGCTCAACTGACTGCTCAAAATCAGATGATGGAGCAATTGGGGTACAAAGCCGGTCCAAGCCAACCACAACCTAGCAAGTTACCCAGCCAGCCAGAGATCAATCCCAGAGGAGAAGCTAAGGCGGTCACATTGCGAAGTGGAACCCAATACGAAGGACCAGCCAAGCCTACAGATCAGACCGCACAGCACGTGGGCCGCACCAATGACACGCGACCCGTGTCACCACCTGAAGAAGAGAACCCGAGCCGCGTCGAATAGACTCGACCGGCAGTCACACCTGGAGAACCTGTGAACGCGACCCGCGTCACTGACACGCGGGCCGCATCAAAAGAACCCGAAAGTCAGAAGAAGTCAGGGTCCGAGAAACCTCCACCATACAGGCCACCTGTACCCTTTCCACAAAGACTAGCTGAGACCAGACTGAATGCACAATTCACAAAATTCATCGATGTTCTCAAACAAGTGCACATTACCATTCCATTCACCGAAGCCTTGACTCAAATGCCCACCTATGCCAAGTTCTTGAAAGACATCCTATCTAACAAGCAAAGCTTGGGGGGGCACGAGACGGTGAAACTGACAGAGCAGTGCAGTGCCATTCTGAGCAACGAGCTACCACCCAAATTGGAAGACCCTGGTAAGTTTTCTATTCCTTGCACTATAGGGAAAGCCACGATCAAGAAGGCTCTATGCGACTTGGGAGCTAGCGTGAGTCTCATGCCACGCACTATCTATGATCGAATGGGAGTAGGCGAGCTCAAACCTACGCGAATGACCTTACAGCTAGCAGATTCATCGGTAAGACTTCCGCTTGGCATAGTGGAAGATGTACCAGTTCAGGTTGGTAAGTTCTATGTACCTGCTGATTTTGTTGTTATGGAAATGGAAGAAGACAAAAAAGTCCCCATTATTCTGGGACGACCTTTTCTCAGAACTGCAGGTGCAATAATTGATGTGTCTCACGGAACACTAACCTTGAACATTGGAGATGAAAAAGTACAATTTCAGATTGATCGTGCTATGAAGTATCCTTCAACCGAATCTTGTTTTCGAGTAGATGTGATCGAAGAATGTTTAACAGATTTGGCAGAGGATTACTTTCTTGAGCAGATTAATGAGCGCATGAATGAACACACTAATTATTTGTCTGAGTTGCAGGTTGAACAAAGCGAGATAGAATCAGTTTTTGCAGCAGACATGAAGTCAGACGACTATGAGGAATTTGGATACGGGCCGGATGAACCACACGCGGGCCGCGTGCCACAATCTGAGGACTTGGAAACTGAAGGAAGCGGGTCGGATGAAACCGACGCGAGGTCAGTACGCGAGCCAAGTGCGCCAGACACGGACCGCGTCAAGACCCAGACAGAGAACCCGACTCCTGAACTCAAGCCTCTTCCAGCCAACCTCAGGTTGAATTCCTCAGTCCAGATAACTCTTTTCCTGTGATTGTCAATGCAGGTTTAAACCCCGAACAAACTGCCAAACTTCTGGAGAAACTGAAGATTCACAAAGGCGCGATTGGGTACTCGATCAAGGATCTGAAAGGAATCGACCCATCCATCTGTTCACACAGAATCTTACTTGAAGATGATCACAAGCCATCTGTTGAACACCAGCGACGACTCAACCCAAATCTGAAAGAGGTAGTGAAAAAGGAAATACTTAAACTTCTTGATGCAGGTATTATCTACCCAATTTCTGACAGCAAATGGGTGAGCCCTGTCCATGTGGTGCCAAAGAAAGGAGGCGCGACAGTGGTGAAGAATGAGAAGAATGAGCTCATCTAAACACGTGTAGTTAATGGATACATGATGTGTATCGACTACAGGAAGCTCAATGCAGCCACACGCAAGGATCACTTTCCGTTGCCATTTGTCGACCAACTCCTCGAAAGGCTTGCTAATCACTCTTATTTTTGTTATCTTGATGGTTATTCTGGTTTCTTTCAAATACCCATTCACCTACAAGACCAAGAAAAGACCACTTTTACTTGTCCATATGGTACATTTGCATACCATAGGATGTCCTTTGGTCTTTGTAATGCACCAGCGACCTTTCAGATAGCTATGATGGCCATCTTTTCTGATTTTATTGAGAATGAAGTCGAGGTCTTTATGGATGATTTTTCTGTGTATGGTGTTTGTTTTGATTATTGTTTGACTAACCTCTGTAAGATTTTGCAGAAATGTGAAGATGTCAATCTGATTTTGAATTGGGAGAAATGTCACTTCATGGTTCAGGAAGGTGTTGTCCTAGGACATGTTGTGACCTCCAAAGGAATCGAGGTTGATAAGGCGAAGATTGAAGTGATAGAGAAACTTGCAATCCCAACTTGTGTTAAAGGGGTTCACAGTTTTCTAGGTCATGCGGGATTCTATCGCCGCTTTATCAAGGACTTTTCTAAAATTGCGAAACCATTGACCAATCTACTCATTAAAGATTCTGATTTTGTTTTCACTGATGATTGTGTCAAGTCTTTTTGTAGTTTGAAGGAAGCCCTCATCTCAGCACCCATTTTGCAACCACCTGATTGGTCTCTTCCGTTCGAGATCATGTGCGACGCGAGCGACTATGCTGTAGGAGCAGTTCTTGGGCAAAGAAAGGACAAGAAGCCGTCCGCCATTTACTATGCTAGCAAGGTGCTAGATCCAGCCCAGATGAACTACACAACCACCGAGAAGGAGCTTCTTGCAATTGTGTTCGCTCTTGACAAGTTCAGATCGTATCTAGTTGGCTCAAAAATAATCGTTTACACCGACCACGCCGCACTCAGGTCTTTGTTGAATAAACAAGATGCCAAACCTCGTCTAATTAGATGGATTCTTCTTTTGCAGGAATTTGATACTGAAATTAGGGACAAAAAGAGAGTTGAAAACACCGTGGATGATCATCTATCCCGACTGCGATTTGTTCCGGATCTCTCCGATCCTGCCTTAACCGAAACTTAGCAAAAGGTGGTCGAGCTTGGGACCTAAAACAAGCGCTTCTTGGGAGGCAACCCAAGCCCTTTTTAATTTTCTTGCACTTAGTGTAATTTCATATTCCTTTCTGCATAATTTTCGTTTCTGTTGTTTGCATGTATTTTGCATTTAGGAAAGTCAAAAGAGAGAACTGCTGGTTCAGTACATCACGCGACCCGCGTGAGAAATCAACACGACCCGCTTGAGAGACGCGACTTGGTTGAAGAGCAACGCGACCCGCATAAAAATCGACCCGACCCGCGTATCGACGCGACCCGCGTCAGTGCCGACCGACGCAGCATTAAAGAGGCGCGTCCATTACGGGTCGAAACGGGGCGACTCCTTCTACTTAAACCCGCCCCGCTTCGCCCTTTCTCCTTTCACAGTACATCCGACCCCTCTACTTAACTCCGCCCTGCTTCACCCTTCTCCTTCTACAGACCACCCGACCCCTCCTTCCTCTCAGACGCGACCCGAGTAGAGACCTCGCATCGCCGAAACCCTAGCTGCAGCCACTCTCGCCGCCGAGCCCTTTCCTCCCTCCGCCGTTTCTCTCACCGCCGAGACCTCTCCACCGAGCACCACACTCCCTTTCTTAAACCTTGCCACCATACCGAGCCACAGCACAAACCCCTCTTCTCCTTCCCTTCCGATAGACCCTGCCATCGCTGCGCCTCAACCTCTACCGACGCGACCCGCGTAGCAACCACACGCGCCCCATGCGAGATTCCACGCGACCCGCTCTAGAGCCTACGCAGCCCGCATCAATTCCTCTCCAGAGCACCATGAACCGCGAGCGACGATCCAAGTACGCGCAAGAACGAAGGCAGGAGGCTCTCCGTGCCCAGCAACAACTACCTGCGCGCACACCCTCTCCTTCTGAGTCACCACCTGTGTCAGACTCGCCAAACAATGGTACTCCTTCTCATTCTTCTCATTCTCATTCTGCAGCAGGTTCACCCCTAGTCGAGTTCTACGACTCCGAGGCTTCTCATCACTCGTCTAGTGATTACACGGCTAGGGCCGATGACTACCCACCTCCACACTTCTCCATCGATTCCCGTCGCATGTTCAACCGCTTTGAGATCCTGCGGCGAAGAAGCTTCGACAACACGCGCCGGCTCGACTTCGACACCCTCCACTCGTTTGGGGTCGCACAGCAGTTCCTCTATCTTACAGGGCGGATCGGATTCACTCCCGCCTTCTGGGGTATCGCGCACGATTGCTACCAGGAGCTCACGCTTGAGTTCCTCTCTTCTCTACAGCTCAAGTGGGACCCTGAAAATCAGCCTTACATCAAGTTCCAGATGCGCAGTGGGACTTGGAGAGTTGGTGTTTCTACCCTTCGTGAGTGGTTTGGATTCCTGCCAGACCCTCAGACTGCCACTCTTGATTTTCGTGTGGGAATGGACAAGGACCATTTCTGGCGTTTGATCTCTGGGATGGACGTAGCCGCTAGCAACGATTTCCGGATCCTCGCCATTCCTCACCCAGTCCTTCGCTGCATCCAGCGAGCCCTCGCTGTTACCATCTTCGCACGCGGTGAGACAGTTGCCCGTGCCAATGTAGAGGACCTCGCATTGATGGACCACATGCTCCGTCGAGACGAGGAGTTAGAGCGGCCAGATCTGATGCTCATTATGGTCCGTCATTGGCTCGCTCTCCAGAATTCCACGAGGATAGGTGGCATCAATACCATCGGTGCCTATGTCACCCACATTGCTGTTCAGCTTGGCGTATCGATCTCTGGTTTCACTCTCTCCACAGGCCCGATCATCATGGATGCGAAGGCCTACCGCCAGGCGACTTTCATCAGAATCCAGAGAGGCCCTGCCGGCCACCGCGACAGATACCTGTGGCGCATGCCGAATGGGACTCTACACGAGTTGCCTATTCCAGCACCTATTTCATTCACGGATGAGAGCACTTGGCTTTTCACAGGACCTCAGGCACCGCCACCTCCTGTTCAGCTGCATCCACCTTCTCCTCATGCCGCTGATGTTGATATGGCCGAGGCACACCACTCTCCACCACAGTTCCATGCCTCCACTTCTGCCGCACCTCCCTCCTATCCACCGCCGATACCCGACCCGACCATCCAGGATGTGTACACCCTCATGTATGACATGCGACGTGAGCAGGGTACTGTCCTTTATGATCTCCAGAGCCGGATGACAGCCGTTGAGGAGCAGCTCCGCGCTTGGTGGCTTGATCCACCCACTGATGACTGACCAGGTTTGTTCTTCTCTTTCCCTAGCTTTATTTACTTTTTCTATCTTTCAGTCTTGAAGCATTGAGGACAATGCTCAGACTAAGCTTGGGGGGGAGACTTTTGACTTTTAGGATTTGTTTACTTTTTATTTAGACCATGTTTACTTTACCTTGCATTTATAGGTGAAAAATTTGCGTGATTGCTTGAATTAGAGACTTTAATGAAAAATTTTAGTTGTGATTCAGATGACCTTGAGAAATTAGAACTAACCCCACAATTGATAAAAGAACTGATTAGGAAAGGATGTTTTGAGAACTTGAGAAGAAGAAAACTTGAATTGCATCGAAAAACCATTTTGAAACTGAACTGTGCCTTTTAAATAGGGAAATGGGGATTTAAAATAAAGAAAGATTGGGATATCCATTGGTATGAATGAATACCATTGGATGTGTGTATTCATGGTGTAGGCGTAAAATAAAAAATGATGAAATAAATGAAAAGATGGAGAACATAAGAGTACTGGCAATAAGTCCAATTGGGCGCCTTTGAGCTCGTCTCCCAAATTTAGAAAAGAAAAGAAGCTTTGCATACACCAACACACGAAGTCCTCGACTTTCTAACCTAAGCTTGTTCCAAGCTTGGGGGGGGGTCAAAAAGAAAAGAAAAATCACCACAAACGAGGGCATAGATTCAGTGAAAGAATGAGAAATTGATTAATTCGGGTAATTAACTTTGCAAGTCTTAGAAACATTTCGGAATTTGAAGTTTGATTAGTCAGTTTGTGTGGTGAATCAAAATTGATCAAGGAAAGTCTAAATTATACCAAAAGGATTCTCGAGGTTTTTGATTAAAGCAATTCATGTAGATTTTCACTTTTAGGAACTTAGTCTGCATTTAGGTAAGAGTAGAGTCCGACCCGGTACCTAAGTATGATCTTTGCTTGAGGACAAGCAAGATTTAAGCTTGGGGGAATTTGATGTCTCGATATTTGACCTATAAATCCGACCAATTCCTGTACCAAAATCTGTGTTTTTAACTACCAAATCGTGTCTTTTACATTGAATATACATTGAATATCTATAGAATGGGGTACTGCTGCGTTTTCATTCTTACTTTGGAGAAAACGAGCGAAATCAGGGAAGATTGTGAAGTTTTGGAACCATACACGCGGGCCGCGCCACATCCGAAGCAGGCCGCATCAAACCCTGACGCGACCACAGATGCAATCTCCATTTTACACACACAAGGAACACAGACACGCGGACCGCGTCCACTACACGTGGGTCGCGTGAGACTATTTCGGAAACAAAACAGAAAAGGAAACAGAGGCTCAAGGAAGGAAAGGTCGGCCAGAAAGGCTATATCAGGGGATTCCTTGCTACAGGGGGAGTCATTCTATTCTTTATTCAGCACTTTCAGAGAGCGAGGGAGAGATTTCTAGGGTTTGGACTTGACGGTTAGCTTGGAGACGAAGTTGAGAAGCGAAAGACGAAAGTTCTTCACGGATCTTCTTTGTATTTTGGGTTTTGTCATGGCCATTTCTTCTATCTTTTGTTTTGCTTTCTTTTTGACTATGCTTGAGTAGTTTACTTAGTTTCTAGGGTTACGATGTAGTTTGATACTTTGTTTTGTATGCATGATTGTTTGAAACTGTGTTGAATGTTAGTGTTTAATTGTTTGAGTAGTATTTTAATTGCTTTGTTGAAGTTGATTGAATGATTCTTGATTGTCTACTGTTAGATGTCTATAGCATCTTTCTAGTACTTTGGCCTTGATGTTTCTCTCAACCAAACTTAGTATTTGAGGTAGGTTTGCGAGCCGTGAGGCGAGACCAAATAGTAACTGAGAGGTGAACTTTTCCACTTATCGAGAGGTAGTGGTTACCTTTAGTAAACCGGACAATTAACTTAGATTAAAAACCTAAGAAGGTGAAATTGCATTTCCGATACCAAGTTTATTAAGCCAACAAACAAGAGTTGAGGTTTAGGAACATTAGGTTCGGTCAATGAATCCTTACACCAAAGAACAACGCAGAAACAGACAACCGCTGCATTCACTCGAGGTCCACGCGGACCGCGTATGAGAGTACGCGGGTCGCGTGTTCCATCCAGGTCGCGTATGAAAGTACGCGGGTCGTGTGTGGTACCGAGAGGCAGAGTTGAAGATGAAATCGAAAATCCTGGAAACGCTTTTCTCTATCTGATAAAAACCAAACTTTACCTTCTGTTATTTTAATTACTTCTGCTATTGAATTTAGGAAATTAAACAAACCAAAATCAACCCTTTCCAACTTCTAGTACCTAATTAATCTAAGTAGAGTTCCAGATTAGATTTTGAACTGTCCTGTAGATCGATACCTAACTAGACTATACGACGGGATTGTGCACTTGCAATCTTAGTCGAAAGTTGAATCAAGGTTTAAAAGCTACAGCTTGCTGTAGTGAAACTTTGTGATACACTTTTGTGCGAACAACCGTGTAGCTCGCCCTCCAAATTCCCTAAACCCTAAACACTTTATACATAGACTTTTACTTTAATATCCGTGTGTGATTATCTTGTACCTTTTCCCCTTCAACTTTGCCTCAATCTCATACAACGCTAATATAGCTTGTTCCCTCTCTGCCTTTGCAACTTGCATCTGAGCTTTGAAAATCTGCAATTGAGCATTGAGTTCCTATAGCAAACCTTCATAGCGCTCATTTTATATTTGGAAATACAACTCCACAGCAAGAACTTCCTCCAATGCTCGACCTTCCTCTCCCAACTCAGATTTCTCCCTCCTCTGAAGGTAGAACAGGCACATACAGCATCTTGGGAGAAGGAAAAATCTGAGTTTGAGAGAAAGGTCGAGCATTTGGAGGGAAATTGCAATGAGGGTACTCGGCCTTCTCAGTCCTGCATTGTCTTTTTTTCAAATAGAGAGAGAAATAGAGAGGTGAAAGAGGGCAAAGAAGGACTCGAAGTGGCGGGAGCTAGAGTTATGAAAAATTTGGAAGAAAAGGCGGGTAAAATGTATTGTAACCCTCTTTCTACACGGATATTCAATTAACATCCGTGTGGAAATTCCTTTATACACGGACTTTTAATTTAAAATCAGTGTAGAAAGGACGGAGAGCTACACGGACTTTTAGTTAAACTTCCATGTAGAAAGACCCTTTCTACACGGACTTTTAGTTAACAATCCGTGTAGCTCTCCTTCATTGTGCCCGAAACCCTAAACCCTTTATACACGGACTCTTACTTTAATATCCGTGTGTGATTACCCTTTCTACATGTATTATTAACTAAACGGCCGTGTAGAAAGTAATTAAAAATATTAAGTGGTTTTACTTGTTATTTTTTATATTATTTAAACTGATAATAAATTATTATATGTATTATTTGAACTAATATTTGAGATTGACCTAGAAATGTTTGAAATAGAAATATTTTTTATTAATATTTAATATTTGAACTAATATTTAAAACCAAATACTTGTCTATTCTCAATTGATTTCCAAGTTTGATAAATTTTAAGTAATATCTTTGTTTCACTTATTTACATGTTCTTCATCATAAAATCAAATTTGGAAAGTGCAATGTTAAAAAATGTGAATAGTACAAAAGAAATTAAATAAAATAGAGTTCAAGAGAATAAAAAATAAAAATACTTCATATATTAATAACATAGGGATAGTTACTGGATACATCACTTAATATAGTAACAAAAACAGAAAATAGATAACAAACATTTAAAAAACTATTCATCACTTAATAAGTCTCCATCCCTAATTAGAAAGCTATTCATGTCTCTAATTGCCTCGCCTTTTTTTCTTTTGAGAGAAGTATCTTGCTCGCTTGCCTCCATTCTTGTTTACATTTTCCCATACTCTCTTGCTTCTTCTCAACCTTAACCAAACTTTCGGATCATCAATAGGACCTTGTGGACCGTAAGGTTCATCAGAATCAGAATCAGAATCCAAATCAGATTTATCATCTGATGAAGACACTTCAATCACAGGTGGCTGGGGTACATGTCGCCACTCAATTATGGGAGTCCTAACTTCGGGCTTCCCGCAGTAAGGACATGTAGATCCTCACCAACATGATCCCACGGGATTAGGATTTTTTGGAGGATTGGGATTTCCCGCAGGGTTAGGATTTTCCATATCAGGTTTACTAAATTATTTTCCTTTTCTATTCTTTCTTCTGATCAGAATTACTTGATCAAAACAGCGTCGGAAGGCGAATGTCTTTTATACCAAAACCCTATACTTTTCTACACGAATTTTTACTTACCAATCCGTGTAGCTCTCCTTCCCTAAACTCTAAACCCTAAACCCTTTATACACGGACTTTTACGTTAATATCCGTGTGTGATTACCCTTTCTACACGGACTTTTAGTTAAAAGACCGTGTAGCTCGCCTTCCTTTCTACACGGATTTTAGTTAATAATCCATGTACGATACTATTCCAACACGTATTATTAACTAAAAGGCCGTGTGTGAAATAATTATAAATATTAAGTGGTTTAACTTGTTATTTTTTATATTATTTAAACTGATAATAAATTACTATATGTAATAGTTAAACTGATAATAAATTATTATACGGATTATTTGAACTAATATTTGATATTTGAACTCGAAATGTTTGAAATAGAAATATTTTTTTACTGAAATTTAATATTTGAGCTATTATTTAAATCCTAATAGAAATATTTTAGCTAGAAATATTATTTTACTAATATGTAAAAACTAATACTAATTTTTGAAATAGAAATATTTTAACTAGAAATAGTATTTAAAAGTTCTTTCTAAACAAGATAATTAAAAAGTTATTTCTAAACAAAATAAATATTATACATTTGTTTTTTTTTTTCCTTTTTCTCTTTTTTTCACTAATTTCACATTACATTCGGCCTATATTCCTTCATTGTGGTCGGATCGCATGTAGTTTGCTTCGTCTTGTTCTTCAATTGTTGCTACCTCAGTTTGCACGTCGGTACAAAATGGAGGTATTTCGTCGAACTGGTCATACTCTTCTTCGTCGACGATGTTTTCTACCCCAACAATCCTTCTTTTCCCAGATAGGACGACGCTCCACCTATCATCACTCGGGTCAGTGGCATAAAAGACTTGGGTTGCTTGCTTGGAGAGTATAAACGGATCATCAACATACCCAACTTTCTTAAAATCAATGAGTGTGAACCCGTCGTTATCAACTTTAACACCCCGGTCTTCGACCCATTGACACCGAAACAAGGGAATGATAAGGTGAGGACTGTAAACGAGCTCCAAAATTTCTTCAATAACGCCATAATACGACTTTGATGCTATTACGGCCGGGAATCTCCAGATCTACTGAATTCTTGAGACATCGCCACCAACGTCACCCCACTATTTTGCATCGTGCTCTTATCACTTTGGGATTGAGTGTAAAATGTATATCCGTTAATTTTGTATCCTTGGAATGTTCTAACAACAATTTGGGGTCCTTCGCTCGGCAGTCGAACAATTTCATTTACGGCCCTCCTATCGGAGTGTGACTTCACTCTTTCTTTCAGCCATCCTATAAATGAACGATTATGCTCGTTAGTAAGCCACTTCTGACTTCTTGTGTAGTACTGTTGTTGAAGGATTGTCATGTGCTCATCTATATAGGGAGCAACATCTGTCATGTGCTGTAGTACCAAAAAATGTGCCTTTTGTAGTTCATCTCTATCAGCAACTATGGCTTTCAACCCAATTGTCCCGACTCCTTGGAGCCTTCCCTCGTATCGAGACTTTGGAACGCCAATAGGACAGACACCGGTCATGTAGTTGGTGCAAAAATCAATCACCTCTTCCGTAGAATATCCTTCTATAATGCTACCTTCGGGTCGATGTCGGTTCCTTACGTATTTTTTCAAAATGCCCATGTATCTCTCGAATGGATACATATATCGCAGGAACACGGGACCACAAATCTTAATTTCTCTCACAAGGTGAACAATTAAGTGAACCATAACATAAAAAAAAATGACGAAAAATATATTTCAAGTTGACAAAGAGTGACGACGACTTCCTTTTGAAAATAGTCCAGTATTAGAGGGTCTATCACTTTGGAACATATTGCATTGAAGTAAAAATAAAGCTTCGTAATGGTTTGATGAACAGGCTTTGGTAAACCCCCCCGAATTGCAACAGGAATCATATGTGTCAATAAAACATGACAGTCGTGAGATTTCAGACCGACCAATTTCAGGTCCTTCATCGACACCAGCTTCTTAATATTCGAAGAATACCCTGATGGGACCTTAATACTAGGAAGGCATTCACAAAAGCTTGTTTTCTCTTTCTTTGACATTGTGCACATTGCAGGGGGTAGGTATGTGCACTTCCCTTTCTCCTACGGTGCAAGCTCGGGTCGTATTCCCATTTCTCCCATGTCTTTTCGAACTTTGATACCATCTTTAGTCTTTCCCGGAATGTTCAATAATAAACCAGTCAAACTGTCGCAGACATTTTTTTCAACATGCATGACATCTATGCAATGTCTCACTTCTAAATATTCCCAGTAAGGTAGGTTCCAAAATATGAACCTCTTTTTCCAAATATTCTTCGGTGGTTCTGTGGCACATTTTCCAAACACAACATCAAGGTTTTTAACACGCTTGAAGACACCATTCCCATCTAATGGATGACGGGCCACTCCAAGCTCAACTTTTCCGTTGAATGCCTTCTTCTTCTTACGATATGGGTGATTAATAGGAAGAAACCTACGATGCCCCATAAATACATTTTTTTGACAATTCTTCAACCTCAGCACCTGCGTATCATCTTCACAGATAGGGCACGCTTTTGCTCCTTTACAAGTGTAACCCGATAAATTCCAAGAGTAGTCCCAAAATGGGGACTATCCAAAATTAATCCCTATTGGATTAATTTTGAACGGGCAAGGACCTAAAAGCATCAATAGGTCGGTTATTGGACAACAATACACTAATTACACATGACCTAAATAAGTAATAATAAGTAACATAAAATTAGAGGAAGAAAAGGAAAATATATATATATACACACTAACCTTAGAAAGATAGAGAGGAGAAAATACAAACTTCAAAGATCTCAGATAATCCCAGCTGCTAGCCTTTGCAGAAATCAGATCAGCATTCAATACAGAGAGAGAGACAATATTAATTACTTGATCAAAACGACACTGAAAGGAGAAGACATTTTATACCAAAACCCTACAAAGACTTTTCTACAAGGTAATATACTTAAAAATCCGTGTAGCTCTCTAACAAATCATACACGACTATTTATACTTAAGAACCGTGTACAATGCTAGTCTTTCTACACGGATTTATAAAAAAAAAAATCCATGTAGCTATTCCTACATGGATATTCAACAAATATTCGTGTACAATTACTATTTGTACACAGATTTTAGTTAAATATCCGTGTATGATTGTCTTATATATTTTTTAGGTTTTTTTTGTTTCTGGGCTAGCCTCGAGTTTTGCTACAAAATTCAGTATTGAGTACCCCCAGTTTTTCAGATAATTTGACATCCAGTTTTCCAATTACAGCACAAAAATTATACTTAGCATTACAAAATTCATAAATTCATAAATTCATATTTAGCATTACAAATCCATATTTAGCATTACAAAATTCATAAATTCATCTCCTTATTTACAATTACAGCACAAAAATTACTAAATTCACTATATTTTATTTAACACCTTACAAAAACATGATTTATCTTGGTTAGGTTCCAAAGAAATGAGTCAGACTAACTTTCAACTAATAAAACATTTTCTAAAAATTAAATTATGTTTTAGTCCCAAGTTTTTGGCGATGTGGAAATGGACATGTTGCAGTGGACTTACGTTGTTGTTTAAATTCTTTCGCAAACCACATCTTATTCAAAGGGGGTTTGTGTAAGAAATTAAACAACAATGCACTGCAACATGCCATTTCTACATTGCCAAAAACTTGGGATCAAAACATGATTTAATTTTAAGAACATGTTTTATTATTGAAAGTTAGTTTTATCCATTTCTTTGGAACCTAACCAAGAAAAACATGTTCTTGTAAAATGTCAAATAAAATATAGTGAAAATAAAAAGAAAATGAAATTCATCACATGCTGTCCATCGGAAAGTTCATCAAAATCTGTAAATAAAAAGAAAATGATGAGTAACTAAGCAATAATAAGTAACATAAAATTAGAGGAAAAAACAGAATATATATATACTAACCTTAGAAAGATAGAGAGGAGAAAAATACAAACTTCAAAGATCTCAGATCAACCTTCAATATAATAGAGAGAGATCGAGTACTAATTACTTGTTCAAAACGGCGCTGGAAGGAAAAGGCCTTTTATACGGCGCGGGAAGGAGAAGACCTTTTATACCAAAACCCTACACTTTTCTACACGAATTTATACTTAACAATCCGTGTAGCTCTCTAACAAATCATACACGGCTATTTACAAGATAATCCGTGTACAGTTCTTGTCGTTCTATACGGATTTATTATAAAAAATCCGTGTAGCTATTCCTACACGGATATTTGTAGCTCTCTAATAAATCATACACGGCCTTTTTTTTCCAAACAATTCTACACTGATTCTTTAATAAATATCAGTGTATGATTCCAACAGTTTTTTCGGGCTTTCAGAAAAACCTTTATGGTACACAGTTTTCATATAAAATTGGCAAAACCGTGTACAATGTACAGTGTAGAATTACTATTTCTGTAGTAGTGGACATACAGTTATTGATTTGGTCCCAAAATATACTCAGCTGAAACCGTATTATTTGTTTGGTCTCATCTATGAAATGAAAAATTAATAATTCAACTTGTTGTTTTCGATAATTTGATTATTTAATTTCCAAAGTAAAGGAAAATTGGTTGCCGGCGTTTGTTTGTTTAATTTTCCTTACTTTTATTCAAGCTGTACTATTAATTTCCTGCAAGCAACTCATTTAACATAAACTACTTAAATAATTGAACGTACAAAATGTTGTCGACAAAAGGTCAACAAGGCATTGGTTCGTGGGTGGGCACAAGCTGTAGTTGACATTATTTATAAATAAAACCATATACGACTCCTTCAAATTAATGCTATTTCCATTATTCTTAGTCTTATTCTAAGAAAAAGAATAAAAGTTTATTGCGCTCGACCAAAATGGCATTCCAAGACAAGATTGCTATCTTAATTATATTCATATCTTTCAAAAAAATCAATAAAATATTTGCAAGTCCGAGACAACAATATATGGTTTTCTACCATAGTCAGAAACTAATACAACATCCTTATTTCTACTTAGACTATCTCGGAGAGTTCGAATCTTCTATACTCATAGCATGGTTCACGAGTAATTATAGTACTATTCATTTAGCAATTAACTCTTCAAACAGATAGACAATTTAAACAGTGTTTACATTTGTTTAATGAAACAATTCTTGAATTATGCGCTCCACAAACTTAGTTAATTATTTTATGATTTACCAATTATGGAGTTGAACCTTTTTGATAATTGTAAAGTCTCTGACAAATGTGGTGACCTACTTACACAAGTTGTTCCGTAAATTTTAATCAAGACACCAAAATGAATCACAAATTAAGGTCGTCTAATTTCAATGCACAAAATGCTAGCTCCTCTACCAGTGAATCATCAAAGAGGCTCTTTAGCAATCGACAACATGGTCTAATAATGCATATTTATGAATTGGTTAGCTGAACTTGTGAAATCAGAGGTAGATGTGTATGAAGAATGCTACATTTCCAGGATGGATGATGATACCTTCGATATCTTAATATGGTGTAAGTGTAATGCTCCAAGAACCAAAGTATCAAGCTATGACCGGTTTAGTGCAAGATGTCATAGGTACTCTCGCTCGTCTCCACGGTTGTATCAAAGTAAGCATTTAGCACAACTATAAGGTTTCTAATTATGTCCAACGGCAGTACATATCTATTAATCTAAATTAGAATACAATTACTTGTTTTATTTATTTTCTACCTGAACTATATTATGAACATATGCATATTCCAATGAAGCCGATCACTACTAGAATTTCCGTTTTTACCAAGGGGAGAAAAAGGGCTTGTTCCAAGGGCTACCCGTTGGAATAAGCCCAAAAATGGTCATTTCCAAGGGCCGGACATGGAAATACTACCGTTGCTAGAAGCCTTCATGGAAATACTCCAAAATATTACATTTCCAAGCGCTACCCGTTGGTAATAGTTTTTTTAACTTTTTCCATGCGATGCCCCTTGGAAAAGCAACGCATGGAAATAGTTTCACACCTGCCCCCGGTCTGGATTATTTCCAAGAGCATGTGAATGGGGGCCCACTTGATTATTTCCAAGGGTAGCGTTCCTGGGACCCACTTTGTATTTCCAAGGCTGGCTAAGGTGGGGTCCACTTGATTATTTCCAAGGCTAGCGAACCTGGGACCCACAGATTATTTCCAAGGCTGGTTAAGGTGGGGCCCACCTAGTTATTTCCAAGGGCATCTAACGTGGGACCCATCTGGTTATTTCCAAGGGAGCGTAGGTGGATCCCAACTGAGTATTTCCAATGGAAGACACGTGGGCCCCACAGTATATTTCCATGGAAACACAACGTGGGACCCACATGACTTATTCGAAGAGTACTATTTCCATGGAGGTCCGTTCTCTTTTTTCCATGTACATGCCCATGGAAATGTCATGCTAACTGGTAATGTACCAGCTTGCCACCATTATACAATCCTCCCTGTACCAACCCGGTACTGCTCCCTGTACCAACCTGGTAATGTTCCCCATTTCCCATTATACCAAATAGAGACAAACACACTGATTCATATTGTCATCATATAATTAACCTTAACATATTGTCATCATACACTGTACCAAAATATGTGCAAAACACATTACAAAAACATGACTATATTTTCCTTGTAAATATACCAAAATATACCCCCCACCTGTTAACAGAAAGTCACAAAATAAGTTACCCATGTTGAGCATTTGTTAGAACTAAGATATATATTAAAAGGCACACTTTTCCTCTCTAGAAGGGCGGGTTCACGATGAAGCTTGACTGACCAAACCATGGGTTCATCCCGGCTCCATCTGTGGCAAGTTCATCGTGTCCATCTTGATTTAATAGTGCTGTGAAAGACCCTCCCTGATTTGGTGGTGTAAGACATGGCAGTCCCTAAGTGTAGAGTATGGAGAGAGCATGTTATTGTATATGAACATGAATTATGCTAACCCCTTCCCTCATAAAACAGAAGGTTGCAATATATACTTAATAGTTGGATTCACAAATAACAACAATAGCTAGAGGAACCCTCAATGTGGTTATAATTCAGAAAATAAATTATGCTTAACCCCTCCCTCAAAAAATAGAAGTTTGCACTATACTTGGTAATTGGAATCACAAATAACAACAAGTAGGGAACCCTCAATGTGGTTATAATTAACTGTACTTATTTATAACCCCCCCCTTCCTCAATTAGCGGCTTGTTTTCATAAGAAATTAAAGATCCCCTTGTAAAACACTTTACCTGGGAGATGCCCGGCTGAATGTGTGAAGCTCCTTCATGAGATGGTTGAGAGGTGGAACCGTGACCCTAAGCATTGAAAATGCAAGCAGTGTGTTATAATTTGGAGATGACAAGAGTAGGATCTGATTTAAAAATTAATTTATGAATTTCTATATTACAATTTACAAGGAATATATATGGCTAATGTAGCAGCACCAAACAAACCTTACTAGATTGATGAATTTTATTGTAATCACTATGGCTACGAACTGCTGGTATTATAATTTGCAAAAGAAGAGTAGCACCACATTAATGTACAAGCAATGAATATGGCTAATTAAGAAGCACCACACAAACCTTAATTATATACACAACACAGGTATCAGATAGATGATATGGTGATTTTAACAAAGCAACTTATAACCAAAGTTTCATATTATAAAATGTCAACACAGAAATGAACTTTAAAACCAAAGGAGCATAAATTAGTCATAAAATTTGTATAAATTACCTGTTCAGTGGGCACTTGTGAACCAAGCATGTTGAATAATTTTTTGATATAGAAGTCATATTGTGCTAGTTCTCTTTTTCGCTCGACCCTTTCCTCGGCCTGACGACGATCACTGTCCGCCAAGAGCGCCTGTAATTCAGCGCGAGATAATTGTGTCTCCTCTCCAACATTTGTCAGGCCCGAAACAGAACATGGTGTGTGGCTGGGCCTGGTTTGTTTGTTTGCTTTTTGCACCCTATCGTCAAGCAGGCTTCCAAAACCCTTAACCCTACCATGTTTTGGTCCGCCAACAGCTGACAAGAACACGGTGCTCTCGTCCATGCTGGAATTGGCCTCATCAGCCATCATATCGTTCACTTTTTGCTATGAATGAAAACATATGGAAAATATGGAATATTGTTAAGTTCAGTTAAAAATAGCTAATATGTTCTGATAATTCATAGTGTCTAGTCATACAATCGAAAATTTGGATGTGGGTTACCATGATAACTAGAAGATGATGTACAGTCATACAATCAAATTGGAGTTTGGATGTGTCTTTATTCTTATGATTGTAATATATGCAAGTTATTAGGTCTATTTGGAGGTGGGTTACCACGAGCAGTCATACAATCGAAAATTGACTGTAGACAACAATATTTACCACCATAAACATATTACCAGGGAAGTTATGTCTTTACTTCCAATAATGTAAAAGAGGGATGACATTTCAGCGAATATATGTACATATTATCACTTACATAGACTGCTTGTGTTTGATCATTTGTAAACTGCAAGGAGTTGATATCCAAAGATTCAAGTTGTGTGTTAGCCTCATCTGTACTTGGATCAATTACCCCATTAGCTTCATTGGGATATACTGGTCTAGACTCCACCGCGGCGGCGGCGGCGGTGACAGCGGCAGCAGCGGCAGCAGCAGCAGCAGCAGCTTCCATTTGGGCAACAATTGGTGATTTGCCATCTTCTTTAGCACAATGAAGATGGATGTAAAGTGCCCTCATTGGTGGCTTTTTTCCATTGTTTAATGCCGTCTACACAAGAAAATGAATAAACAGGGGGAACTTGCTGTTCAGTTGTATCCTTAATAACATATATTTTTAATTTGCAAAGGTGTTCATGAAGCATACCAGTTTTTCATAGTGCTGATGTGCACTAGCTGATCCCCCATGGTGGGCGATTTTGCGTCCAGACTTTAAGCGGTTAACCTTGTTTGTTATACTCACTCCTTGCCACGCCTCTGTGGCAAAGATATCACAAAGACTGTGCCAATGGAGATGGTCAAGGCACCAATGTGGAATGCATTTCTTCCATGCCTGTATGTTATTGCCAAATTTCTGAAAGCAACTGTCCCTAGCCTCGTGCAGCTCCTCGCTGTATCTTTTTGCTGCTATGGCATACAAAACACGCTGACAATGGAGGGGATCTTCATCCTCACGGTATGTAAACTTCTTCTACAAAAAAAAATGTGTATTGCTTTAATGGGGTGTACATGTTTTACAACTGAAAAAAATTGCATTACTGAGGCTGTTTGCCATGTGAAGGATTGTAGTTTTGTACACATTGACCCAAATGAATTTTTAGTTGTAGTTTTGTTTAAAAACAGTCAGTGGTTGTATTTAGCAATAAATGTAGTTTAGTAATGTACAATTTCAGACTGCACCCTATTACAAACTGCCCCAAACTGAGACAGTTCTATAATTGTAGTTTTGGTGATTTTTGGACCCATTACATGTAGATATAAGCATTAGCATTAGTATGACAGTTGTTATTGTTTTTCTAAAAGTAGAAATTGACTTCAGCTGTTGAGGGTATTTTTCTAATTCCAAGAATGAAAGCATAATAAAATAGAGGGTACCAAAAATAAGAACTCGATATTTTGCTCCGTGGCATCGTCGAATGCATGGAAACTTCGTAATGGTGCGGGCATATGGTTCAGCACTAATCTATTGATAGAAAGGTGAAGTATCATTATTTTATTTTCATTTTATTTACAGGCCTTGAAAGGAATTCTGATACAAGTCCAATGGTCAAACCTGATCAAGTAGGGACTTACATGATTTTTTCATATTTTAAAAAAAGTAGGGACTTGCATGCTTTTTTCATGGGGTAACATGACAGCTCATAAAATGCACCTGTACTACAAAAAAGTAGGGACTTTCATGCTTTTTTTTTCATCTTTTAAAGGTTCAACATAGCTGGTTTTGCATAATGGTCAAAACTGATCTTGTTTTACTCAGTGTGATTAGTAAAATGAAATGTCATATGGAAGTAATCAACACTTCCAGTTGAGCAAGTACTCATGCATTACTACCTCAATTAATATCTCTTTTAGCTCAACTACTATTACACCCAATTTATGCACAGCGGCCCTAAATCATCATGTTCAGTTATTGAAAATTTAGTAAAACTAATCTAAAAAATTGTTCCAATTATGTAATGAAACCATTAGATTAGCAAAAAATAATGCTCAGAACACATGCGGCAGAACTTCATTCAATATATTTTGAAATGATGCAAACATCAAATTTGTTCCAACCTAAGAACATTAAGTATGGAATAGTGTAATAAGGAAGAGTGACCTGGTGATTGCTGCTGTTATCTGCTGTGGATCAGTTTTACAAGTGAACGCACGATCCGAGATTGGCCAGATGATGGGTCGATCTTCCAATATCTCCGTCGATTTTCTAATGATTCCAGGACCTCGCCCCTTTTTCTTTGGGGGTTGACTTGTTGTAATTTCACCTTCTGCACCAGCAATTGAACCCTCCCCAACCACGAGTGGTTCCTGTGTTTGACGTCTTCTCTTCGTTCTTTTTTTAGAATATGCCCTTGTTAGACCAGTCTTTCCGGGAGCCATCTGACAATTGAAAAAAAAAATAAACATTTACGGGATATAATTTAAGTTTTTGATAAAAAGCAGGATCGCAGTCAACTTCTACAAAAGAGTGTTGGATCGCAGTCAAGTACTCACTATAATTAAGGGTTGGCATGAGTCAACTTTAAGTTACAGAAAGAGGGCACAAGCAAATCAAGGTTCATTACACAAAATTACTTAACTAGCAATGTCAGTTTCTCGACCATTAGAGTGATTGTTTTGAATTAGAGCGGAGACTTCTCTATGCATTAGAGTGATTGTTTTGAATATCAATTAAGTAAAGCAAATTATATTCACGTAAAAAACAATGTAAAGATACATAAATGCCACCCAGCTAACATATAGAGATTCATTATTTAAAAGATTTAAACTCGACCAGAAATTTACCACCCCAGACATGAACTGAGCTTAATTTGACATGCATGACCAGTACCCAACCCCAACAAGTCAATTGCCACCTCCACGGATCAACATAAAAAAAGGAACGACAGAGATATATTTATCAATATAATCCTTGACAGGTCCCCGTCAATCTTTGAAAGAGAAAAACAGAGAGAGAGAATCCGAAGTAAAATAATTTATAAGAGATAATCCGATGGTAGAATAATCCTTGACAGACTTTATTTGGACTCCTAAACCCACTAACATCAGTATATAACCAACTAACAAGAGTGAATAAAGAGTGTATTACAGTCAAACATATGCTAAACAGGTGCTAAAGTGACTAAAGTGATTTAGTTACTATAGTTATTGAAGTTATATTAAAAAAATGACTTCGACAGTAAAATGTGTAAATATGCTTTTTTCCTCATTTGTCAACAATAAGATATGTAAGTAAGTTACTCAAGTGACGTGATTATATAGTACATAACCTGTTTCCCCCAATTTTAAACTTTAGTGAAAAACAATTAAACCCTAAGTGAACAAAAATAGAACGTAAAGGGGGAAAAATAAACCCTGAGTGAACAAAAAAAGAACCTTCAGTGAAGCAGAACCATACCCTAGATTGAAATTGTTGTTGATTAGCAAACCCTAAGTGAAAAAAATTGGAAGTAAAGGGGAAAAAAATAATGATCGGATCGAACCAAAATAGAACCTTTAGCTAACCAGAATCAAACCCTATATTGAAATTTATGTTAATCTTGCAAACCCAGTTGAGTGGCCGTCGTCTGCTAGCTTTGGATTTGATTGTAGAGCAGCATTGGGCGACAACAATAATGAGGTAGGAAAGGATGAGGGCAGGAGAAAGCCAATTTTGCGTTAACTTAAGTAGAGGGCGAAATTTGGGGGAAATAGAAGGCGGCATATTTTTGGTGTTTTGGGGGGAAAGATGATCTGCTGTAGCTGCGATGGGGGGAAAGTGGAATTTCAGAACAATTCACAGAGTGGTCTCAGCTTCGTGCATAACAAAGAACTATGAAGTACAACATGAAAATAACGCATATTGCGCTGTATGGGGTTTAAACTGCTCTGCGCAAATGAAAAATCGGGAACCTCTTTGACTGTGGAGTTTGTATCCTCTGAGATACCTCATATTTTGCGTTACCGACGTGTCAGGTGCCTACTCGGGGATGGCGGAGGGGGCCAGTATTATTTGAGCTTTATGATTCGGCAGAACGTGTTTGCACGGTTGAGATTTTCCAAACTATCACGCACAATATGATATAACTCAGAGGATGCGAATTCTTGCTGGTGATGGATTTCCCTAAATCCGCTGCTGTTTCAAATGGATAACAGGACCAGGTTACTCCGATCTCAGCCGTTAACCTTTGCTGATATTAGTGCACCGAAATTTTTTTGTTATAAGATTAGCGTATGAAGAACTTCAAATGATTGGGATAAGAATACCATAGATTTTTATCCCTTTGGACTAACATCGGATATATACTGGTGATGGACAGATGATATAGTGAGGGTTTTAATTTCTTTTGTTATGCTAAAACAACCTTAACATTTTAAAATGGGTATAATAAAAATGATATTGTAAAATTTAAACCAAAAGTAATGCTATAAACGTTATGAGGCATTGTAAAAAAATATTTAACCAAAAAAGTTGTATGGTTGTGTATGCATGTTTAATCAAAGACTTGTGTACACACATGATCAACCATAGAACAACAACTCTTGTTGGGTTATGTAATGAAGGAACAAAGACAAACGTCGTCCATAAGTTGATCCGAACCGTTCAAACTAAAGAGTGTTCCATTTATTTCAACGTCGGTGAGTTTGAGCTTATTTGGTGTTCATTTGCACATCCATCCAAGCGACGGAATGTCGTGATATCGTAGGGCTACAAATAATATACACTGGATCAAAGGTTAAAACTGTTAGAACTCTCATATTTTTTTATTCTTTAGGTTCGCGGTACTAACGTGATCATTTGAAAAAAAAATTGACGTGATTTCATTGCAGATCGACCGTTGATTGTTTATACAAAAATAAACGGTCCAGAACTTTTGGCTCAATTTGAAGATGCTAAAAATGAAAAAATTAATTGAAAATGACAAAGATTGATATGATTTGTAAATATAAGTTGTTAAAAACAAAATTTTAATTTTTTTGAATTTTTTCAGATTTATGTTTGTACATGCATTACAATCATATTGAGGCTGTGCACTATATGCCGTATGATCTGTGATGAAGGGTATCCAGTTATCAATGGATTCCTCCGTTTCAGACCCAGCAAAAATGGATGTCCATATTCTCCGAGGTAGAGTACTATTTCTGATTACATCTGGGCCAATGTTAGTTGTTAGATTCTTTAATATTGGTGCGTAATTATAATCCGAAGGTCATAACGTAATTTGGAGATAATGTTACCTTAGAGAATCGATCAATGAGTTGGTGAGGTGAGTGAATGCTATACCCAACTGCGCTGAATTATGGTGTTTGATCTGCTGCCCATCCAAAAGAATAAAACGCATGACCACTTAAGATCACAACCGTATGAAGAGGTTATGATTCGCCTATCAAAATTTCTGTCTTTGAGATTTACATTATAAAAAAAATGAAGGGTTCAGATTTAGTTGCAGCTTCACCCAAACCCTTATGGATAACAGCGACGTCACCTCCACTAAAACAATCACCGCAGAAGCGCAGGACTTAGCGTTTTTTTTCAAAAATTATGGATCGAAGACAAAGCGACACCCCACTGACCATTCCCTCTTCTCTCCAGTCTCCACCGGTCCACCCCCTCTCCACTCCTGAAAACTCTTCTCTCCACCCCCTCTCTACTCCTCAAAAGAACCCGACCATCTCCCTCTTTCAACTCGAAGGCTCTCTCCCGTATCCTCGTCTTCACCATTTACGAAAGCCTACCACCGTAGTTAAACCCTACCGCCGATCACTCCCGAGTTAAACCCCACCGTCTTCACCAGTTGCGAACACCGCCGCTCTCCCTCGAGTTGAACCCTACCGCCGTAGTTAAACCCTACCGCCGCTCTCTCCCGACTTAACCCTACCGTCGATCTCTCCCGAGTTAAACCCTACCATCTTCACCAGTTGCGGAAGCCGCCGCTCTCTCCCGAGATAAACCCTACCGTTGCCATACTCACCGCTCTCTTCCGTTACAGTAAATCTTCTTTCCTTTGTTTTTCTTAATTTTTTGTCGATTGTTCATCTGGATTGGGGAATTTTTCAATTTAGGGTTTAAGCCGAAATAAATGTAGGAAGGTGCTATTCTAAGGGCAATAGTTTTAATTTATTAGATTAGTTTCTATTGGCACAAATCTCTCCTTGTTTCAATTTATTGTACTGATATCCAATTTGTCCTTCTCTTTTAATATCAAATATGAGTATGTAATCAACAAATAACTAATAAGGATATTATTTAAATCTCAAATATCTTTTATCGCTTTTTGTACATATAGAAGGGAAACCAATCCTTGCTTCCCAGTAGGTACCAATTATTTCTTTTTGTACACATAAAATGTTTAATTGCATAGAAATTTTGTAATATTTAATTTTTATGTTTGAAATCAACTGCTATATTTCATGGTAAATAAATTTAAATATAACTCACTTTATAGTGCATGCATCCAAACATAATCAATTATCATACCCAACTGTTTTAGCCCTTTCTACATTTGTGAATAACTTATCTAACCTTAATGTATCTTGTACTGTATAATTTGAAACTATTTCTTACAATTGAACGTTCTGATACATCATATTGACTGATTACAATTGATGTGTTCTGATACATCCACACTTGTACTCTACCAGTAAATAAAAAACATAGTATCATGAGTCAACCAATAAAATTGGGTATGCGAATACTGTAAATGACATGGCAGATATACATTTCAGTTCTCATTATTGAAATTATTGCCCTTAGAATATCACCTCCCTAAATATACCTTCGATTGTTTCAATGCACATCTAATCTTGCTTTGGAAAGATTCAGTGCACCTTTAATTGCAACAATAAATTATTTATGCTTATATGTGAACTGAAACAATCGAACTTGTAATATAAACCCTAAATTTAGGGATGTGCATTGTAATATAAACCCTAAATCAATAATTTGTAATTGTTTGTAATCATGGGATGTGCATATTGTTTGTAAATCAATTATTAGGTCTGTCGTGGTGCTGATACATCATATTGATGGTAGTGAAATTAATGGTGCTATCGTCTCGTAGTGAAATTAATGCATGTGTTATATTTCACAGATTACATGGATAAGGACGGTGATGCTCGCAAGTATGAGTTTGTGCAACGGCGAAAATCCCCGAGACTCAATCCGAGTTGCTCCGCAAATGTCTCCCTGCCACAAATGCCTCCGCCTAAAGAGAAACCTACCAAAAAATACATTGGGCCAGTTGTAACACGTTCGGGTGCCAAGTTTTGGTTCGGCCCAAAACCCGTTATTTCTCAACCACTGGTTCAGCCACCCTCAATCGAGAAACCTGCTGCGAAGTTACCGTCAGCTGCTCAGCCGGGGTCTTCTCGGTCACCCCCTCGGGTAGTGGGAAGTGCTGACATGTCACAGACCAAGGCCGCAGCACCGGAAATTTCTCAACCACTGGTTCAGCCACCCTCAATCGAGAAACCTGCTGCGAAGTTATCGTCAGCTGATCAGCCGGGGTCTTCTCGGTCACCCCCTCGGGTAGTGGGAAGTGCTGACATGTCACAGACCAGCGATGCAGCACCGAAAATTTCTCAACCACTGGTTCAGCCACCCTCAGTCGAGAAACCTGCTGCGAAGTTACCGTCAGCTGATCAGCCGGGTTCTTCTCGGTCACCCCCTCGGGTAGTGGGAAGTGCTGACGTGTCACAGACCAAGGCCGCAGCACCGGAAATTTCTCAACCACTGGTTCAGCCACCCTCAATCGAGAAACCTGCTGCGAAGTTACCGTCAGCTGATCAGCCGGGGTCTTCTCGGTCACCCCCTCGGGTAGTGGGAAGTGCTGACATGTCACAGACCAAGGCCGCAGCACCGAAAATTTCCCAGCCACCAGTTCAGACACCATCAATCGAGGAGTCTGCTGCCCAGTCACCGTCAGCTGATCAGCCGGGGTCTGCCTGGTCACCCTATCGGGTAGTGGAACATGCTGACCTGTCACAGACCATGGCCGGGGCACCAGATTTGACCCGTGACTCGAGCTGGCCTTCGTGGGATCGTACTTACCAGTCACCAAACATGGAAAATTGGGAAGGTGCTGACCTCTCTCGAAGCATGGCCTGTTCTGACCAGTCATCGGAACCCTCTGACGAGCAATGTCAGAATGGTCAGTCAAGGGCTCCACACTTTTATGTCGGGGTTGACGATGGTAGTAGGAGGTGCTAGATGCGTCGGCCCCTTAGAGAGTGTCCCGAGGCCTTGGCAGCCTGCGGGCAAGAGCTAGTTGCGTCGGCATCTAAGGGGCCTGCTGGCCAGAAAAAAAGAAAGAGAAACAAGGAGAAAAGTGATGTCCGGTGTTGGCGGGGTCTTGCAAAGCCTCGTGACCCTACGGCACCAGCTGACAGACCGGAACTGCTGGTCGTCGGTGATGGGGAGTTCACGTGCAGTCCAATCTGCACTAAGGTGATCACCACAATACGGCTTCTGACATTGGAGAACTTGCCCGGACCATTTAGGTCTTATAAGATGTTTCCTACGAAGGCGAGGTTGGCAATCCTAATTCAGTTCATGCAGAGGTATTCGTGGGGGCCTGAGGAAGACATCAAGCGTTGTCTTGATGTCTTCGAGAACATAGCGGCAGAAGCATATCAGCGTGAAATGACAGAAACTAGGGCCATGTTTAAGAAGAAATATGGAGCAGACAAGGAGGTGTGGAAAATTCATCCTCCAACCATCAATGACCAATTCTCCCAGGGGGAAAAAACCAACTGTTTAAAGTAGGATGTGATGAACTGTTTTAAAAAATTGTAATAGTTAAGAATATCTAATTGTAGGATGTGATGAACTGTTTAAAGTAGGATGTGTTTACATGAACTTGTGCCATGTTTAAATTATGATATGATGATAAAAATTCATGAACTTATACTATGGTTGAACTTGTTTAATTGTGCTACTGGTAATGTTTGTGGTAATTGTTACAATTGAATTTATGGTAATGGTTAATTGAACTTTTAATGTTTGTGGTAATGGTTACAATTGAACTTGTTTAATTTTGTGGGTGGTAATGTTTGTGGTAATGGTTACAATTTATGCGTACAATCTGGGTACGCCCCAGAAAAATGTAGTTACTCAACAATTAGTTGCCATTATCTCCGTCGGTATAGCGACAGAAATACTTCCAACAATAACCTAGCCCAAACAATGGCCAACTCCCTTGTGAAATCCGTCGCTCTGTCCCAATAGAGCCCCCTCGCTAACCTCCCTTGTGAAATCAGTCGCCAACTCCCATAACTCTGTCCCAATAGAGCCCCCTCGCCACCTCCCATGTGAAATCAGTCGCCAACTCCCATAGCTCCCACTGTTGTGGCCCTTTCCCCCGTTTTTTGTTTTCCCCTTAATTCCCCTTTACAATTGGAGCTCCATTGTCCTTCTCAAGTCAGATCTACACACGGGGCCATTTTAAGTCATCTTTGGAATTCTCTACAGGTATTTCTCTTTCTCCATGATATGGTCTAAATGAACTTGTGTATTGTTCTATCAGAATAAAGGCAACACTGCAACATGGATAAAGAAAGAGGGTTGTTTGTAAAACGAGGCTGGAGCTAAACATCAACAAAATTATTAGCCAAAAATAAATGGCCAAGTACCTCAAGGCTTGCTACTAACTCAGCTCCAAATATTGGATTTCTTATTGGCAAGCTTTGAACTCTGTCACTAAAAAAACAGTTTTGAACTCTGTCACTACCAAAAATACACAAAAAGACAGAGTTCATATAATACAGAATGCATAATTTTTTGGTGACAGAGTTAAAAGTATACCAGTTTGGGCATACATCTTATTGCCAAGTGTCTCCTACCAATAATGCATAATTAGTGGAACTCTTTTACAAAAATAAGAACTACAAAGTGCATTGTACTGTCACCAAAACTGAGTTGCATAAACCTACCAAATCGAAGATCTTCATTCATAACTACTTTTTACAGATCTTGAAATGGCCACTGATCGGGGATGGATGTACAGACATCATACTAGTGGAAGTCTTCAACCCGAATTCATTGCTGGTGTGACTGAATTTCTCGAAACAGCATTGTCGAAACCCTCGGTTGTGAGTGTCGACAATAATGGAAGGCAATGCATACCGTGTCCGTGTCAAAGATGTGACAACCTCTTAACCAAAGATGTGGAAACCGTCGAACTAGACCTCTTTCAATTTGGATTTTGCAACGGATATGATGTTTGGTACAAACATGGGGAACAACATCCAGGAGCGATGCCACCAAATCCATCAACGAGCAATGCCACTGATCAAATGGGTGACATGGTAAGGGATGCCGCTGGTCCTGAATTCGATTGGAATGAGGTCTAACCTGCTGGAGCTGCTAAAAAATTCTTCGATATGATGCAATCGTCCAATACACCGCTTTGGAAAGTTAACTCCTCGGGTGAGCTGAAATGCGAGACACACACCGTCTTGTCGGTTGTGACACATGCCATAGCTTTGAAGTCAGAACACCAATTGAGCCAAAAATGTTTTGATGATATCATGGGTCTAATTAAAAGCACCCTCCCTTCGGGTGAACGAATGCCGGAAAATTTCTACCAATCCAAGCGGTTGGTTGAAGATTTGGGCATGGATCATCAGAAAATATATGTATGTCCAAATTTTTGTATGTTGTACTACAAAGGAGCTAATAAGAAGAAGACACGGTGTGATGTTTGCGGCGAATCAAGATATAAGCCTCCCGGACCCAACAAGAAGGCAAAACCCGTTCCAAAAAAGATACTCCGTTATCTACCTATCACACCCCGTTTGCAAAGGATGTACATGTCCGCCAAATCTGCCCACAATATGAGGTGGCATAAGGAGGGTGTGCGGGTCAAACCCGGGGTTATGGTGCACCCGGCGGATGGGGAGGCTTGGAATCATTTCGCTCGAAAACATGCGACCTTCGCGGAAGAGGTGAGAAATGTTTGGTTGGGGCTAACCACGGATGGATTCATGCCCTTCAACTCCAGTGCGGCTCCATATTCATGTTGGCCGGTCTTTGTGTTTCCGTATAACCTACCACCTGGCATGATAATGAAAGAAGATAGCATGTTCCTCGCGCTTGTCATCCCGGGACCAAAGCATCATGGTCGGGACATCGATATTCTTCTCGAACCTTTAATCGATGAATTGAAAAAATTGTGGTTACATGGAGAGATGACATGGGATGGTTATAAAAGAGAAAATTTCGAGATGCATGCATCACTACTTTGGACGGTAAGTGATTACCCGGCTTATGAGATGCTATGTGGGTGGGGTACCAAAGGTCGAATGGGGTGTTTTTATTGCATGGACAAGACAAAGGCCTTTCAACTCGCACATGGTGGAAAAGCATCTTGGTTCGACTGTCACAGATGCTTTTTGCCTCCGGACCACCCATTCCGTCTTGATACGAAGAATTTCATAAAAGGTAGAGTCGAGACTGATGGGCCACCACCAAGATTGACGGGAGAGCAGCTGCTCGATATAGTGGCTTTGATCCTAGATATTGAATGGGGTAAAAAGTCAGGACCACGACAGATTCCAGGATATGGTGACACACATCATTGGCAAAAGAAGAGTATTTTTTGGAGTTTACCCTATTGGAAAGATAATCTGTTGCAACACAATTTGGATATGATGCATTTGGAGAAGAATTTCACAGAAATTTGTTATACACACTTTTAAACATGGGTGGCAGAACCAAGGATAATGAAAAAGCTAGAAAGGACTTGGCTCTTTATTGTGATCGTCCCAACCAGCACCTAACTCCGTCTGAAACCAACACGGGAAAGTTAAAAAAACCAAAGGCACCATTCGCACTCGATCCCGATCAAAGGAGGGTTGTTTTAACATGGCTCAAGAAGGTCAGGTTCCCCGATGGCTACGCATCGAATTGGGATAGGTGTGTTAACCTAACCACTTGCACCCTCACCGGCCTTAAAAGTCATGATTTACATGTGTTCATGGAGCGTCTCCTCCCCGTTGCATTTAGGGACTTCGTCCCGGATCCCGTATGGGATATTTTATGTGAGATTTCATCATTCTTTAGAGAGATTTGTGCCAAGGAGCTTGATACATCCCGTTTGGAGAAATTAGAAGCGGATATTATCGTCACAATGTGCAAGGCGGAGAAAATTTTCCCGCCTGGTTTTTTCGATTCAATGGAGCATCTTGTGGTGCATGTAGCATACGAGGCTAGGATGGGTGAGCCTGTAGGGTCCCGATGGATGTATCCATGTGAAAGGTTTGTTTTTTATTCAAAATAAAGAAACACTTAGCTTACATATTGCTCCTACTACTAAACTTTACTAAGACATGAACCTAACAACCATAAAACATTGATGTAATTACAGACGCAACAAAGAACATAGGATGAGAGTCACGAACAAGGCACAAGTTGAGGGTTCAATCGTCGAGGCTACAATTGCCAAAGAAATTGGTACATTTTCCACCCACTATTTTGCAGACAAATCTAACACGGAGTCTTCGGAGGTACATCTATCCATATTCGATACTCCAGGCCGTACCATGGGCAGGGAAAGACGAAGGCCTCTCAGTGACGAGGATTGGAAGGCTGCACACACCTATGTTGTTCTCAACTGTCCAAGAGATATCCGAGAAGTACATGGGGTATAATCTTTATAATTTTTTTTTTCTAATGTTCTTAAAGGTATCTATTATAACACCTACCAACATCTAATTTATTTATATGTTGGAATGTGTAGAGAGTTTAATACATGCATGCTCACATCTGGAGTAGCCACAAGCCCACAGGATTTGCCAAAAGTTCGTCAAGATAGGTTCGCGGATTGGTTACGGAAAAAAGTATTAAATTCCCGTGAAGATTGCGATGACTACATACGAATGGTAGGAGTCACACCTAGCAAACAAGCATACTTCTACGAAGGGTACGAAGTCAACGGTTATCGATTTCACACACAAACATATGGGCAAAACAAGGCTACTCAAAGTAGCGGTGTTTGCATCAAAGGAGAGGTATCGGAGAATGACATACCAACCGACTACTATGGTGTTCTCCAAGAGGTCATTGAGCTAGTATATGATGCTCATAGGGTAGCTATCTTTAGGTGTGATTGGTTTGACATAGTAAACGGTTTAAGGGTAGACCAAGAACATGGAATTGTTGAGGTTAACCATACTTCTCGCCTTGCAACTTATGAGCCGTTTGTATTAGCTGCTCAAGCTACCCAAGTGTGTTACCTACCTTATGCATCGGACAAAGTAGATAGACGCCCATGGTGGGTGGCGATGAAAACAAGCCCGAAGTCAAGGTTTCGTGACGAGAGTGCCGATGCAAACATTGAATTTTACCAAGAGGAAAGCCCGGATAATCCAATCTCGGCCCCAAATAGACGAGATTTTGATTGGGATGGATTGGTCCTTGGAGTGGCCGAGTACGAACTAGTGGATGATCCAACTTCAATTCCACCAACAACATCAAATGCACCGCAATCAATGGTGAGGGACGGAAATGATGAAGGTCATGACATGGAGCAAGAGTATCACAATGATGAAGAAGATTCGTGGGAATCCGATTATTCCGAGCAATCCGATCAAGAATATTAATTGGTTAGGCAATACATGTATGTGTTACTTTTAGCATTAGAATTTACTTTACATTCTATTTTTGTTGTTATATTCTAGGGAATTTAGACACCAAGATTGAGTTGGTAGTGTTGGACATGATTAATTAGTTGCTGCAATTTTATTCTAATTTTACCTAACACTCATTTGCAGGAGTAGACAAGAGGCTTGCTGCTGCCACAATGTTTTATGCTAATTTTACTTGCACTCATTTTATGCTAATTTCACTCACACTCATCTCAATATTGCTTGCTGCCACAAGGTTTTGTGTATCAAAATTTCATATATTGGCTTATTCCAAATACCGAAATTTAAGTTTTCAATCTGATGTTTCAGTTAATAACAATTAAAGTTTGCTTGCTGCTGTGATTTATTTATTTAGCCAATTCAAAGGGAGATCTAAAATATACAGAAATGTTTCTGTCTCCAGGAACCAAACATTTCCAAGGGCCAGCCCATGGAAATATAATGTCCAACCATAAAATAATAAAAAACCATAAAATAATATAAACTGTATCAATAAAACATTTATATGCGTGTTTGGCCCGGTATTTCCATGAACCTTCCCTATAAAATAATATTAACAGAATGGGCAGAACATTTCCAAGAGCTAGCCCATGGAAATATTGTGTTCAACCATAAAATAATATAAACTGTATCAATAAAACATTTCCATGCGCATTTGTACCAGTATTTCCATGAACCTTCACCATTAAATAATATAAACATAATATACTAAACACTTCCAACGGCAAGCCGTTGGAAATAGTATGTCCATCTTATTCAGACTTATTTCCAAGCGGAAGTGGTTGAGTATTTCCATGCACCTTCAATAAAATATAATATTTGGTCTGTTTGGTGGGTCACGGGTCGAGCGAAACTTTCTCCAAGGGCGAAAATGATACATTTCCATGGACACACAGGAAATATTTCGAAGCGCTACTTTTTCCAAGGGACTCCCTTTGGAAAAGGTTCACGGTGTCAGAAAAGTGTCAGAATCGCCCATTTTATTTCCATGGACCCTTCACTAGCTTGGAAATGCGTTTTCTACCCTTGGTAAAAACGGAAATTCTAGTAGTGGATAGAGCACTCTTATAAAGATTAGAATCCATTCTTCTTGATAGTGAAATTGATTTGTGTGGCATTTCATATAATAAAGTCAGAATAATATCTCCATTCCATTATTAAGCACGTTGATGTCCTGATCCGCCAACGGCTACGATTGAAAGATGAAATTTCAAAATTAATATGAGCCCTCCAATCAAATAATCTGTCTTATTTTGATTATATACATCTTTTTTACGTGTAGAAGACTAAATTTAGTTAAAAACATACTCGCCACACATATTGCCACACAATACGTCACAATTAAATTTGAGCAAACTCGGCAACAATATATTTCTCTCTGTCCATTAAATATGTTTCCTTATTTTTCCTACTCAGCAGCATTATATTTCTCCATTAAATATATTTCCTTATTTATTCTTTTAGCAATATATTTCTCTGTTTTCTTAATTCTCATTGTTTGTTTCTATACAAGATTCCCACGGCAGAATCGAAAAATCTAGAATATATTTTTCAATTTTGTTTCTATACAAATCACCCCCTCCCTGACCCGGAGAAAATCAGGAGTTCACATTTACTTGAGTATGCATCTATGTTTTCTGTTTTTAAGTTTAATTGTGGCTGATAAGTGATGATCTGTTACTGTTGAATAGGGAGAAGCAAGAGGATTGCAAGGATGATGGTATTTGGTTGAAGGAAAAATGGTCAATTGGGGAGGTATGCATTCTTAAAAAATATTGGTGCTCTCAGCAGATTAAAAAGTGTGATTTGGATTTCTATTTTATTGTAATATATTTATTGATGAACCATATAAATTAGTGTGCAAGGATTAAAAAGTGTGATTTCTATTACTATTTCTATTCTATTTTATTGCAAATGATGGTATCCAGTTTTTATTATAAAAAAGGCTAAGTTTTGAATCAAAAGACGGGCAACTAAAAAAACATTTAATTAGTGTGCTTTATTGGGTAATTTATCGAGTTGAAAGAAACAATGTCGAAAAACTATCTTTTCTTTAAATTTGCATAATTTGATATTTGAGTAGATCTTATATACTGGAATTTTCAAACAATCTTTTCTCCATTTACTGTTTTTCATCTTATAGATACTGCAAATGGAATTTGTGTGCATGAGTTGAGCAAAAGTTTAATGTTCAGCATTATCTGTCAAGGAAAATAATAAAGCTACTGCTTGTATCAACAAGAGGTAACATATTTTTTATTTAAATTTTTTTTTTAATTCTTATACTTTTTGGCCCAGGAAGATACATCTAAATATTTCTTCATTATCTTTTCTGATATTGTTGCCAACATTTAATGCCTATCTATAGGCAAATTCTAGCAAGTTGACGACTTATTAAAACTGATTTATACACCAACTGAACGATTCAGATCTGTATCCATGCAAATCTTCTAAATTGTGTTTGTACAAACTGCAAATTGTAAGCATCAAGGTACAATTTACTCATAGTTTCCTTATTTAATTTATTTATTATTTAGTGTCAGAAAAAAATCCTTAGATTCATTTTGTATAAATGTAATTGTCACATATTATAAATTAAAGAACTCTACTTTCATATTTTGTATGTTCATTTTCAAAAATGTTAGACTACATCCACACTGACAATGATACTTCAAGATTTTTTTTCATGTTATATTTGATCGTTTTTTTTTTCATTTGTTATTTTTTTTTACTGTTATTTTTTAAGGTTAGCATTTGCTAACAATTGTATTAAAATAATATAAAAGTTTTTACAACTCCACACACCCTAGCTCCTATATATACACTATGTTAAACTGAAAATAAAGCTTATTGTTATTTATTATTTGTCTCTCTATGCAATCTTAATGTTCAATCTTATATTATGTTCCGTTGCAACGCACGGGTACGATACTAGTAATCAGTTATGTACTTGCTAGAAATGGCATGATGAATAAATGTATCCCTTTTGTTATAAGCAGGATATTAAATTTTATTTTTATCTGCATGCTTTGTCATTTTGTTAAAAAAAAAAAATTAACAAAAAGAAAGATATTCATGTTTTTGAATTTTCTTGTTTTGATAAAAAATAATTTAGTCCGAATTGATTGCATATTTGTATTTTATTTTTTATATTAGTAATGTGATTGCATGTGTGAAATGAATAAGTTTTGATACTCTATTTGTAAAAAGTAATAAACTATGATTTTATTATTATTTGTTATTCATTCATTATTACTTTCATTGTTCGGTAATCTTAATATTTAAATGTACATACATATAAGATTTATTCTTCGCAAATAAAAATAAAATACGATATAAACTAATTTGAAATATTTTTAAAAATAAAAATAATTCGACGTGCCAATGTGATATTTCGTGTCAATGTGAGATATCATTTTTTAATTTGATATGACGTGCATGCCAATGTGAGAAACATATATAGGAAATATATATTGCGCGGATCATTTCAAACAGGATTGATGCAGCTCTGTTTTTCTTCCTAATAGCTGCAACAACTCATTTCACATATACTGCGCATAATTAATTCGTAAAGAAATTAAAAAAAAAAAATTCTTCCGCTCTCTAAGACGGCTGCTCGCCCATAAACACAGCTCACGTCCCGTCGGTAATATATATTATTATTGAGGAAGTATGGTGGAACAGGAGACCGGATAACTGGAGACAATGGAGAAGAAATTATGGGATTCAAGTTGGGTGGTGAGTACGTGGGCGGTGCAAAAAAAAAAAAAATACTGGTGGATATGCTAATTGAGGAGGTTATAGTAGACATGCACAATTGGGACAGATTTGGATAGAACTAGAAGAATATAAGGGGTGGTTATGTGATGTATATAATTTTACTTGATTTGAGGAGCTAGGTCAATTAGGAATTTGTACATAAACCTTTTTTTTTAATACAAAATGTCAGCAACATAAAAGTTGTTGGCCTTAAAAAAAAATTTGCCCAGATAAGAATGCATTCTTGTGCGTAGTAAATCTGTAAATAGATCACAAAATAAACTATTATTTTAATGTGTTCATTTTTCATTATGTTTTAATTATTTAACTTTACACTAAATTAGTTTGCAATTTTAGAAATTCGACATGTAAACACATCACTTCTGAAATATATCAGTTTTAACCGTTTACATTGGTCGTTTGAAGTCAAATTAATATGTTTTGAAATTAAGCTTATTATCGAAGCTTCGGACACTATTCCCTATGATGCAGTCATAATAGATCCATTACGATCATCCTCTAACACAAGTGAAAGAACGATATTGAACTGATTAAGAATTAAGTAAGCTAAAGAACACTCTAAATCTACTCATAAAAGTATATATAAGTATATAAAGGTTTAAATACTAGGTTTTTTGTTATTTACATTTCACAATTTAATTTTGAACCGAAGAATGATCATAAATTTAGAGGACAATTAAATATATATAATAAAGAAAATTTTATGGGACCTTTCTTGACCCGATGTGTAATAGTCCAATATACATCTCGCTACACAGAGAGAATAAGAATGCGTAGCAGACGATTTGTATAATCTTCTCTTGCCACTTGATCACTTGCCTATAAAAATCTCCCATGTTTTCTAATTCTCCTCATCATTCTGGAGAAAGAGCCGTAGAGACCAAGATAGGCGTCCTCTCCTCTTTGGTACTTCTCTTTACAATTTTTTTAATACATAATTTTGTTTCTCCAAATTGTGATTTGGTGATCCAGATATTAGTGGATCCACTTTCGGTAAGTTTACACAACAGGTTCAATGCATGTATGATTGCTAGATCTATTTGCGAATTGTTGTGTTGGGAGATTTGTTAATTTCATATCCGAGAGAATATTTGTTTTCTATTTTTTCAGCTCATATATAGTAAATGGTTACCCATGAGGCCGTAATCTATTACTATGATCTAGTTATTTATCGGTAGATTTGTGTAGATTTTTTAAGATTGAATGATGATCCGACTTCTAGTTGAAGTATTAGCCTATTAAGCAGAGTGCTTCGTTTGTAAAAACTTTTATCTAGGCTTAAACGCTACATTTCAATCTTTAATTAGCTATTTTATGGGTTTAAAGCTTCTACACTTGGTCAAATGGCATTACTATTTAGACTAAAAGTATTTAATAACACCAGTTGGGTAAAATGTTCTCAAGCTCTCCTGGATTCTTGAATCTTGATGACCTTATTAACTCCAAAACTTATTAGGTTGATTTCAAACGCCGAATCTAGCGGCAAAAGTAAAAAAAATTCTTTGTGTTTACATCCAAACTTTTACAAATTTTCGAATTAATTTAGTATAAGGTCAAGCAATAAAAAAAGAAGAAGATTCATAAGTTAATTTTAACATATTCATTTTCCATTATTTATTAACCGCTTTACTTTACACTAAATGAAATAAAAAAATATATAATTTTGCATGGAAACACATCACTTGTAAATTAGATTGATTTCAACAACTAGTTGGTATCGTTTGAAACTAATCCAATCGAGTTTGGAGTTAAATTCACCAAAGAGCTTAAGAACACCCTAGTTAATTATACTCTTTATAGATTGTATTTTTTACATACTAATTAAAATGTGACTGAAGTTTAGTTAGTCTAAAAATGAATGGTATCTCACAATCTAACAAATTATATAATCTATCATATATTGCTATCGTGTCTCTGTTTTTTAAGTGTGAATTATCTATGAAGCTCCCTCCAGAGTTTGTTGGTTTACCTAGCTAGAATGTCAATGAAACTCTTTTATCTGCTTACCCGACTCATATTGTATTTGATAAGACAATTTATTAATTAGATTATCACGATAAGAGTATAGGTAAGAGCTATTTTTTACCTGTTATCCTATAGTGTAATTGATAAAATCAAATCAAATAAGACTTATCCTATAGGGTTATTATATAGTAAACGTTTTATATAATATTTTTATTTAGTAATTTATATAAAATTGACTTATCCAATATTTTATACAGTTTTTAATTAATAATTTATGTCAAAATTGATTTATTCAACAACTTATATTATTTTATTCAATTACTAATTAATAATGTTTAATAATTTTATAAAAATCATAATTTTTATAATTTTTTAATATATCTACTTATTTACTATATATTTGAATTGAATTATATAAGCTATCAAATTATTCAATAATTAACAATTATTAATTTTTTTATTTGTTATTTTAATGGACAAGGGTATGGTATGGTAAGGGTAATATTAACGGGTTACGGTATAATATGAATAGAAGATGGGTAAGTCTAATTATAAATGGTTATGGGTATGGATAAGAAAATAGCTTCACCGATCTGTAGTTTTACCCATTTCACATCCGTAGCTAGCTAGTTTTACCTCTGTAAATTGATTAGTTTCCTCGTCGAAGCGACATCTAATCAAGACATAATTTTTTTATTACCCTGGATACGGTATTGGTATTCTTCTTCGATTAACATCCGCACGCATTCAATATTTAATCATGTTCCACATTATTTTATAACAGCTTGTTTGTGCATTAAAAGAAATGAATCGCGATGAGTGGGTTGTGGAGATAAGAGCTCGAATAGAGAAACCGAGCATCCCCCCAGCAACCAGCCCATCAACTAATATCGACCGTGAAGAACTGCCTTCAATATATGGTAATTGGAAATGTTGGGATGATTTTGGGGCCTCTTTCATACCTGAAACCCTAAAGTGGCATTTTGTGGCATGTATGACGCACTGGTTTAATCTCAGCTTAGAATCATACTTTGAATACATGCAACCTAAGGAAGATCAAGCCTGGAGCTACTATTATGGGGTCGATGAAAAATTTCGTTCTGAAAATAGCAAACCTTTCATAGAGCAACTTTTGGTCAATAGTTGCTTCTTGATATTTGCAATGGTTTTCTTATCAGGGGAAGAGTTACGAAATAAACTTGTAGATAAAATGATTGGTCTTCCAAAAGGTCTAACGGGTAAAGACATGGAAAATGTATATAGCTTTTTATATGAAGATCGAATGCGGAACCAATCTTACATGCTGACCATGAACTACCAGATACCGTGGTTTGTTGTGGAATATGTATATACAAACCTTTCCAACTTGAGCGACCTTTTTAAAACCCCAATCCAAAAAATTGCGCTCTTATCCTTTTACGAGATGTATCCAGACGAGCACCCGTCTAAAGGGAATTGTGATACATTTCCTGATGGTGGCTTCAAACATATACTGCACATCTTCCATTGGTCTCGAACCCACGATGGGGAGTATCGGGTGGATCCGAACTCAACTAAGTGGATTGCCAGGTTCTATATACCTAGTGCAACAGACTTGGAATTATCTCAAACTGTTTTTGTAAAGGGTAAGGTTGACTCCATTGATGTGTCTTACTGTGATGGGACAATATCTGGAAAGATGCAATTAACACCCTGGTATTTAATGCAATACAGCACTAAACTCTATGAAAGTCTTTTAAGATTTGAACAGCAGTACGGGTTATTATGTGGGAACACCTTTACGGCCTATGTTGCATGCATATCATGCTTGTTAAAAGCAGAAGAAGATGTCCGAGTATTGCGGCAGAAAGGTGTGATCATCCCAAGCAATAGGTTTCACGACAAGGATGTTTTGCGCCATGTACAAGAGCTCAAAACTTTAATTAACGACAATGTCTCTACGCCGCAAGAGCTTGTCAAATTGGAGGAGGTGGTGATGACACATCATAACAAAAAAGCCTATAGAGCATATGGAGACTTCAAGAGCCGCTACTGTTCGAATCCATGGATAACCATCTCCGTCATTGCTGGCGTCATTGCTGGCTTCTTTTTGTTTGTCCTTACTTTTATTCAAGCCGTATTTAGTATTCTTAGCTACAAAATTAGTATTCGTAGCTAAAAAAACAATGATTGTGCACATATATACATCATGTATGTTTGATTTTCTTTTATTTCATTATATCATGTATGCAATTTGAATTGTGTGTGTACCGGTGGTTTATCTTTATTCAAATCACTATTTGTGCTATAATGTATGTTTTACCTTATTTTCAATGTAATTCATTTGTCCTTTTTATGTGCTTATGTGGGACCATTTATGATTTTTATCTTTCATCCTTTCTCGTCTTACTGTATTAATTCACCTAACAAATTAACCAAGTATTCAACTATTAATTAAATATGTATAAATTTGTTTTTATTAATTTTGAACTTTTCTTATCAGGGTACATACTTCCTCCTCCCAAAGTTATAATATGTGATATTATTCAATTTACTCCCATGCCAATAATCAATAAATCTATCCTTCAAGCAATCCATAATTTTAAGATTGATTTTTTTAGGGCCTCTCCTCAATCAATAAAGGTAAAAAAGTACAAAAAGAAAAAAAAGGAAAAGAGAACCTGGTGACCCAATGCCTTATTTTAGTTCTACCAGCTATTAATGGCGTTAGACAGTTGACAGAGTATAAATGGAAACATCATAATTACTGCCTGCGACGATTATATAATAATTGCAACCTGTACTTTGATATTTCTCATAGAAATTGTAGTTTCTTATTGTCAACAAAGACTAAGTCTATAGCACAAATCCAAACAGTAATTTGCCTAGCATTAATTCACCTAGCACTAAGACAGTATCAGTATACTTAACCTCTTAACCAAATGGAAATCCATTATGGGCTAGAGTATTGAAAAGGGTCCGGTCCAAACCCGACCGGTCCCCGGGTTGACTCGGGCACGGGTTAGCCCGGGTCAACGGGTTGAGTCGGGTAGGGGGGGTCGGGTTGGGGTCTGACTCGGCCGACCCTTACTCGGCCTAAACCCGGCGGGTTAGGTCGGGGCGGGTTAGGTCGGGTCGGGGGTCGGTCCGGTCCGGTCCGGTTTTTTTTTTTTTTTTTTTTTCCTTTTTCTGTTTCTGTTTTTTTTTTCTGTTTCCAGAGACGTTTTCTTTTTTTTTTCAGTTTTTTTTTTGTTTTTTTATTTGAACTCGATGTATTTTTGTTATAATAAAATCAAATTAAGTTAAAATCAAATTTTGTTAAAACCAAATTAGTCTAAAATCAAATTATTCTAAAACCGAGATATACCGAATTAGTTTAAAACCGAATTATTTTTTATCTTTAAAATCGAATTATTTTAAAACATTAGATTTAAAAACAAAAGTTACCCTCCTCCTTTATTCCGGGCTTGGGACCGGCTATGTAAAATAACATAGGCGGAGTTCTAACTTTTTTTTTGTTAGTAATTATTCTTTAAAATAAAAAAATTGAAATATTTAGAAATTATAATTTAAAAAATAACAATAAAGATTAGAAGATGTTAGAATTTTATACTGACACTACCTATCTAGTAGTTGTTGTGCATATACCATAGGTCACTCTCTTGCTCACCGTCCGAATCTTCGTTAGGCTCAGGTCCCTCGGTACCGCTTTCTTGAGTGTCGACACCGGATGATGACTCTTCCAATCTCATGGCATGTTGCGTGCGATTTTCAGCATCAATCCAGTCTTTCAAGCACACAAGTCTCTCGAAAACATGTGCACCCAGCTTACTTCGTTTATCGGTAAGGATCCTGTTCGCCGAGCTAAAACAGGATTCAGAAGGGACGGTTGACACGGGCACGGCAAATATGTCACGGGCCATCATCGCCAGTGTTGGATAGGCAGTTGCATTCCTCCTCCACCAATCCATGAAGTCAACTCCTTCATTTTCGTTGGTCCCCAAACAGTAGCTCATTAACTCGTTCGTGTTACCTTGGGATCCCGTCGGGTCGTCATCATCCTGGAAATCGCCTAACAATCCAGTACTGCTGTGTGTGGATAGACTATTAAAACAATAGAAAAAATTAGTGGACAAATAATGTAGATATTATAAATAATAAATATTAAAAACATATGTATATTTATATTCATACCTCACGCCACCGGTCGAAGGCCGTTGGTCGGCATTTCTTCTTTCGCTGTATATGGCAAACATGTCCTCTCATTCCCGTTGTATGCGGGGCTCCTCGTCTCTCCAATTTAATTTTAGATTTTTCTTGTAGGCTACGAGTATTTTTACCGCGAACTTCTTTTTGTATGCCGGATGGAGGCAGTTTGCGAGAACGGTCAAGAGGGGTACATCTTCCCAATATTTAATAAATTTTGCCTTCATGGCTGCTACAATCGGATGGAGAGGGGATTCCTCACTATCCCTATCTTCTATATCATGGTACACCTTCGAAATGTAGTAGAGATGGTGCAGCAACTCATGTGCCGTCGGTGTGTACGAGCAAGATAATTTGACGGTTGCGGTGAAAAAAGTTTTAAGGAAGTGTGCAAGCTGTATTATTCACTGCCATTCGGGGTTGGTGAGTTCCAAAGCTTGTCCTTCATTCGTCGATCTCAACATCTCCCCTATAGCCGCCTTGTAAGGAATGCATCGGTGCAGCATTCTATAGGTGGAATTCCAACGGGTGTCTACATCCCAAGGTACCCTCATTTTTCCCAAACCTATTCTTTCGCACAAAGTTGCGAAATTTTGTTTTCTTTCTTGGTTTGAATAAATATGGGCAAGACCTCCCTTGAATTTAATTATCAAGTCCTTTACGGCTTCTACCTTAAGACCATCTTTTACGGTAAGGTTTAGTATATGACAAGCACATTTTTGGTGAAACAGTGCACCATTCATGATTGGGTTTAGAGGCCGGATGAAATGATCAATAGACGCTACATTGTTGCTAGCATTATCGAATGAGATAGAAAAAATCTTGTTCCGTAAATCTGCGGCTCTGCCGAACTTCAAAAGAAAAAAAGAAAAAGAAAATAAAATAACTCTAATTAAAATTTAAAAGAAATAAAGTTTAATTCAAATTTAAAAAATAAAGTCTAATTCAAATTTAAAAAATAAGTCTAATTCAAATTTAAAAAAAAGGTCTAATTCAAATTTTAAAATTTTAAAAAAATAAGTCTAATTCAAATTGTAAAAATATATTTAAGAAAAAATAAGTCTAATTCAAATTTTAAAATTCTTGGTCTAATTCAAAATAAATATAACTTGTTCTAACTTATTTTAAAAATGTATTTTTAAAGAACAACTTAAACTTATTTTATTTATCTAACATATTCAAATCTATTTAAAAAATAAATCTATTTATCTAACCTATTTATAAATAAAATAACTTATTTTAAAAAGTAAAATCTAACCTATTTCAAAATAAAATACAATAATCTAACATATTTAAAAATAAATCTAAAATCTAACATATTTCAAAATATTCAAATGTAACCTATTACAAACTAAATATAACATGTTTAAAAATAAATATAACTATCCAACAAATTCAAAAATAAAAAATAACTTAAAAATCTAACCTATTTAAGATAAATCCGAATTTAAAAAAATAAAATCTAGTCTATTTCAAAATAAATCCGAATTTCAAAATAAAATACAATAATCTAACAAATCCAATAATCTAACATATCATATAATCTAACATATTCAAAAATAAAATCCAATAATCTAACATATTCAAAAATCTAACATATCCAATAATCTAATATATTCAAATCTTATTATCTAACATATTCAAAATTTAAAATTTTAAAAATAAAATATAACATATTTATCTAACCTATTTATAAATAAAATCCGAATTTTAAAAAGTAAAATCTAACATATTTCAAAATAAAATACAATAATCTAACATATTTAAAAATAAATCTAAAATCTAACATATTTCAAAATATTCAAATGTAACCTATTAAAAATAAAGATAACATGTTTAAAAATAAATCTAACTATCCAACAAATTCAAAAATAAAATATAACTTATTTCTCTAACCTATTTAAAAATAAAATCCGAATTTCAAAAAATAAAATCTAACCTATTTCAAAATAAATCCGAATTTCAAAATAAAATATAATAATCTAACAAATCCAATAATCTAACATATTCAAAAATAAAATCCAATAATCTAACATATTCAAAAATCTAACATATCCAATAATTTAACAAATAAAATATAACATATTTAAATAAAATAAAATATAACATATTCAAAAAAAAAATCCGAATTTTGAAAAATTCAATAAATCTAAAATAAATCCGAATTTCAAAATAAATCTAAAATCTAACCTATTAAAAATAAATCTAACCTATTACTAACAATATCTAACAATTACTAAAAATTACTAAAAATTACTAACAATTACTAAAAATTATCTAACAATTAACAATATCTAAAAATTACTAACAATTACTAAAAATTACTAAAAATTACTAACAATTACTAAAAATTATCTAACAATTCCTAACAATTACTAAAAATTATCTAACAATTCCTAACAATTACTAAAAATTATCTAACAATTCCTAACAATTACTAAATTAACCTATTTAAACTAATTCTAATTATTTAACAATTACTAAAAATAAATCTAACCTTTTTTTAATCTCGCGGAAAAATCTTGCGGGAGATGCCAAACTTCGTAATTCCTCTACTTCGTAATTCCGTTTGCGTATTTGTAGAATGAAATAAATTTGCAACTCTTTTTTTTAAACAATAAAATTAAAATTTGAGAATAATGAAAATATTGAGAGTATGAGAATATGAGATTGAGAGAATGAGAGATTGAAAATAATGAGTATGAGATGTGAAAATGTATGAAGAATGGGGGTGTTTTTTTTTTGGGGGGGGAATTGTACCGTTAAAAACTCAAAAAAATTTGAATTTTCGATGGGGGGGTCGGGTTGGCTCGGGTCGGGGCGGGTCCCGCCGGGTTAGACCCGGGTTTTGGGGGGTTAGGTCGGGTTTGACTCGGGTTAGGTCGGGTTTGACCCGGGTTAGGGTCGGGTTCACCCGGGTTCAGCCGGGTTAGGGTCGGGTTTAGTCGGATTTTGGGTCGGGTTCGGTCGGATTCGGTCGGTTCGGGTCGGGTTTAGGCCGGTTCGGGTCGGGTTCGGGTAGGCGGGTTGAAACGGTGGGGGTATGGTCGGGTTTCGCCCAGAAAATTGCATCCGACCCGTTTCAAACCCGACCCAACCATTTAGGTCGGTTCGGGTCGGATTCTAGGTCGGGTCCGGGTCGACCCGGTCGAGTATAATCAATACTCTATTATGGGCTCCATCTAATTGTAATTAATTTGTAAATCAATTCAGGCCTAAGAATTCCTCACTAGGCCCAACCCACTTTTGCATGCCATGAATGGACCGGACCGGATCTGCTTCTAAAACTTTTGATCAGGGGTAAATTGAATTCGTATCACCTGAGGTAACATACTATTTCTGTTTGAATCTGAACCGTTCAAATTGAATTCGTACCACCTCGGTCCGGATCAAAACTCAAAATTTGAGTTACTTGAAAGAATTTGGCGTTGTTATCCCCAATATGCCCCCTGTAATAATAAAAATTCTTTTATTGATTCTCTCTCTCTTCTCGATCTCACTCTCCGTCTATGCTTTCGTCGTAGGTCATCGACAATTTTTTTCTCATGAAGGAGAAATCCCTAGAGAAACCCTCAGACGAGGTCTCTCTCTCTCTTTCTCTTGCAATTAATACTTGAGTTTAGTTCATTAATCAAGATTTATTTGAATCAGTCCAGATTTATTTTCTCATGTGGGGGTTCTTGTTACAGTCTTAAGTTGCTCTCCAATCAATTTGATTTCATTTCTTGCACTACAAATCATAATTTTCTGTTATTGAGGTGTCTATGTAGAGAAACAAATATCTCTGGTTATAATTTCTTTTTTTAAGTAATTACTCAAGAGATGGGCTATGGTGAGTTGCGAAGTAAGAATCTTGTTTTACTTCACGCTCATATCGCCGTTTGCAAAGATCAAATAATCAATTCAAACTGCTCAACATGATATCCATATTAAAATATACTTGGAGATCAAATTTTATATTTTTGAAAAAAATTTACTATTTTTTAGATAGGTAGAAAATCATTGTTTTTGGACGGATTCTGAACCATAAAAAACAGTGATTTTAAAATATTCTAAACAATTAGTAAACAATTTTCAAAAAAATGTAAAATTTGGTTTCCTAGCACATTTCAATATGGAGATCATATTGAGTGGTTCGGATCGTGTCTTTGAAATTTCAAATTAATATAGAAAATATGGATATAAAGTAAAATAAGACCCTTACTTCACAACTCACCATAGATCAACTCATTACTCAAAGAGTAAAACCTAATTGAAAACGTTTTCTCAATGTCTTGTGTTGCTGTCCAATCAATTTGATATCATTATATCTGATTGAATGTCTGATTTCATTTCTTGAAGTGCCTTATTTTCTCCAGAAATTATAATTATTTTTCTGTAATTTAGGTGTCTAATTGAAATATGGAAGTATTGGTTGCATTTTGGATCTATATTTAAGGAAAAAATCATATTGAAGAAATGAAAATTTGCGAAAAGGAAGTGCAGTTACTCTTCTGATTCATCTGACAGTGGCAGGAAGAAGCCATGTAAATCGAAAAAATTAAAGAAGAAACCTAGAAAGAGGTCTCGTCATGTCAGCATCTCGCCTACCTCTTCGTCTTACTCAAGCGATTACTCTGTCAGTAATTGCTCAACTTGCGAAAAACGAAAAGCTAGTACTGGTAAATCAAAAGTAAGAAAGGGTAGAGTTAGTACATATACTAAGTACAGGAAGAGATAGAGGTAGAAGCCGTAAAAGATCTAGGAGTTGTTCTACTTGTAGTGAAAGAAGTAGAAGTTCTCGAAAAGGGAGAGAGAAAGAAGAGAAAACACGGATTTTGAGGCAAGATGATAGTGACATTTTATCTTCTTCAAAGGTTGAAGAGAGCAAGATATAGAGAGGACAGGGGCGGGCGCAGGATTTCTGTCAGAGAGGGGAAGAAATCGGGTTAAAATAACTTTTTGGGTTTAAACGCATTAACTAGTCAAATACTAGATAAAAAAAACAGTTAACATAATAAGAAACAATAAAAATAGTATAATCTTACATAATAAAAAGCCAACAAATAATATCATTTTACATATTAATAAACAACAAAGTTGGTCCGGATCCGTAAATTTTTATAAAACTTCTATAAAAACAACAAAGTTTTTCATTAACAGTGTTTTTGGCCTGGTCTGGCGGGCTTTTCAGTTCCAGAGATGGACAAAATAATTTTCAGGGAGAGGCAAAGTGGTACCAGACCCGTTTTTTTTCACTGAATTCCAAAATCCAGGCGGGGCAGCTGCCCCCTCTGGCTGTGTGTGAGTCCGCCCCTGAGAGAGGAGTAAAAGAAAACAACAAAATAATATCATTTTACATATTAATAAACAACAAAGTTGGTCCGGATCTGTAAATTTTTATAAATTTTCTATAAAAACAACAAAGTTTCTCATTAACAGTATTTTTGGCCTGGTCTGGCGGGCTTTCCAGTTCCAGAGATGGACAAAACAATTTCCATGGAGGAGTAATGTGGCACCGGGTTCGTATTTTTTACTGAATTCCAAAATCCAGGGAGGTGCTACTGCCCCCCTCTAGCTGCGTGTGAGTCTGCCCCTGAGAGAGGAGCAAAAGAGAGTGAACCAATAGCTGAGGCGTCAGACAAAGTTGTACCAAAAAGGCATCAGAGAAAGCTGTACCAGAAAAAGGCGTCAGGGAAAGTTGTACCAGAAAAGACGCAAAATGACGATACAAAAAAAACTAGGGTGGTGGTGGATGCGGAGTTAATAGTGCAGCAAAAGGCACTTGAAAATTTCATGAAGTTTCTCAAAGTTAAAACATGTGGTATTAGTGAAGAAAGAGGTGAACTTGTTTTACATGAATCAAATGAAAGAGAAGAATCCATTTTGGATGAACCCAGTAAACTAGATTATGAAGTTGAATGAAAAGACGAAATTGTCCCTGTTTCAGTTGAAAGGCCTAAGCTTAGGTCTGCTATAGCTATCCCAACAGAAAGGGAAGTTACTGATGATAATACAACCATAGGTACGTATAATACCGGTCAAGTTTCAGATTAGGCCCAAAAGAGGAAAATAATGTAATAGGCCCAAAAAGCCCATTCTTTGTTTGTCTGCGTTGTTGTTACTGGACCTAAATCCAGGTAAATTTAAGTCACATCTCTTGTGCCACAACCTTACCCCCAGATCATAATATTGAACATAAATTCAGAAGCTCCATCAGTTATAACTTTATGCAGGGCTATAGTCTGACCATATATATATATATATATATATATATAGAGTGAGCCTATGGTGCTATGCATAGCACGGATGGGGTCCGTGCTACGGCTCAAAATTTGACTTTTCAAAATTCTAACGGTCGATCCAACCGTTCAATATGATAATCATATGAATATGTACTTGCAAACTAAATTTTATATTTTTTCGAATTTTTTTACTATTTTTTTAGATAGGTAGAAAAATCAGTGTTTTCTGAAAATTCTGGACCATCAAAATTCTACCTATCTAAAAAATAGTAAAAAAATTCGAAAAAATATAAAATTTAGTTTGCAAGTACATATTCATATGGTTATCACATTGAACTGTTGGATCGACCATTAGAATTTAAAAAAATCAAATTTTGAGCCGTAGCACGGACCCCATCCGTGCTATGCATAGCACCATAGCCTCACTCATATATATATAGAGTAAGGCTACGGTGCTTTGCAAAGTAAACCACCCCGTTTACTTCGGGCTACTTTTTGGATTTTGAAAATCCAAACAACCGATCCGAACCGTTCAACATGTTCTAAACATTGAAATGTGCTTGGAGACCAAATTTTACATTTTTTGGAATTTTTTTACTATTTATTAAGCCACTTTGAAAATCGCTGATCCGACGGCGAACAGTAAAAAACAGTAAAATTTTCTGGACCACCAGATCAGAAACTTTCAAAAGTGGCTTAATAAATAGTAAAAAAATTCCAAAAAATGTAAAATTTGGTCTCCAAGCACATTTCAATGTTTAGAACATGTTGAACGGTTCGGATCGGTTGTTTGAATTTTCAAAATCCAAAAAGTAGCCCGAAGTAAACGGGGTGGTTTACTTTGCAAAGCACCGTAGCCTTACTCTATATATATATATATATAGAGAGAGAGAGAGAGAGAGAGAGAGGGGTTGGCAAAGATCAAGGTGTTACTAATTTATTTTCCCGATTTTAAAGTTCAAATTATTGATCTGAAGTGCTCAACGTGTTCTCCATATTAAATGTGCTTGTAGACGAAGTTATATATTTTTTGGATTTTTTTATTATTTTTATAGATTTTTGAAAATCACTGTTTCATAATAAAAAATTATAAAAAATGTAAAATTTGCTTAGACATGCGTGTTTGAAAATCGTGATATGATCTAAATTTGCTTCTTGATGATTTTACTTGTTGTACATATTGTTTAAAGTTTGAATCATCACGATTTTAAAAACAACATATTGAATTCAAGTTTCAAGAGGACAAGGTCCCTTTATGAATTTTAATAAAGGAAGTTCCATTTCACTATTAAATAAAGAGAGATAAAAAAAATATCAATTCAATTACTAAAATACTCAAATTGATAAAATCGAAATCCATTCCAATCAAAATGAAAAAATAATGAAAAATCATGTGTATTAATGAAAAAAATAAGAAGATTAAAAAAAACAATGATACAAAAGATAAATCCCATTTTTGCAAATAACTAATGAATTCGATTTCTTTTCTTTCAGTTATTCTTTTCTACGTCTAGGGTCAATCGATAACAAAACACTTCAGTATGTATTTAACTTTTTTTTAAATACATTTAAAAAAAAATTATATTATGATGCACTCGCTTTAATATGTAAAATGATTGAACTCAAATATATTGTTTAATTTTTATAATTTTTTCTCTTACTTTTTATACTTATCATCTATATGTTTATTTTAATTAAATTGTTTGGAATCTTTTTATTGATGTTTTGTAATTAATTTATACTTGTTAATTGAATAGATGGATCAATCTTCTAACCAAGATAATGAGCTTCATCATTCGGGTTCACTAGAGGCTGTTGGTAGCCTCAGAAAATGGGCTGACCCCCGTTCAACTATAATGGTGTACTAAAAATTCATCAATACATTCCCTACAAAACATAAATGAAAGAATGATTAATAAATTTTGAATAACATGACAAAGGCTGTAGGTAACAGAACAGTACTAGTTAGGCATCAGTCTAGTAACGTGATGTCCACCTTTGCTTAATAGTAATATACAATGCAAATAGTCAAACACAAATAGATGAAGTTTTCCAGGTTGGTACAAATACCAGAGTCGATGCCTCTCACAAATTACGAATAAGAATTCTAATACCAGCATAATTTATGTCCCAACAAACCAATTACTCCTCCTGGAGATAATTAAACGAAAGAAATCTAAAGATCAAAATTAACCTTACAAATTTAGAAACTGTGGCAGTAGATAGTGTGCATGCACAGTGGTTACCAGCACATGCAAGTACCAAACTTGATCAGCTCAATAGCAAAAGAACCTGATATTGGAGTCCTTGATTGCAACTGGTACTATAACCTGTTGATAAAGAAATTATGCTTAAGAGAATACTTGATACGATGCGAATAATCTTGTGATATAGCATAGTTAAGGGTTTGAGTTTTATTACCAGGTAGGGTCCACAATGCAAAATGGTAGTAGGCATTAGCCGACAGTTCCGTCTGTGAAGCAAGTGTTGAGTTGCTGAGACCTTCTACACTGTTTGGGCTTTAATTCTGGGAGCTGGGAGCAGAGGGAACTACTTAGGACTTAACTGTTGTAAATACTGTTTTTCTGGTAATACAATAGGCCTTAGTGCCTTTCCTCAAAAAAAAAAAAATAACAGAGGGAGAGATAGACATTTGCTCTCGGGTACCTCGGGCAAGGCAGGGCAAAACCCGTCCCGGGTAGCGGGCACAACGGGTACCCGGGTACAACGGGCACGGGTAGATGGGTTTTTTTTTTTAAAAGTCCGCCCTGCCCGTCCCGGGTAGACGGGTAGACGGGTAGACGGGTTTTTTTTTTTCTGTTTTCTGTTTTGTTTTCTTATTTTTTTTACCGTGTCGTACGAATATTATTACGTGTTTATAATTCGACTTTTAAAATCTGAATAGTTCAATATCAAATATTGTATATATATATATACATAAAATTATCAAGTCACATCTTTATAATTCCTAAATAAATAAAATTTGTAACTTATATATAAAAATTATTTGTTCGAAAATTTGTATATTTATTCGGCTAAGTACAAGTCTAATTATTTATTTCTTTACACGAGTAATTTTATACTAAAATACGCTAGATTACTAAAATACGCTAGATTACTTGAAATTATGTTGAATTACACTATATTACAATAAATTATGTTCAATTATACTAAATTACGTTAAATTACAATAACTTCGCTAATTATGCTGAAATACGGTAAAAAAAACACTAAACTACACAAAATTACGCTATAGTAGACTGATTTTGCTCATCTTTCATGAATCATAAAAAATACTAAAAAAATTCAAAAAATAGTAAAAATTGGTAATCTGCAAGTTCATTATGTAACAAATTTACTGAGTTACTTGGATTGAATAATAGAAATGAAAATCTTAATCGGAAACTTCAACTCAAGTTTTGAGGCTCTTCCCTTAGTTTTTTGGCGATTCTGAATTTTGAAATCCGACGTAGCAAGTACGAAAGCATGAGTATTTTTGCAAGCTTTCCGAAAAGTGGTCATTCGCTGAAATCGGACACTCGAGCGCCATTTTATGACCGTTTGAAGTTTCGCCGTCGTTTTTCGCCTTTTCAGTGAAAAATATCCTCCCTATTCATTTGTAATTTAGCGTAATTTACCGTATTTTAGTGTAATGTAATGTAATTTAGCGTAATTTAACATAATATACTATTTTTCAACATAATTTCAATTAATCTAGCGTATTTTAGTATAAATATGCTAATTATATATCAAAACTCAAAAGAAGTAATATAACTTTGGATATTAGTAAACTTTGGATATTAATATTCAACATAATTAATAATTTGTATTAAACTTTGGATATTAATAAAAATGTCGGCATTATAATTATATAGTTTCATAATTTATTTATATTTCGAAATTTGTAGTTTACATTTTAAATTGATAATATATTTTGTAAACATTCATTTATTTTTAATAGGTTAAATAAAATATAAATAAAAAATATCTTAAATCAATTACTTTAAAAATTTTGAAATTTTTTGAAATGACAGGTGGGACTCACCCGGTTTGATTGATTTGAACCAATTACTATTTGGGGGGAGGGAAATTTTTTTGAAACCAGGCGGGTCGGGTTCGGGTTCGGATACAGTGCTACAGTACGGGTAAGGGTAGCGGGTAAACGGGTGCGGGTACACCCGGGGCGGGTTCGGGTACGGGTACACCCGGGTTTTTTCCAAAAATAGATGCCCTGCCCGTTTGAAACCCGTACCCGTGTACCCGTTTACCCGGGTATACCCGGGCACGGGTACGGGTACCCCGGGCACGGGCGGACCGGGTTCGGGCAGCCCGCCATGGACAGTGTCAAACCACTAGGGAGAGAGAACTATCAGACCCTTAATTACCCCATAAGCTAGTAAATATTCAAATAAATTAGATGTATTCCTCAGAATGGTACAAAACTAGTCAAATTCAGACCATTGAATTTTGTACCCATCTTAATAAATAGTACAAAAATTAAAAAAAATGTAAAATTTGACCTCCAAGTACATTTTAATATGGAGATAATGTTGAACGGTCGGATCGACTGTTTGAACTTTGAAAATGAAAATATGCTCATTTTACAAATAGGTCCTTATGTTCATAGAAGAATTTGCCAATTATTAATTAAGAACCTTACAGAGCCAAGTCCAGAATTAAGAAAATAATAAAATAATTGAGGGGCTTAAATGAACAAGAGTTCTGAAACTTTGGTCCGATTTTAAAGGGGATTCCCTTCGCCAATACTAATTTAATCGTTTTTTGTTTTTTTTTCTGCTTATTATTGTACTTTGTCGGATATTTGATTGCGTTCATTTCTTTAAAAAAAATTGTTCAATCAAGTTTTCTAATTATTGGACATAATAATTTTATTAAGTTTTAATTGTTTTTCTTAATTCAATTTGTCCTCTAAAAATTATTAATTAAGAACTCAAGTCATGAATATTAAGGAATTAATCTTCAAGAGAAAATTAAGATCGAGATCGACGGATGTAAAATTATTGAGGGGCTTAAATGAACAGGAGTTCTGAAACTTGACTAAATACAATGATTATTGACAAGAACATTGAGAGATTTACACAAAGTTTAAATCTAACAGCTTAGCGAACTCCTTTATTTTCAAAGAAAATTTGGGCTTTTATGAAAATTTTAGTTTTGATGAAAATATCTTCAACTCTGATGGATTGAGTTTTTTGGATAAATTTGTATATTGAAAAATAACATAATGTCTTAAATATGAAAGAGGAATTCATATTCGCATTAACAATTATGATTCAATTTTGTGATTTTCTGTTGTACTTATTTCGCAATATTTTTTTATTTCACAATAAACTTACTCTATGACAATTTAATACTAGTTAAATTTGTACATATAAATATTTTTCTCAAAAAAAAGAAGTTAAGAGATAAGTTTTGAAAATTATATACTTTATGACACAATATAAATAAACACTACAACAAAACAGGTCTTCAGCGACCGGTAAGGTCGCCGGTCGCTGAAGACCCCATGAAAAAAATAAAAAAATTAGAATTAAAATGTTTCGGCGATGAACCCTTCAGCGACCGACGCCCATATCCTTCAGCGACCGATTTGGCCCGGTCGCTGAAGGGTGCCCCCTCAAAAACCCGCCAAGTCTTTCTTCTCTGCCGCCCGACCCCCGCCATTTGCTAGGTTTTGGATATGTTTCAATCCAATAAGAGCATCCACAACCAATAAGGACACCAAGTATGGCAAATCAACTAACGGAACAGTAAACTCCTAAAAATTCTAAACCCTAAACCCTAAACAGTAAACTCTTAACATTAAACTCTAAAAATTTTAGTTATATTCTCACAAGGAGGTTCTAGCTCGCACCATGCATCGAACCCTAATGCTCAGGATGACAGCGAGGCTGATATCGGAGATGACTACATCTAGTTTTAGGACGTTTTGTATGATTTTAGATATTTGATTTTTATGTCGTACTTTAGATATTTGATTTTTATGTCGTACTTTAGATATTTAACGTTTATGTAGTACTTTAGATATTTCATATTTATGTCGTTTTGTGAATTGCTTGGTACGTATCAATTAAATTGCTTGTGAATTCCTCTTAAATTGCTTGGTGCTTGGTACGTTTCGTACCAGTATTTTATATTGTATATTTGAATTGCTTGTGAATTAGTTGGTACGTTTCGTACCAATTGGGGCTGGAGAAAAATAAATGAACATAATGGATTCAATGGTTTTTATATTTGTTTGGTACATTTCGTACCAATTGGGGAAAAGAAAAATAACAAAAAAATACCAAAAAAAATTATTTGATCTGCGCTGGAGAACATTTTTTTTTTGGTTTTAGGCTACTTATTATTTATTAATTAATTATTATTCATTGTACTTGATAGAAAATTTGATTGCGTCCATTTTTTTTTTATCAATTAAAGTTTTCCGCATATAATTATTATTAAGTTTTACTTGGATTTTTTAATTCAAATTAGCCCACTGAAATTTTTAATTAAGATTTCACTATGTAAAACCTTACATTACTAGTTAAAATTGTCAATTTTAATATTATGTCAACAATTAGTTGACTAATTAAAATACCAATTTCAAAATATAAAGGAAATAATTGTAAAACTTTGATTGAAGGATGTGAAGTATATAATTGTGGGGCTTAATTGTATACAAGTTAAAAAACTTTTTTTTTTTGAAAGAAGTAGCTATGCTAGGGAGCAGCTTGGGTCCGATGCCCATCGGACCCAAAGTGGGTTCGATGGGCTCTCTCACCGTCCGATCTGCTTTAAGATACGTGCGCACGTAAATTAAAGTAGATGCGAAAGTTCTGGCGTGCATCTTAAAGCAGATCGGACGGTGAGAGAGCCCATCGAACCCACTTTGGGTCCGATGGGCATGAGACCCAAGCTGCTAGACTAGTACCACTTTGGGTCCGATTTCCATTATCATGAAAACCAAAATAGGTAATACAACTGTTAGACTAGTACCACCTATGATACCTGTAACTTGGTCCAACACAAACACAAATAGGTATTGAGCCAATACCTACATACCCTCATACAAGACTACAACAACAGAATACAACAACTAAAACTTCATACTCGAACTTTGTCTCATTTTATATGTTGATTTATGCTAGATGAAGGAATAAAGTTAAATTACCATAAGTATTAGCAGGTTCAAATGCAGATTTTTTGTCACCACAATTTTGTTCACATTAATCAAACACTTATTTGAACCCTTAATTTTTTTTAATGTAGTGTTTTATTTTTATTTTGAGCAAAACTATTATAAGTTTAATCTCATCAAGATAATTTGTTAACATAAATTTAAGATCCATTGAATCGGTTTTAAACAATGAATTAATCCATACAGTTCAAATTAATATATTCCACGAGTCGCTCGGCTTCAGTAATCCCAAATAGAGTTATGCATTTTCTATTTTGTATTTACAAATTCTTGAATTTATTTAATATGAAGCTAAATGGAAAAAAAATTCTAAATTAAACACATAAAAATGAAGTTTTAAACATACATCCATTTAGTCACTTGATGTAGATTGGTAAAAGAATTTAGGTTCGTGGTCTAAATAAATTTTCTTTGTAAACATTTTACTTTTAATAAAATTGAGAAATAAAGCAAACTGGGAAGTACCGGTTGCATTAGCTAAACCAGTTGGGCGCGTGACAGCTGAGGTTCTGGCATGCGTTGCGAGTGCTGATCTTGAATGGATGGATAGAAGAAATTATTTTTTTAAAAATTCTTAAAAGATATCTTATTCGTTTGATCTTGGATTCATTTCACAGATAATTAAACATCAATAAAATTTGTGCAAAAACAGAAATTCTTTTATGTGGTTACTTCGTATCATTTCATAGATATTGAACATTAATCAAATTCGTGCATAACAGGACAAATAATCTCAAAAGCCAGAGAGTCGAGTACTGCTGCTTAATAAAGAGTGAGGTTTTGGAGATGTACCATGTGGGATCTAAAATCTCATAAATAATTGTTTTAACCGAAAGGAAAAAAGAATAACCAAAAGAAAAAGAAAAAGGAAAGGGAGCTCATAATTTCATCATAGAGAGGAAAGTGGAGGAATAAAGGAGCTCTGATGTGTGTTATGGTTATGGTAAATGAGGCAAAGGAAATGCACAGCGACAATAGGAAAAACAAAGAAGCCAGAATATTTAGTTAATAGAGTAGTGAAATGCCCAGAGTACATAAAATGATTATCAAAATTCAAATAAGCTATCTTCAACCAAACTCAGCACCTCAGTCATTTGTCTCACTAATTGTCTGGTCCATGAGATCTCTCGCATCATCATCTCGTCCCATTTTCAAAAGCAGTTCTAATACTGGTGCAGAGGCAGCTAAATTGGGATTCACCCCTTCTTGCTTCATTCTATTCAGCACACACATAGCCTCCTCTACTTTTCTCTTCTTAGCATATGCTTTCAACAAGGAAGTGTAAGTGGAGAGATCTGGCACTACATGATTGAGCTGCATTCTATCTAGGATATTCATCACATCATCAATATTACCATCATTTACATAGCCAAGAAGTAAAAATCGATATGATACAACACCTGGTTCTATACCTCCCCTTACCATTAAGTCGAGCAATTTTTCAGCTTCCTTGCTTTGTCCTTGTTTGCACAAAGAATCCATCATTGATCCATAAGTAACCACATTCGGCAAAAAGCCTCTATCAATCATATCCTTTAAAACCCGAATCGCCTCTTTCCAACAGCCTAGCTTAGAATATCCATTTATAACACTAGTATATGTGATAAGATCAGGTGTGGCACCTTTATCAAGCATATCATACAATATTTTCTCTGCCCTGTCAGGTTCCCCCCTCTTGCAAACTACATCCACAATGATATTGCAAGTCACGGTGTTAGGCAATATTCCCTTTGAAACCATCTCATTCAGCAACTTCTTTGCCTTCTCTACTTTGTTCATTTTGCAGAGCCCATCTATAAGAGTATTATAGGTACAAACATCAGGATTTGTACCTCTAGAAATCATATTACATAGCAACTCTTCTGCGTTTTCAGTTTCCCCGTCCTTGCATAATGCATCTATGATGGTATTATAAGTCACAACATTGGGATCATGTCCTTTAGAAATCATGGACTCAAGCATTTCCACTGCCTTGCCCAATTGCCCTTTCTTGCACAACCCATCCACGAGAGTATTATAGGTCACAACATCAGGTTGAAGTCCTTTAGAAACCATGTAGCACAACAGTTCCTCTGCCTTCTTAGTATCTCCTTCCTTGCACAGGCCGTTAATCAGTGAGTTGTATGTGACTACATTTGGTGCAATACCCCCTGAAAGCATTCGCTCAAACAAACTAAATGCTTTACTAATTGCGCCTTCTTTACAAAGGCCGTCAATCAGTGAGCTGTATGTCACTACATCTGGCACAATACCCGCCAAAAGCATTTTCTCAAACAAACTAAATGCTTTACTAACTGCGCCTTCTTTACAAAGGCCATCAATAACAGTGCTGTAGGAGATCACGTTAGGTGTGCAGCCAAGTTTAGGCATTTTATTGAACACCATGGCTACGGCCTCACTAATCCTATTCTGAGAACAAAGGCCCTTAAGTAGTGGATTGAAGATGCTAGGTTCAGCTCTCTGCCCGCCCTTAATAAACCGCCCCAAAAAAACCAAGCCTAGTCTCGGCCGATTCATTCGGATACAGTAGGAAATCAAGATACAATAGGTGCAGATACTGGGCGAGGCTGAGACTATTTCAGGTTGGGTCAAGCGGTCAAAGAGTGAGAAGACAGTTGCATAATGGTTGTTCAAATTCTTCATACGAGTTATGGCTGTAAATAGTTGATTAAAGGAAATGATGGACGGTGCTGGGTTCTTAGCGACCAGCAAGCGATCAAAAAAGTGAAGAGCATCTTTAATAGTAAGGGTGCCCGACCGACAACGTTCTTTTACAAGTAATTCCAGCTGGCGGGTCCCCATGGCCATGGGATGTAATGGTTACAACTCCCACCTGTTTGTTTCAGGTATAACTTGTAAGATTGGGGGCAGCTTCAACAGTGCTTCTAGAATATGGATAGATACACCTGTTTGTTTAATTTGGGTGGACAGAAAAGTAGAGAGGTCAGCTACAACCTACAAGGGCATTACCTACAACATAAAAAAAAATGAAAGAACGGTGAATAGAATTTACATAAAGTGCTAAAGTCTTGCAGGTCAGTACAATCGGTACCCCAATAAGTGCTGGAGAATCAATCGGTGCAGTAAATCAACCATGGTATGATGACTAGGCCCCACAATCTGGAGTGACAAAAGAACAAAAGGAAAGGAAAGTGGCAGATCTCTTCAACCCAATTACGAAAGATTGGGATGACCAAAAAATAGCAATGGCAATAGGAGAACTAGCAGTACCAGCAATCAGAAGAAGTGCTGAAAAACCACAGCAAAATCCGCCAGTGGGTGACAGACTGATATGGCTAAGTAGTCAAAAGGGCACCTATACGGTAAAAGAAGGGTATGACAGGCTGTCCAATCAAACACTGGTACCACCGATCTATGGAGACGAGCAATTGAGGGCATGGAAGCAAATTTGGGCTGCAAAGGGGGTTATCCCGAGAGTGCAGCTATTCCTGTGGAGAGCTACGCATAACGGGCTACCGACCTTGGACCGGTTGCATCAAAGGATGGCCTCAATCAGTCAAAAATGCCCCAGGTGTGGTAGGGAGAACGAATTCCTAATGCATGCACTGTTCTACTGTGAGGTGGCGCGAGCAACATGGTGGGCATCCGAACTGAGTCTTCGAGTCGATCATCTGCCGTTGAACTTTCCTCAAGCATTTCTACAGATAACACAACAGCTAGATGAGAATCAAAGGGTCCTATTTTCCAATACGGTTTGGTGCCTCTGGAAGGCTAGAAACGGAGACATTTTCACCAAACACAGGGCCACACCAGCTTCTATACTGGCACAGGTAAAATCGATGGGGGTGCAACCGGAAAGCTCAGAACCAGAAGGAGGACATACCACACTACAAACACCACACCAACCAGTCGCGGTACCAAAAATTCAGGTGCACAGGGGTTCCATTCAGGTATTAATTGATGGGTCATGGGACACCACGGCAAGGGCAGGATGGGCTGCGACGGTTTATGGGGATGATGGCAAGCTGGCATCAATACTATATGGTCCAACAACGGCACAGGACCCGACACAGGCGGAGGCAATGGCCCTGGTACAAACTCTCCAACTGGTGCGTCAATGGCATGAAGCAAGACCCTGGCTGACATACTCAATCTACTCAGATAGTAGTGTGGTAGTCAAATCGGTCACTGACAACACTCTCGAAGAAATACCAACATGGAGAGCAACACTGACAATAGCGGAAGGGCAACAGATTTTTAAGGAATCCCGGAACTATGCTAAAATCCATAAGGTACCGAGGCAGGCGGTCAGTGAGCCGCACAAACTGGCAAACTGGGCAAGGAGGTCTGGACAAGCTTTCCAAGGCACACCAGGGGAGGCAGCAGCACTGAATTTTACATTGCAAACTGAGATTACCTCAACTTTTTTCTCAATTTGTGATGAGAGCGGAGAAGAAGCACAAGGGAGATAGCAGCCCGCATGCAACTGAATTCCTCTGGTTAACACTACACCCGGGAATTTCTTCGAGAAACAACACACTGCTCATGGTAGAGACTTTAAAATGGAGTACCACGCATCCGTTTTACCTCTGCACACTGCTTTTTTTCTCTTTATTTTCTTTTATTAGTCGAGTAGAGATAATTGTATTATTTTCAATCTTAGGTAGTTTAAACTTCAACTTTACATTGCTGTACTAGAACTATGATGTTTTTTCTTATGAGTAATACAAGCAACGCCTACGGGCTTTTCATCAAAAAAAAAAAAAGTGCTGTTAGGTTATGTATGCCCTTTTGCGTTAGGAGGGGTTATTAAAGGGCAATAAAGTTCAAGTCGGACTCTGCCAGAAGGGCTTTTTGGTCATTTTTTTTGCTAGGAATTTGGTGAATAAAGTAAAGTGATCTAAAGAATCAAGAAACAACAAATGACTAAAAGCTTGAAAACAATATATACACTAGATGTAGCAAAAGTATATATAGGAACTCCTATTTACTAAATTATTTTTTTCTAATCAATCCTCTTACTCAAATTAACAATTCTCCTATTATACAAATTAACAAGCCTGTAGTCTGTATGATACAAACTTGAAAGTTAAGAATCAGATTCTAGTAGCTAATTGGGACTATTTTTGTTTGCTTTTTGTTTGCTTTTTGTTTGCTTGACAAATCGGTGCATAGTTAAGACTCTATGAAATAACTTCTATTACCATACTAAAAAAGTGATGCCTCTAGAATTGGTATAGAGGACTTATACCAGAGTCGATGCCTCTCATAAATCACGAATAAAAATTATAACACCAGCCTATCTTATGCCCCCAAGACACCAATTACTCCTAAGAAAGGAACCTGAGGTTGAGCCTTTGATTGGAGCTCGAATAACCAGCAGTGAAAAACTAATATATAGTCTATGTTCTTTTTATTTTTCTGTAATAAAAATTATAAATAACATACGAGCGTTTGTAATTGCGCTAAGTGCGATGAAAATGCGTCTGAAAAGCCGAACCAAGTCGTCGAGTTTGGCCCAAAACCAGGTTAAACCGAACCCAATAAACACCCCGTAGTCGGCGAAGCCGAACTCGACGACTTGGTTCGGCTTTTCAGACGCATTTTCATCGCACTTAGCGCAATTACAAACGCTCGTATGTTATTTATAATTTTTATTACAGAAAAATAAAAAGAACATAGACTATATATTATTACAGAAACTAATTTTTATCACAAATTTTAAAGTGAATCTGACGGTTCCTAAACCCATCGGACCCAAATTTTGAGTTCGATGGGCATCGGACCCAAGCTGTTCTCCTAAAAAAGTGTCAAATTTCTGAATTCTGAATTTCATCTATTATTTTCTTAAAAATTCAATTTGAATTTTTTTTCCTTAAACAGATAAAAACTTGGGACCGAGGAACCAAATATCAAATGACAACAATCCATATTTGAATTCAATTAATCGATCTGAAACGAAGTACATAGACTACGTTTAATATTCATGTCGGAGCATTTTGATCTGGATCCAATTCCAAATTCTTTTTGTTACTTCAGAATTCTTAATTGCTCGGAAATTCTTATCCCCTCAGGAGACAGGTTACTTGATGGTAAAATTATAAAATCTCAAAACGGACTCCAAATATTTACAATAGGTATCAAATTTCTTTTAGTGTTACTGGAACTCGAATTCAACCAGATCAAATTTGCTCTGCGGAAAGGGAAATCGATGGCGACGATGAGGGGTGGTGTAGGAGGAACTAGCAACAGAGAAGACAGCGCGAAGGCGACAGTCGCGGAGCAGATTTCTCAAGCCGTGCAATCCACCTCCAATCTCCTCCATCTCATGCAACAGTCCTCTCCCCGAAATTTTTACTGTTACCACTAAAAAAAATCAAAATTAATTCATTACCATCGTGTCGGGTCTTTATTCAATACTACCACCCCAGCTAATCCAGTTCGTGCACCAAATTAGCTGGTGCGCGGACTGGGTTAGCGCAGTACCCTTTTCACCGTATAAGAGTTGCGCGCTGCCCATTATGTTGCACAAACGGCACTCCGCGCACCGAGCACAGTAAAAGGTAATTTTTTTTTACTTTTTTTTTTTAGTTATTTGTAGATTAGGTAGTTGGTATAGGTGTCCAAAATAGGTCCAAATAGAGTAGAATTGTAATAAATAATTAGAATGGTGTCCAAAATAGATTCAAATAGAGTATAATTGTATTAAATAATTAGAATGGTGTTCAAATAAAGTAGAATTGTATTAAATAATTAGAATGGTGTCCAAATAGAGTAGAATTGTATTAAATAATTAGAATAGTGTCCAAATAGAGTAGAATTGTATTAAATATTTAGAATGGTGTCCAAATAAAGTAGAATTGTTTTTAGCTATATTATGTTGTATTTTAGGCCAAATTATTTAGTAAATTATTAAAGTACCCTATTTGAGGTACTTAAGACCAAATTTGACTAGAAATGCACCAAATTGTAGTATGGCATTATCCAGCGGCACCAAGCACACCAGTCTGCATCATGATGATGTGGATTTGGATGTAGCGTTAGCCCGGACTGTCTTTCCGAATTTGACAACTGTAGGGCGCAGAAAGTTGCACAGCTGGTATGGAAGGTGTGTGCATATGTATTTAAATGTCTCATGGTTCAATGCTCTCGGTTGTTTGAAGAACATCGAACTTGAAACATTCACTTTCTTTCTGCTGTTCCTTCTGGTTCACCCTCGACAGACCTACTGTTCATAATCAGTCTGTCGAGAGAGTTTATTGATTGTGGGGACGTTTAACTCCCAGCGGGCGCAAGCCCCCGCTGTTAATTACATCAGATGACCCTTCCAAGTCATACTGAACACCTCGTTCATTCCGGGATTTGTGCCTATTTGTTGTGAATTAAATAAAGGGGCTAAAAGGGGGACTCATGTACTGATTCTGGTATTGATTTGGTTTTCTATGTGTATTTGGACATATGTGTGTATGTGATTTTTCATTAAAATCATGTTTATAATATTTCAGAAATGGGAATTTGGACATTTGAAAAGTGTATGTACAATATTTGCTTATATTTAATTTATGGCGTGTTTACTTATATTTTTGTTAATAAGATCATTTAATTTTGAAGAAAAAGGGGTATTTTAGTCATTTCAGAATTTAGCTGATGCTTGGACATATTTAATTTTGATTTAGAAAAATGGAGAATTTGATTTGGGTTCATTTGGAGGTGGTTTGAGTCAGTTTGGGCTTGAAACGAAAAAGTTATGGTCGAAAAGGACTTATTTGTAAATATTTATGTTTTCCCAGGGGCTTATTTACAAAGCTGGAAAGGTGTGGATTTGTGATTTGGGTCTTAGACAAGGTTTGATGTGAAAATTGGGCCTTTAAGGGCTTATTTGAGAGAGTTTTGTGCTGTCAGGGACCTATTTGTAAATTTCCAGGGGCTTCGCTACATATATTAAAAGTCAGAAGGGGCTTTTGTGAAAAGGGCTTTGATTTAACAATTTTATTTATTATCTGGGCTTTGAGATGTGGATTTTTGGGTCTTTAGATTAGTGTATTGGGCTTTAAGATATGGGCTGGGCTTCAGGATTTGTGCTGGTTATTTGATTTATATTTTATACTTTGAGATCCGTGTTTCCATTCAAACTCCATTCTGGCGCCAGAATCAAAGGTCTCCAGTTGCTTTAAGATCCGTGCAGATGAAACATGTTTTGTTTGATTTCTATTTTGTATTTAACATCTGAATCTTTAAAAATTCATATCTAATTGAAATAGAGTCAGAAAAATATGAAATTTGTGTCCATTTTGTGTATTTTTAAATTCTCTATCTAATCATGATGTTTGTTTTTTTTAATTTAATTTTTCAATCATCTGATACTGCCCATTTTCCAGCAGCAGCCTTTTTTTTTATTTGAATGCTGAATTTTCTGTTTTTAAACCTGAACTTTGGAAATTCATATAAATCGAAATACAATCAGAAAAATGTAAAATTTGTGTCAATTTTGTGTGTTTTAATGTCCTCTATCTGATGGTGAAGTCCATTTTTTGTTTGATCACTGTATCAGTCCAGAAGGTTCTGTTTACCAGAGAAGGTCATTTTGGCACTTTTGAGTGCTTTTTCTTGTATCATTGATGCATGCTTTGTGATTTGATGTTGGTCCACTGTTCCAGAGGGCATTAGGGACTGGTTTAAAGCATTTACAACTGATTCCATGAATTAAACATTATTTTAATGAACTTTCATAGCCTTTTTGCTATGTCTTTGGTACCAATAAACAAAAGGAAAAAGGAGAAAATCCAAAATTCCAAAATAATATTTCTTGAGATGTCAAAAATCAACCAAAATGTGGTTTTATGCAGGGAAGCCCCTGATTTTGTTTAAAATCATGTTTTTGATGTTTGGAGGGACATGTCATTGAGATTTCCTTAGATTTAAATATGCAAAAATCATGAACAAGCATAACTTGTTATTTATTTGCATTTTAAACCTTCCATCTCTCACCATTCATATATTTGAGATATTTAATTTCTTTTAGCATATTTGCTTAAGAAAATCAAATATTCTTTCATACACAAATGGGTCCAAAATGGGCAAATCATTGAAATATCATAGGTTTAAAGTATAAGTGACATATCATAGCAAATGCTAATGTCTTTTATACTTTAGACCTCAATTTCTCACTATTTGCACATAGTTTTTAATTTTGCCAATATTCATGCATATAAATACACTAATTATTGACTAAATCAATCCTTTTGTGCAAATAGGCCCTTTGATCATTTAGGTTGAGAGAATAATAGGGGAGACCTCATGGCTCAACCCTACTACCTCTTGTGTTTAATTTTTTTATTGTCACTTTATTATTCTTTTAACATCCTCACAAAATAATTAATATAGTTTTCATATGAAGGGAGACCTCATGGCTCAACCCTCATACTTCTACTACTTAATTATTTTTAGAAGAAGCCAAAAGAGTTAAAGAAAGAGAGAAGTATCAAAGATTAAAGCTTTATCATTTTTATTTCATAAGCTCCAAGCAAAGAGATGATAAAAATATTTAATTTCATTTTTAAGAAGAAGTAAGAAAATTCAAATATTCACATACGCATATTTTTGTTTAGAGTCATAGGCTTAATATTAGCTATAAAAGCTACTAAATGCCTCCTCTATTTTATTTTTCATTTTTTAAACCTTTTAATATAATATTTGATTATTATATAAAAGGAGCTCATTTATTTATATGATTTCATACTTCTAAACTCATTCATATGAATTAGAAACACTCAATCCTCATCAAACCCGAAATTAAAAGAAAGGAGAAAAGGAAGAGATTAACAAATAAAAGCTCCAATTGCATAAAAAATGAAAGAAAGAAAATCTCAAAGCAAGAACATCTTTTTATTTCTTCATGATTAACATACATGAACATCAAGCTCCATTGAGCTTTTACATTGCAAAATCCTAATCTCTACCTATTTCTATTTTTAATTTTGGTAGAGGAGGAAGAGGTTTCGGCCTTGTAGGTGTGCTGAAAATTTCGGTCTTGTGGAGGTTATATGTTGTGTTTTGTGGGTTCTATATATTGTGGTTTCTCTTGTATATATCTCTTCTTCTTCAAATGAGGAGTTTATATAGGCTATGGCAAGGGGTAGAGCATAGGGTTTAGAAGAGCCTTGTTGGCATGATCCCCACCATTTCTTTGTATTAACTCTCATCCAAAGGTTTAGATGCATCCAAGTGGTCATGCTTATCCCTCAAGCTTGAAGAGAATATTCTTGGCATTTTAGCATCTTCATTGGTCATGTGACATGTGTCCACAGGAGCAAAAAAATATCTAGAGCATATTCTAGAATATATTCTTCCCTCCTATTTGGGCCATGCAATAATTGGGCTAATCATTTTTTCTTTATTGGCCGAATCATGCTATCCCATTTAATTCATTTCAATTAATTTCGGTAGCAGCTCCAAATCGATTGTTTCGCCCTTAAATCATTTGGGTTTCGGCAGCAGCTTCAAAATTCACTTGGTTCACTTCAATTATACTCCAATTGCATCCGACGGCAATGTAACAAATTGATTTTTTTATCCATTTAATTCGGATGGGGTATGGTGCCGAAGCCTTTAATCACAATTTCATGGCAGCTTGATTTTTTGATCAATTGAAGCAGCTCAAAATCCAACTTTGGTTTTGGGTCAAATTAAGCAGCTACTAGATTCGGCCATTGATTAAATATATCGTTCTGTCATTTTTTTTAAATCCCGACTTTTTAGGGTCAAACAACAACTGAGTATATCAGTCCCGTTTACTGGTTTCCGTACAAGGAGCACAAGATCAGAAACTCATATGTAAGTTTACATCTCTATACCACTTGCAAATAATATACATTTTCATTTGAATAAAATAATAAATTGTATTTGTGTTTATTTTGAAATTAAATGCAGACTCATACTCTGACGTCGACGAGGAACAACCAGATGAATATCCTCTACGACGAGCGATTTGCACCCGCGTTGCAGAGGCTGGGTCTGTGGCATGTGTCACAGCTCAGTGACTTAAATGCAGATGTTGCTCTTATATCTGCATTGGTCGAGAGGTGGCGGCCGGAGACCCACACACTTCACTTGCCCGTCGGAGAGATTATGGTGTCTCTCTAGGACGTGAGTTGTCTCTGGGGTCTGCCCATTATCGGAGAGGCAGTGACGGGTGTAGAGTACGGAGACTTCACGCAGCTCGTCACCGACCTGCTGGGAGACGGGTTGATGAAGCGGAGGGCGACCAAGAAGGGGTACGTCTTCTCGAAGAATGACATCAGTTTACCACACTTGCGGGAGCGGTTCAGGTAACATTTATTTTATAAAATTAATTATTTGATGTCTATTTTTCGCAATTTTCACTAAATTGGTTCGAATTTACAGTGGAGCCTTAGACGCGGATGCTGATGCTGAGATGGTAGATCGGTGGACCCGGGCTTACATCATGGAGATGTTTGCTTGCTGGCTGTTCCCAGATTCATCGGGGGCCACTGTCCCTGGATGTTTGCTTGAGTGGCTGAGGGACTTGGCCCAGCCGAAACAGATGAACTGGGGTGCAGCGGTATTGGCATGTCTATATCGGGGTTTGTGCACCGCATGCTAGGTATAAATTATTTTGAAATTAAATCTGAATAATTAAATGGTTACACAAAAAAAAACCAGAATTTTAACTGTCACTTGTACCTAAATAGACAAACAAGCACAATTTCTACGATCCAGCTGGTCTCCTGATGCATTGGTCGTGGACGAGGTTCCCGTTCGGTCGTCCACAGCCACGAGTGAGAGGTTGGGCTCCAGCTTGGGGGCAGCCCAACGGGATTACATGTCCGGCTTACGCGCAGAAGTGGTGCTCGAGGAAGACGTACATCCAGACCCCGCACGGCAGACCTATGGGTGTTGATTTCTTCTGGAGTCAGTTCGAGCAGATGACTCCTGACAGACACGTCTGCTGGCGGCCGTACGACGAGCGTGTCAAGGTTGAGGACGATGTTGCTGTCCCTCACTCCTTCATGTATGACCTGCCTCATATATGCCTCGAGCAGCGTCAGTTCTGGTTTGCTCAGGTAGCCTTTACATTATTATTGTATTACAGTTTTGTATCACTTTTATTTATTACGTACGTAGGATTATTTATTTTTATGTACTTGCAGGTACCACTTGTGTTCTACCAGTTTGTCGAGCATTACTATCCTGGACGGGTGATGCGTCAGTTCAGTATGCGTCAGCCCTTTCCCGTCCCGGATCCCATCTCCAAAGACAAGTGGTACGAGCTTCACAAAGAACTGTCCACTACCAGTGGTAAGTATTGGCGGACTGTGCACGCCGATTATGTGACTCGGCTCGAGGCGATGGGCGACAGGATCCCTGACGAGCTCCAATCGTATGCTTTCGATACATACGACCAGACCTATCGCAGTTGGTATCAAGAGTATTGTGCCTTCACGGTGTACTTGCATGGTCAGATCACAGAGATGAACACGAAGTCGCTACACGCAGGATGTAGACTCTCCTCCATTTTACACACAGGAGACGCCACTCCCACAGTCCAGTGCAGCAGCTGTCCAGCAAGATGTCTCACATGGACCCGTGTATTCTGCAGAGGATACACGTGAGGTTATTTTCGGACCTGGTGCAGATGAGGGACCACACGAGGAGACACTTTTTGGGGAGATACATGAGGAGACCCCACCACAGCCATCACGACCGTACACACCGCTGGTCGAGAGGGAGCGTCAGGAGGAGGAGGGGCGGGGTAAGAGAGTTAGGAGAGAGAAGAAGCCGTGGACACCCTCGAGCAGATAGGATAGAGTTACTTGTTGTAGTTTATGTTTTTGGATATTATTCCGGTATTAGTTCTTGTTATTTGGATGTTATTTCGATATTATTTTGATATTAGTTCTTATGTTGTTTAGTTCTTCCGCAGTCAATTTAACACATTAGTTTTTACGTTATTTGCCTGCCTGCTGCCTTGCGTCTGATGAATGAACACCGTTAAAAATAAAACAGGATTTTCAGACACCCGTTGCAAAAATAAAAATAAACCCTAAAATCCAGTCAGCCCACCGAGCCCGCTAACCCAGTCCGCGCACCAGCCAATTTGGTGCGCGAACTGGGTTAGCGGGGGTGGTAGTATTGAATAAAGGCCCGGAACGGTGGTAATGAATTAATTTTGATTTTTTTGAGTGGTAACAATAAAAATTTCGGGTCCTCTCCTGCTCAGATCCCCGTCCCTCCCCTCCCTTATTTCATTTTTGCTTCTCTCCAGTCGGTACAGAACTGGAGAAGCCTCTTTAGAGGTGCTCATCTCCCCCTCTTCCCATCCCTCATTCCCTCAATTTCCATAAATAATATGGACTTCAACTTCTTTAAACCCTTTAAATTGATAGTCTGATACTTTTACAATGTTCCAAGTTCCAACCATATGTTCTGTTATGTGATTATCAACTTTGAGGTGAAAATAGTTGATTTAATTAAATTTGTTGGCGTATTTAAATGCCCAACAATTACTAGCAATAATACTGGTAGAGTGGTACTTCCCCTATTTTTTTTTTTTGGAAACAAGGCTCAAGGCCCGTTTCATATAGAAACCATGTAACTTACAAACTAAAGAGTTCTCAAACTAGAGTCTAGACCAACAGATCACCTAATATAGCATAAGTAGGCATCACAAAAACTACAAGTCTGATATCATAAGCAACATAGGGAATAGTTTTAAGCCACGCAGGGCACTAATATAACAAAATATAGAAGGTATTCTATTTGTTAAAAGCACACTAAGGCAACCTCTCCTCTTCATCAGAAGTATCAACCATCTGACCATCAATGCTGGGGTCCCACTCCTGCAAAGGAATATGCTCCATTGACTGTCGAAGCCAAGCTGCTCTCTTTGTTGTTCACCCTCGGCCACTGTACCTGTTCAATAAAGTACCAAATGAGTTACATTAATCACTATAGAACGAACAGTATCTGCACGAGAGTGATTAAAGCAAATGTTATATCTCAAATTCCAAATAGTCTAAGCAAAAGCACTGATGGTTATAAGGAAGTATTTTTTGGTAGGAGGTAAAGCAAAACCAAAGTTAAGCAGATCTTGTAAAGTTTCCCATTCTGGTAAGAAGGTCTGATAATTCCCTAACCAAAATAGAATTTGTCTAGCTTTTGGGCATAGTAGAAACAGATGATCCACAGATTCATCAACCAGACAAAAGTGACATCTCCTACTTCTTATCCATCCTTTATTAGTTAAATTGTCTTTTGTAAGGATTTTATTTTTGCTCAACAGCCAACATAAAAACCCTAATTTTGGGTGGAACCTTAAGTGTCCACCATTCCAAAGCGTGCATTTTCTGAAACCCCCCAAAGCTAAGAAATTGGTACATGGATTTTACTGGAAATCTTCCATTGTGTTCCCAAAGCCTGATGTGATCATTATCAGTATCAGAAGTAAAGGAAGTAATTATCGGCAAAACTTCCTGCCATTCATACTTGACTACACCTGTTAAAGTTCTAGTAAAAGTAATATTCAATCCTTTTGATGCAATGACCTCTGGTAAAGTAATATGAGGGTTACTACACAATGCAAATAAGAAAGGATAACTGGTAGCCGAACAGTCCCCCATCCAAATATCATTCCAAAATTGGACTGAACTCTGGATCCCAGATACATTAGTAATACTTCTATCATAGAGGGAGTTGTACTCAGTAACATCTGTCCAAAAAGGGGAAAATTAGTCCAGTGGATTATGAGAACAGTAATTTAAAGTGATAGCCTGTATCCAAAGACCTTGACAACAAGGGTCTTTAAATTTCCATCTCCATTTACCCAACAAAGCTATATTCATAAATTCAAGATCTAAGACCCCTTCCTCCTTGTTTTTTTGGCAGACATATTTGGAACCAACTGATCAGAGCATATTTATGTTTATTAATCCCATATCCCTGCCAAAGAAACTTCCTTCGTGCTTTATCCAATCTAAGAAGAACTGTTTTTGGGATTTGATAAATAGAAAGGGCATACATGGGAACTGAAGAAAGGGCAGAATTGAGTAAAGTAAGTCTTCCTCCTAATGACAAGATTCTGCTCTTCCAACTTTGCAATTTGTTTTCAATTTTTTTCAGTAAAAATTCCCAATCTTTAACTCTCAGTTTTTTATTGGATAGAGGAAGCCCTAAGAATTTAAAATGAAAAGTCCCAATTTTGCACCCAAAAATGTTTGCTAGGTCCCTGGCACAATCTAAAGAGATATTTATAGGATATAATTCAGCTTTGTCTATGTTGATCTTAATACCAGAGAGAGCCTCAAAACTTTTCATAGTCCATATTTTTCAACATTCTGTGTATCAGCCTGAGCAAACAAGATGGTGTCATCAGCATAATGACAGTTGGTCACTCCTTTATGTTGATGACATGGTGGGCCTAAACCCTTTATCAAATCCATTTGTCTCCTGGTACTCCCCCTATTGGGATGGTTCTATCTGGTACATATTACATGTCCCCCAGCAGATTTTTTTTTTTAATTTTATTTACCATAATTTGATTTAGATTTAGCATCTTTTTGCACTAAGATCAAGTAATAGCATATTCCTCTGTTGAAGTACTAAAGCTGTGTGATCACTTAATTTGTTCTTATTAAATGTGTTTTTGCTGAAATTTTCTTCTCTACAGGCAGAATTAATAAAACTTCCTAAAAATCTCTTGGCTAAAGCTTCTCTTGCGAAAAGTACTGAGCAAGTATGTCAAAATAAACCCACTAAATTTGAATTTTAAGTGGTGAGAATTTCTATGGGAAGCACTATCTATTTTAAAAGTTCCTATTATCTTAGGTTCTGCAGCATCTGCCTCATGTCATTTCTTCTTTGGATGCTTACATGGAAAGCAGCTTAAATAGGTGTGCGCTCTTACACTTAGTCTATATAATCTGTCTATACAGTATTATTTTATGCTTCATCAAAATCACACTAATGGGGGCTTAGCTGTAAAATAAACCTCTTTATTCTTTTCTGCTGGTATTGTCTAGTTTGAAATCTGGTTTCATGGTATAAGGGTTTACTTAACCAGAAGTCTTCGGTATTATAATTTTTAAATCAGTATATGGTATATGAACCCTTGCATTAGTTCCACTGAGGTAATTGAATAGCATAGGAAGTTGAGAATGACTAATTTCACATACTTGATGTTACACCATTGAACCTTCCCCTACAGGTTTACACAAGATGCAACAAAGATACAATTGCATTCAATCGTTAACTGATGATGCTAAATTTGAAAATTGCAATTAAGGCTTGATTTGAAATCAGCCATTAAGAGTAAATCTGAACAGCAAAGCCTTAGGCAGGATTCAGGGAGGGATTTAAGGAGATTTGATTTATATTTTAATTAGTACTTTTGTTTAGGCAATAATCAAGGGCTAATAGCCTATAAGTGTACCAGTTGACAGAGGAAATAAGCAAGCAATATTCAACAACTTTCTCTCTCTCTCTTTCTCTCTCCCTCTTATCCTAGATCTCTTCTGTCTTCTATCCTCTATTTTGCTAACTCCAGTTCCTGCACTGAAATTCTCCTAACAATTTGGTGCTTTCGTTGCTTCCTCAACCTCCACCATGGCACCACAGACTCGCTCACAAAACACTGAGGATGAGATTTTTGAGAGATTACTAGTACAACTTAACATGGCCATGGAAAACCGTGACCAGGTATCCCAGCAGCGCGAGCAAGAACGGGAACAACGCTTCTTGGCTACAATGATTGAGCAAATACGAGCTAATTCCTCCACTCCACCACATCAACCTTCATCGAGTGTTCTTGGCCCTGGGCCACAACAACCACTGCGCACACCAGAAGCTCAACCGGAGACACATGCGAATCGCAACCTTCGTTTGACATTTCCTCGGTTTTCATCTGGTGACCCTGCTGATTGGCTTTTTAGCATTCAACAGTACTTCATGTACTACGCAACTCCCTTGGAAGACAGGTTACTCCTAGCCTCCATGCACCTCGATACACCGGCGTCTTGTTGGTTCCAAAGCATGGCTCAAGCGGGCCGTCTTACAGATTGGAACACTTTTGTTTCCGGTCTGCATAAGCGATTTGGTCCATCAGAATACACCGACCCAGCTGGCCACCTAATGAAGCTTTCACAATCAGCTTCAGTGGCAGAATACCAAAACAAGTTCGAGGCGTTGGCTAGTAAAGTGACTGGCCTTACACCTGATCTCTTAAAAAGTTCATTCATTTCAGGACTCCAGCCGAGAATTCAACGCGCAGTAACAGCACAGCGACCTCGTGACCTTGATGATGCATTTGCTTTAGCTCGGGTTTTCGAAGATCAGTTCGCTGATACCCGATCAGCACCAAGACCTTGGGTTGCTCGACCAACCCCACAACCACAGCCTATAGCTCCGGCCATTCCTAACCCAGCAACTAAACTCCCCGTCCGTAGATTAACAGCAGCTGAGCAGCAAGATCGAAGAGCAAAAGGGTTATGTTTTAACTGTGACGATCGTTTCACCCCAGGCCACCGTTGCAAAGGACGTGCTTCGCTCCTTTACTTAGAAGGAATGGAAGACAATTCAATAGACAACTTGGAGACACCAACGGTCGATTCGACACCACAATCAGAGGAAGAGCCCAGTCCAGAAATTAGCCTTAATGCCTTTTTAGGGCAACGCTCGGCCAAATCAATGAGTATGCAAGGAAGCATAAATGGCCATAAGATTCAGGTGCTTACCAACAGTGGTAGTACCAACAATTTCATTTCTAACCGCATGTCATCTTTTTTGGCATTACCCACAGCACCCACCCAACCATTCAAGGTACGTGTAGGCAGCGGTGCTTATCTCCACTGTCATCAAATCTGCAATGAGGTGTCGTTGTTTCTGCAATCTCACACCTTCCACCTGGATTTATTCGTACTCGACATTGAAGGCACAGATGTTGTTTTAGGCGTTCAGTGGTTGGCTACATTGATCACTCAAAAGAGAGAAATGTTTCTTTTAATATTTATAAACTCAGAAATGCTATCGGTTCGGACTGCAAGCGCACAATCCTATCGAGTAGTATATACGAGGTCGATCCACAGGGAATATTGGTTCCGTGCTTCGAGCGATCGAATCACAATCTTTCGAAAGGCTAGACAAAATCTGAAAATTGAGAGATGTTGTTGATCAATGTAAATTAGGAAACAATTAAAAGTAATTAAAATAAAGATAGAGATGAGAATTTCTAGGGTTTCGGCACACCATTGCTACTCAATCCGCCTTACCAATATAATCCTGTTGCGTCTCATTTCCTGTTGTTGTTTTATGAAAGATAACTACATAGGTCACTATGATTTATGTTACGCAAGAATGACAGATCTTTCATCGAGATTCTACATAGGACACTGTGAGTTTCCTTACGCAAATGACTGATCTCTAAAAACCCCAAATTACTACACAGATCACTGCGATTTTCCTTACGCAAGTGATAGAATTTGGTACGCATTTTGTTGGTCTGGTTTATGGTTTCCCCGCTAAGGTTTTCTTCACATAAACCTAATAAATCTCAACGAGGCTAATTCATACAAATAGTTTCTCTTACCATTAAAGTACTGTCACTACCCTAACGGACTCAAACTAGATCATTGAAATTAGATGAAGAGATAATAAATCACAAAAGCATTTTGATACAACAACAAGAAACCATAATCAACAGAAATATATATATCAAAACATCAAGAGTAACAAGGTTTACTGCCTAGCCCTAAGAAAAGGAACTTAGCCGCGGAACGGCATTGTTACAAGCACTCCTCTCTTCTCTCTTTAATCAAATCTAACCCTAATTACAAAGATAACTATTCCTTCTGCCCAGGGGCCTTATATAGGAGTGGAGGGACGTTTGGAAGTTGAGTGGAGGCTACGAAATTGATCTGGAAACAGCTGTCGGCAGTTATTCCCCAAGAGGCGCCTTCGGATACAGTCCGTATTAGGACCTCGATGGTTAGGCTAAGAAACTGATACGGTCCGTATTAGGACCTCGACAGTTAGGGTTTAATGCTTCCAGCGCTATCTCCTGGTCTGTGCTAGGCCTGGTCCGTATTAGGCAATATGGACCGTAACCGAGACTTAGTCGATAAGCGTCGCTGATCCGATTGACCTGATTCTAGCTCCATTTGGTGTAAAATAGTCCCAAAACCTGTTTTCTGCAATAAAACATAAAGAAGGGTGACAGTAGCCTTTTTCTCTAATTAATTAAACATAAGTGTGAGAAAATATGCAAAACCTAAGCCAAAACCCTACGTAAATCATCGTTATTTTGACTCTGATCACGCCTCCCAACTTGAATTGTTGCTTGTCCTCAAGCAACGACATCCCAGCTGGTCAAAGATCCGGTCTAGGTTAAACCATACAATCTCAAGGACTTGTTAAAAATTAAATTAGAACTTGGGTTTGGTACAATTGACATGACAATAAAAATTTAGAACTCTAAAATATTCATGATCTCTCCCTTGAACAATTTATTCACCCCATGATTGACCTCATTATGCTTACCCTAGAAAAATTATTATCGAACAATCTAATTCACAAATATCCTTAAAATTGAGAGTATTAATTTCCCCTTCGATTATAAATGGATCCCTTCCAATCAATAGGAATTCTAATGATATAAATTTTGATTTTCCTTCCCAATTGATTGGAGCAAAGTATGACAACTAAGTGTGTTGGTACTTGTGACTATTTTTGAAAAATTAAATATGTACAAAATTTAAAATTTGGGAGGTTTTCTCGAGCCTATTGGTAACCAGTCTTGCGTAGGCACCCGTACTCTTTTTATCCTCCATCTTTTATTCTATTTTTTTTTCTTTTTCTATTTTTTTCTATTTTTTTGGGTTTTTCTCATTTTCTGATTTTTTTGTATTTTTGTATTTTTCTGAAAAATAAAATATTTTTGTGTCACAAGCACCATGATTACACACAATTTCAAGTATTCATTCATACAAGGAATTATTGCATAGTTTTGCTAGGGGTCTATCTATAATAAATGGGTATTCTAAAACACTATCAAATTTAAAAGACTTTGCAAAAATAAATTACTCAAAATAAAAATTCTAGGGTTTGCGATTTTTGATCAACTCTCATGGTTAGCAATTAATTGTTCACTTTGAAATCACCAATAATTAAAAATTCTGAATTTTTGGTATCATGGCCAATTGTCTAAACCTTAGCCTAATTCAATTTAAAACAATTCCTATTTGATTAACCTACTCCTAAGGAAAAATAAAAATGCAAGCTAGCTAAAAAGCTCAATCTAATCATTCTAGGATTTTCGGTAAAGCCTCCAACCCTAGTCAAAAATTGAGTAAAACTACTAGCACCTAAGAATTTAAAATGCGAAAATTTTAAAGATACATGGTCAATTTACTTTCCTACCCCCCGAATAAAATTGAGCATTGTCCCCAATGCTCGAGAGATAAAAATAAAGGAAGTAATAAAGTAAAAAGACCGGGGAAAGATACAACTCACTGCACCTCAATCCTGAGGTGGTGGAGGTGGTCGCTGGATCTCCTCGTAGAATGACGGGTCGAAGAGTCCGTATGGTGGTGGCTGGTACTCGAATCCGGAGTCGAGAGCATACTGATACTGCTGTGCCATGTAGCGCGTCTGCTGGATCTCGCGCCTACTCTCGTCAACACTCCTTCAGACTTCCTTCATGCTGTTTCGTATTTCGCCAACCTCTTGGAGAAGTGATGAGCTATTCTCTTCCATTTGTCGAGTAGTCTCTCCCGTTGTCAAGGTGAGCTCATTGAGGTTAGAGTTCATCCAATCTACCATTTGAATGAACTGATCAAGCTCAGCTGTAGGGGCATCAGATGGTGCCGCCCCTGAAGACTCGGCTCTAGCTGCCGATGTGTCTGCCTCTCTATATGCATTGAAAGGAGGCTCCTCCCCTTCTCTTTGTTGCCGATCGATGTTAGTCTGATTTTGCATTGCGGCTTGGCTCTCGATTACATCAATGTAATATTGAGGAGGCTCATAACTCGGGCTCGCGTGGCGTGCCATTTTCCATGAGGCCCTACTACTGAGATTGAGATGTCGGAAAGGGAACTGGAGGATACCCTTCGGTGATTTGTAGAAGTAGGGACCTGGGTAGTGGCCGGTGACCTGGGTAGTGGCCGGTGACAAATTCATGGCTTAAAGGCATGGCATGTCAATTTGTGTGATCCCGCTTGCCTCCTTGAGATGATCAATCTGTAGAGCCAGGTGATTGGCCAAGGTTGTGGCCACGAATCCGATGGAAATCTTTCCACCATCTTTCTTGGCACGGGCGACCTCACGGATTTGTTTGCAAAGAAGGTGGCCGAGGTGAGGTCGCACCGGTGTTGGGTCGATCATGCATTTGAGGAGATAGAGTTCGGGTAGTGTTACCTTGGATGAACTCTCGCCTCTTGCGAAAATGGAATTAGCAAGGATGACTTGCAAGAGGCGGACTTGGGGGTGGATGATTCTGCTTGCCGGTCGAGTTGAATTTTGGTTGTCTTCTGTTATGCTATACCAGAACTCTCGGCAGTCAGGAGAATCAAAAGTGCCATCATCGGTGAGGTCGAAGATGGCGCAGAAATCATTCATGGAAACTGTGTAATGCACGCCAATCATCTTGAAAGTGATGGAGTCCCCATTGTATTTGTAGGTCGCAAGGAACTCCCTCGTGAGTACCTTGTAAATTTTGACTCCTTTGATTAAATTGAGAAATTGCCAGATGTGGATGCGGTTTACAAGTTGTTCGGTTTGCGTGAGGAGGCCTAGTCGCTCGAGTGTCTCTGTGTTGATCAACTTGTGGTAAATGACCTCCCTTGTTGTCATTTTCTCGTAGGCTTCTCTGAATTGTGGGTGCGAGAAGACGGGTTGGTACTCGGTTGCTACCTCCATCGATTCATCGGAGTCTTCTTCCTCGAGACCAAAATCCCGAGGGTTGAACTCCTCCGAGGCATACCCCTCACTGGAGACTGATGTGTCTCTGTTCGAGTGTTGAGTGTCGGAATGAGAGGATGAGTGGTTGGAGGATTGTGGTTGCGAGCCGGAGGATCGGGAGGACCGACTAGAGGAGCTCTGCGGTGAACTTCTCTGGCCGGCCCCTCCGAGGGCTTTCTTAGCGCTCCTTATAACTGCCCCTAAAATCTTTTTCATCTTTGGAGCCATTTGTCAAAATTTAATGTCTCTGTTACGGACCGTATTGGGCAATACGGTCTGATTACGGACTGGTTGGTTGGTGAATTTGACCAAGTACCGGACTGGTTACGGACCGTATCACCAATACGGACCGTATCAGAAGGTGTTTCTAGAAAAATTGCTAAGTGCTGGTTCTGGTAAACTATTACGGACCGTATTGGGTCAATACGGGTCGTATTGTACTGGTAAAAATTGGGATTTTGGACAGAAACCTAATTTTTTTTGTGATTTTTGTGATTTTGCAAAAATAAAACTTGATTATCTAAACTAATGTAACAGAGCTTAAATTAAAACAAATGCAAAAACGAATTTAAACTTTGAAATTAGAAAAGGGGTTTAGAAAAACCGAATTTGGAGAAGAAGAGTCGAGGGGCCGTCGGATACGGACCCGGTACGGTCCGTATTAGGGCAGGGGCGCGGAGAAGGAGGTCGGCGACGGCTTCAATGTTGAAGGAGATGAGGTTGGTGTAGGGCGCAGAAAGTTGCACAGCTGGTATGGAAGGTGTGTGCATATGTATTTAAAAATGCCTCATGGTTCAATGCTTTCGATTGTTTAAAGAATATTGAACTTGAAACATTCATTTCTTTCTGCTATTCCTTCTGGTTCACCCTCGACAGACCTACTGTTCATAATCAGTCTATCGAGAGAGTTTAATGATTGTGGGGACGTTTAACTCCCAGCGGGCGCAAGCCCCCGCCGTTAATTACATCAGATGACCCTTCCAAGCCATACTGAACACCTCGTTCATTCCAGGATTTGGAGCCTATTTGTTGTGAATTGAATAAAGGGGCTAAAAGGGGAGAACTCATGTACCTAGTCTTTCTATTTTCGTTTGATTTTCCTTGTTTTGGGTATTTAATTAAAATGTATGCATGATATGCAATGAATATTATTAAAATATATTTATTATACTTCTTTTATTTATTTTTAGAAACATATTTGTATTTGAGAAAATATATTTGTGCTTTATTTATATTTTATTTAAGAGGAAATGATTTAAACATGAGGAAAAGGGCATTTTGGTCATTTGGCAGGTTGTATGATGTTTGGTTATGCTTGATTTTGATTTGGAAACATGAAGGATTTGATTTGGGTTCATTTGGAGTTGGTTTGAGTTGATTTGGATTTGAAATGAAGAAGTTATGGCCAATAAGGACTGAGAAGGGTTGATTTGTGAAGTTTTATGTTTTCCAGGGACTTATTTGCAAAGCTGAAAGGATTGGTATTTGTAATTTGGATTTTTGACAAGGTTTGGGCTGGAAATTGGGCTTCCAGGGGCTCATTTGAAGGGATTTTAGGCAGCCAGGGACCTCTCTGTAATTTTATCAAGGACTGCTGTATTTTTATCTTGCCAGGGGACTGGATTGCAAATGAGACTTATTTGTTTATTCTTTGAGCTTGGAGATTGGGTTTAATAGGTTTTGAGATTGTGTTTGGACCCTTGAGATGTATACTGGGGTTTTGAGATTTGTGTTATGTTTCAGGATTGAGGTATGCCTTAAGATTTAGGTATTTGGGCCTCCAATATCTGTGCTTAATATCTGGAGCATAGATTATGGGCTCTGAGATTGGTGCATGAGGGATTTGTTTGTCCGACAAGTGGACCCCGAAGGGAAGAGTTTGGGTAACTTTCAGATCAAACTTTGCTTTAAGATTCGAGTTTTCATTTAAACTCTTCCTTTGGCGCCTTGATCGATTGGCTCTGGCTGCTTTAAAAAGCGTGCAACTGAGATATGAATCGGGTTTGAGATCCGAACTAGGGTTTAAACCGACCATCACTCCGGCGAGACTTCCGGTCACGGCAGGGCTGGGGAGAAGCACCATTAAGATCGCCTCTGACTTGTGAGTCGATTGGGTACATCATCGGTGTTGATTGATTACCGGAGATGGTGGTACCGGGTAGGCCATGAATCTTCGGTACCGATTATAATCTTAAACCCGATTTTGAAGCTTCTCTTGCAGTTTCTCTTCAGCTAATCCTTCGTCTAACATCCATTGAGCATCAGGAGGCTTAGTATGAACTTAATTTCACCTGTTTTTGGAGTTTGGGATCCCTTTGGTTTTTAAAGTCTCGGTTTGGTACCGATTTGTTACAGTACCTGATATTCGGCTTGAGGTGTATACTTGAAGTAAGAATTTTGTAGCTCAAACATGTATAGAAAGCACCAAAGAGGTATCGGGAGGTATAAAGAGTGAAGGAGATGAATATTGGGTATGGATCATGATATTGGGTTTCGGGTTTGGGTTAAGCATGAAGTTCATGTCTTTTTATTTCTATTTCTCATGAATTTCATCAAATGACATATATGATTTTCATGTTATTCTTGTAGTATGATATATCAAGAATGGATGCATGAAGTTTGAGAATTTTATGCTCTTTATTTCTATATTTAAGAGAAGAAAACTGACAGAGGGGTGTAAATGTAAATGTACATGTTGCTGTTTTCTTATTTTCTGAAATCCAACTTTGAAAATTGCTAGAAAATAGTAGAAAAATCAGAAAAATGCAAAGTTTGAGTCTAAATTGATTGTCTTTTCATCCTCTATCTGACTGTTTAAACAGATTTTTGATTTGATTTTCAGATCAGCCTGCACTGGCTGATCTGTACCAGCAGGTCATTTGGGCATTTTCTGTGCTTGTACTATGCCAATATAGGGTTTATTAATCATAGCAGGTACTGTACACTGGTACCATATGGTGTTTTATCTTAAAAGGCTATGAGTGAAAAATTGCATTAAGAAAAGATCAAAGGGGTACTAGCATCACATATGTCATTTGCTAGTATTTATGAAGATATACATATAGGTCCTTGGTCATTTGCATATTTACATAAAAGGGTTTTTTGAGCATCATATCATAGGGATTAAAGTTTCCCTCTTCTCATTTGCTCTCTCTTTTAGTAATTATGCATCTAGGTCCCTTGAAGATTAATAAAACTCATGATATAGAAAGAGATGTAGTGAAACATCAATCCTCCATATATTACTCATTTTATTTCTCTTTTATGCATTGAAGTCCTTCAAAAAGTCAAAAATAGCATAAATAGGGAGATGTAGTTAAACATCAATCCCTAATTTAAATCCCTTTTTATTTGTTTTACACTTTTTAGTTTGATTTTATATTAAAAGAACTATGCAAGAATTGGATATTAAAAGGATGTAGTTAAACATCAACTTTTAATATCTTCTTCTTTTATATTTCTTATAATATAAAATGTCACTTTTAAATATACATATCATTTTTATATATTTGTGTAATTGTGTGTTTTTTGTTCTCTTTCTTTGCAACATGAAATAAAGAAAAGAAAAGAAAAGAAAAGAAAAGAAAAAAAAGAAAAGAAAAGAAAAGAGGAGGCAGAAAAGGAAAAGAAAGAAAGAAAGAAGGAAAATAACATGAAAATTCTATATCTCTATTTATTGCCATTTTTTTATATATATGAAGATATAATTTTCAGAAAAGAAGGAAGAGATTAAACTAAGCATTTTTTTCAAGTTTATATATTTCTAAACTACTTAAAATGAAGGAAATGGTCATTAGATCTTCATATGCTATGCTCCTTATGAACTGAACAAGCATATCATAAGATCTTCACTCTTATTTATTCATGAACTTAAAAGGAGAAATAAGACAAAAAGAATCAAAGAGAAGGCAAGGAAAGAGATACAATAGTGAAGTCAAGAAAGAAAAAGACATTTTATTTCGAATTTAAAGATATATACAAGCCACTGCTCTGAAAGAGCTTACATCATATGAAAATCAATTACCTATTGAATTTTGCTTAAGAAAGTTTGAAACTTTGAAGTTCTAACCTAACTCTCTTTGAAAATGGAGGTTTTTCTAACTTGTTTCTTGCACAGGAGTTTTCTGGAGAAGAAGTAGTATGATTCATCTGCATTTGAGGTGCCTTATATAAGGCAGCAAAGGATTAGGGTTTTAGGGTTTTGCTGAGGTGTCATTTGCTATGCACACCAAGTGCTTGATCAAGGGTTCTGATTTCTTCATCATCATATACATGCCCTGCTGGCCAAAGAGTATCCAATAGTATTTGAACATGTCACTAATCTTTGATTGAACCTTCCTTAGCCCTTGGATTATCTCGAGAGCAATGCATTGCATCCTAAGCCTTTGATTTACTGCCGCATAAGGAATGGAAGGTTGTATTGCGTGCTCCAAACCTTCTGGAGAAGATTCTCCTATTTTGGCAGCACCCTGTGATCATTGGACGCGTGTCTTGGGGACCAACCAGCTATTTACTAGCTGTTGAATTTCTGGTATGCTATACCGAGCCCAATTACGGCTTAACTTGGTACTGCCTCGGTTAATGCACCCTAGAGCATGATATATCGACAGAGAGTATTGTTTATATCCTTTTATCATGTGCCCAAGCTCAATTTACCGCATAGGTAGCTGGATATGCAGTACCACCATTAATCGGGTCTGACATGGTTCGGGTTCATGGCACCTAACAAATTGGCCTTCGCTAGCTTTATTTAGCATCATATACGTGGTCGTGTAGGCCTTTGGCAACAACCTGCTAAGTCTCAAAGCTCATGCCGACTCCAATTATATGTTTCCGTTTTCAATTTAACCCCTTATTCGGGTGCAATTGAGGTTCATGGATAGTGTTTCAAGCTCTCGGCTTTGACCAAAGGGAAGAAGAAGACAAGCATTCTCAGCAGCTTCAGGTAATGGCTTATGGTGAGCTTCGGCTCTCGAACCCGATTTTGAGTTTTGTTCTTAATCGGAATCGGGTAGCATAGAAGGAGAGGCGAAACTGACCCGAGGGGCCCATTATCAGCCTCACTGACCCGAGCACTATGCTCTTTTTAATTTTGTGTTGTTGTTGTTTACACCCGGCACTCGGTAGGCTGCATTAGGTCGCGTGCATGGTGTACAAACGCTTGGTGCATCCGAATCGAAGGGATCAAAAGCGCCCAGCGCAATTTTTAACTCAAGCTCCCAGCGTTTGAATGAGCTCGGTCTACCGTAGACCGTACCATTGACAGGCTAGGTGTATATGTTGTAGGTTGATGAACCGTGTTCACCTGAATCAACTATCCTGCGAAATTTGACTCAAGTCAATGACTTGTGGGTCCCTGGAGTCAAGGAACTAGTATGCATCTCCAAATTGCACCCAGAAAGTATTTAGGAGATGATTTTACTAGGCATATCCCATTATTTGCACCCAACATGCTATCCAGCAATTGTTTAACTTGCAGGAAATTAATTCCTTAGTATTTCTGACCACTTTATACATCAAAATTCATGGTTTTGCATGTAGAATACTGCCAGGAATTTTAACATGCTGTACTCAATTTTTTTTGACGGGTCTGAGTACAAACTTGGCATTTTAATTCCCCCATAAATTACTATTTGTCATGTTGAGTTTAAATAGCAACTTTTTAGGGTCAAACAGTTGGCGATGGAGATCGGTGGCGAAAGGAGGTGCTTGATTTCGGGCAAGAGTGGAAGAGGGAGAAAAAGAGGAGATGGAGGGGAAGATAATAGGGAGAGAGAGGAAGAGAGGGGTTAAGGAGTTAAAACGAAAATATTAACGGTTATGAGACGAGGTTTGCGCGAGATTTCGAACATCTCTTCTTAACGGGTTCGCATCTCCCGGATTAACTCTTATTACGGATCGTATCAGCCAATACGGTCCGTATTGAATCCGTTATGCTTACCTAGTAACCGCTAAGTTTTTTCACTCCTTTGAATACGGGTCGTATTCACCACTTATTTCCTGTCTTCTTACTCTATTTCCCCCGTATCCATTGGTAAGATCTGTATCAGCCAATACAGGTCGTACCAGAGAGTATTTTTCCATCTTCCGAGATGTCTTTTAATCAAGCCTTTCCTCCAGTATGCTTACCTGATCATAGGAAAAAGGTGGGTATGAGTTGTTTCTTTGTTTGAGTCCTAGTTAAACTGAAAATAAATAATTGTACGAAAATATAAATGTCCTTGGGTTGCCTCCCAAGAAGCGCTTGTTTTAAGTCGTTAGCTTGACTTTGTGTTTCATCAGTTTCTTCCAGATATCCTCCCGTCAATGCAAGCGGGTTGCTTGTCGGGTGGTTCGCCTTCAGCGTCTTCTGTGGTTTCATCATCACTGCCCTTCTCGAAGAAGTCGGTTGGTGTTTGAGGTCCGGGGTCGAACGCTAGACTCACACCGAGCACTATTTCAACCTCGTCCAGTCTTTGAGAAATTGCATCGAGTTCTTCGCGTAGGTTTTTGATTAATGCAAGGGCTAAGAGAGAATAATTCCTGTTGTTTGCGATATTAGGGCTCTTGTTCAGATCATCAGTTTGTGTTGTCACGGAGGTTGGATGGACCTGACCGTTATCTTGTACAATAAACAGTCTCTCCACTTCTTCTTCGTGCACCATTTCTTCGATGTCTTCAAATTCATCCATTCGCAATTCATCATTGCCATACTCATCCGTTGTTTCCAAATTGTAGACAAGATTTATGTCAGGAGGGACTTTAGTCTCATTCATGTTGAAAATCATCTTGTTCTCGCCAACATTGAGTGAGATTTTTCCATTCCTAACATCGATCATTGCCCCACACGTGGCGAGGAATGGCCTTCCAAGGATGATCGGAATCTGCTCATCTTCTTCCATATCGATTACCACAAAATCTGCTGGTATCCAAAATTTACCGACTTTGATTGGGATATCAATCAACATTCCTTCAGGATATCGAATTGATCGGTCAGCTAGTTGCAATGAGATCCATGTTGGTAATAGGTCTCCACATTCCAATTTATCAAATACTACCTTAGGCATCAGACTTACAGTTGCCCCCAGATCACATAAAGCTTTCTTAAAATCTGTTGTACCAATTGTGCATGGTATCGAAAAGCTTCCCGGATCTTTCAACTTTGTCGGTAATTTGCTTTGCACGAGCGCACTACATTCCAGATTGAGCGGAATTGTTGAGAGTTCTTGGAGTCTACTGCGGTTCGAAAGAATCTCCTTCAGAAATTTAGCATACGAGGGTATGCTTGCAATTGCTTCAGTGAAGGGGATTGTGACTTGTAATTGCTTGAGTGTCTCCATGAATCTCGCGAATTGCTGCTCTACCTTATGCTTGGCAGGCCTTGGAGGGAATGGCAGAGGTGGCTTGTAGGGTGGTGGTGAAATGTATTCAGGTTCGGGTTGTCGCTCGTCTCCACCTACGGTGTCATTCTGCTCCTCAATAAGATCTGTCTGCAGTTCGAATACGGGCGGCTCCGGTGGTTGCGGCTCGTATTCTTCGGAATGCGATGGCTCTGCATGCATCTCATCGGAAGTTTGATCGGGCATGGGAGGTCCCTGATAAGCTGTACCGCTCCTTAATGTTATGCTCTTGCAAGTCTCTCTCGGGTTTTCTTCCGGTTGGCCCGGAAATTTGCCTTTTCCACGTGCGATACTCGAGAGTTCTCTTGCCATCTTAGAGACATTGTCTTCTAAGTCTTTGTTGCGGTTTGTTAAGGATTCGATCTTTTGCGCGATTTCGGCGTTAGCCTTATCTTGCTTCTCTAGGAATCTCTCCATTAATGATGTGATGTCAGGTTGCTGTGGTTGATTGTATTGCCTTGGTTGGTAATTCGGTTGAGGATTGTTGTATCTTGGTTGATAATTGGGTTGTGGTTGGTAGTTCTGTTGGGGTGCAGCAGGCCTTTGATTGTTTGCGTATGAGAGATTTGGATGGTTTCGGTTGTTCGGATGGTATGTGTTGTAGGCGGGCTGAGGTCGAAAGCTGTTATCGATTGCGTTTGCTTGCTCTATTTCTTCCTCAGTTTCCGTCACATTCATACATTCGGTCATCTCATGCGCTCCTCCACAATAGCCACATGCTGTTGCGGCATTAACTGTTGCTACCGTTGGCTGCTTGGTTTGCTTGTTAAGTGTCATTTGCAAAGCATCGATCTTTGCGCTCAGCATGGATATCATCTACTCAGTGCATGCTAGGTGTTGGAGTTGGCTTCTTTCGCTCAGGGATCCAGTAGTGTTGGTTGATTGCAATCTCTTCAATTAGGTTGTAAGCCTCGTCAGGTTCCTTGTTCATGATTGCTCCTCCTGCAGAAGCATCAATAGACAACCTATCGGTAGGGTTTAGACCATTATAAAAAGTTTGGACAATCAGCCATCTTTCTAGACCATGATGTGGACAACACCTTAACATATCCTTATATCTATCACATGCCTCACACAATGTTTCACCATCCCTTTGTTCAAAGTTAGTAATTGCATTCTAAACCTCGAAGTTTTGGATGGTGGAAAATATTTTGCAATAAACACATTAAACAATTGGTCCCAAGTTTGAATGGAATTGGCCGGTAAGGAAAACAACCATGCTCTTGCTTTATCTTTTAATGATAATTGAAATAGCCTTAGCCTGATTGCTTCATCGGTAACTCCGTTGATCTTTATCGTCTCGCATATCCCTAGGAAGATTGACAAATGAAGATGTTATAACCCGTAAATTTAAACCTAATTAATTAGTCTAATGATCGAGTTTTGCAACTAATTAAAACTTGGGTTAATTAATTAACCAAAGCGAAGATTAAACAATTAATCTGATGATGAAGTTTTTATAAAATTGATTATTTAAATCAATTTGTATTTTTACCAATCTTAAATTTAAATCTAAAACTTAACAAATTTGAAATTAGATAATTAAATAAAATAGTTAAACTATATATATAGTTGTGTTAATCTAACGTACAATTTGCGAAAGGTTACAAATTAGATTACATTAAATTGCACGTTAAATCAATTAAGGATTTGCGAATTCTAAATTAGATTTCCTGATTACGATTCCTAATCGAGAATAATCATATTAATGCCATTATAATTAATGTATTGAAAAGAATTGAATGAAATTATAAAACAATATCAGCGAATAATTGTAGTAATTTTAAACGTAAATTCTCGTTGAATTTTAATTGATTGATCAACAAAATTATTGGGTTCGTTTAATCATAATGTTTAATTTTTGAAATTGGGATTTTTCGACTAAATGAGATTATAGTTTAATTCTATAAATTAGCACGACTAACATTCGATAAATTCTCGTATCAATTATTAAACACAAGTGTTATGTAATTGCTCGATTTAAATACAATTGGTTCATGGGATATCCTTAAATATAAACCTCTCGTGAAATAAAGAATCTGAGCCATTAAATATAATCTCAGCACGAATCTTAAAGGGGATCAATTAAAGACCCCCTCCTCTTCCCTTCGGCTCTTCCTCCCTCAGCTGTTCCTCTCTATTCTCTCGCTGACCCCAGATCCCACCGAGCTCTCTATCTCTCGTTCCTTCCTGGAGAAGGAAACGGAGACGATGTTGGAAATTTCGAATCACTCTCTCTCCCACGCGCTTCGGGCGCTTAAGTCGCCACTGTCTTTCCCTTGTCAGAGAGAGGTGTACGAGCGAAGACCTTCGCTCACTGAGACGCGCGAATTTCGCAACTGCTCTCTGAATGTTTGACCCTTGCGCGATACCTCCCTTTTTTGGGTTATATAGGCCCCTGTCGCTCTCCCACTCTGGTTTTTGCTTGGGGTTGTTTGATTTTGTGCTCATGTGTTGAGATTTTCCTATTTCCCTCTTTTTCCCTTTCCTCTGTGACTTGTGATTTTTCCGAACCCTAAAGTTGGGTTGTGCTATGTCTTGCGATTTTTCCCTGCTGGTGCCTTCCGTTGTAATTTTCGAGTGCCGGGTGCTTGTTTTGGTGGTGTTGCTTGCTGATTTTTCTTGACGGCCGGGAGACGAGCCCTTCGCTTAGTGCCGGCCGAGTGTGCCATTCTTGCGGTTGCGCCTATTCGGGTAAATATGCACACCCTTTCTGATTTGGCTTGAGCCTTGTTGAATTTTTGTGATGCCGTGTAAAGGCCGTAGAACTTGAAATGGTAAATGCCGAACGTCGAGTTGTTGATTTTCTCGATTCGGATAAAAATGCGATCGTCGGGCATTGTTGTTATTTGCGGGACTGGGCTGCCTTTCTTTTCTTGCGGCTGGGCTGATTTTACTGGCACCAACCCCTTTTGTTTTTCGGTGCTGGTTTGCTGTTTTGCTGTGGTGCCTTTTTCTTTCTTCTGGTATACCGCACTTGCGTGCTGCCCCTTTGCCTTCCCTGTTCTATCTGGTATGTGTGATGTTTTGTTGCTTGAATTTTGGGGCTGTGATCTGATCTGTGTGTATGGCTGATCTGCCTTGCCTTGTGACCAGTTTTGCTGTGTGGCTATACGCCTTGTTCTGTTGTGATGCTGTTGTGCTTATGATGTTATGTTGTTGTTGCGAGGCTTATGCCTTATGGGTACAGTCGGTACCAGCCCAGTGATACCACTGGCACCGAACCTTTGAACTGACAGGGACCTTATTAGAAAATTGGAAAATAATTGGATTGAATTGTAAAATATAGGCCCTTGTGTGAATAAATAAATTAGGAGGATTTAAATAGAAATGTGGTAAGAAATGGGCCGGCCCTATATGTATATTACGTTGGGAATTGGATTTGGGGCCTTTGACTTTACTGGGCCGTGGCTGTTGTGATTAATTAATGGACTTGGGCTTTTGAATTTCTGTTGGGCCTTAATATGAATTTATTAATAAATTCAAGGAGGCTTGGGCCTTTATCTATTGGGCTTAGGCCCAAACTGAAATTTAAGCAAAATTTATTTAAAAGCGACAAATTAATTAATTATAAAAGATACCATTATTTAAAAGTAATTTTATTAATTAAAGTATGTAATATATATATATATTCTAAGGACAAATAAAAACATTAGGTGATGATAGAACTACGTACGATTAAATTATGTATATGTATATGTATATGTTATGTACTTAAGAATATATGTGTATAAACTCAATTGAATATTTCTTTTATAACGCAATGTAGTTTATTAATAAACTATGTGAATACTATTTAAATTATAATGGTATTATTTAAATAAAATAATTAAGTAATTAACGTATTATAATTAATTTCGCACTTAGGAATAAAATAAATTGATCGTAGCCAAATTAATTAGGAAACGCACATTAAATTAGTAAGTGATTATATGTTTCAAATTTAGTAATTAGAATTATATAAATTAAGTAATTAGAATTTTTACATAAAGAAAATAAATTGTAAAGAAAATATGTTGTTAATTGATAAAGGACAATTAATTAACAACATATTAATATTCTCGAATCATTCGATTTCAAATTTTGTTAAGTAGGATAATTAGATAACCACGTGTTATTTTACATCTATAAATTAATCGACTTGTACAAATTATTAAAAATAATTCGTACGACTTTAGAAATATTATCATTAAATAGTTTACGTTTATAAACTACGTACTTAGGATTTAAAGTTAATTGTAGCTTAATTAGTTAGGAAAAACACGTTATTTTACAAGTGATTAAATAGGGAATTAATAATAGCAAATTAAATTACGTAGATTATACCTTACTTATTTTTATCGTAAAAATACGTAATAACCTTAAGTTAAAAGTTGCGACTTATTTAGTTAAACAGTTTATCTTCAAATTAAAATATAATAAATATTTAAATTACGTTAGATTAAATTAAACCAACTTTGATCTAATTTTACACTCAATCGGAATCGAATAAAATCGATCGAACCGATGGAGCATGATTTAAATGGTAGAGGAGTAAATTAAATTCGAACCATAGTTAATTAATTAGTTAAATACGAACACTTAGTGAAATTCATCAAACAGGGTAATAAGGGTTACGAATAATTAGTTTAGACTCTAATTAAGTTACGTCTAAATTACAGGTCATTCGACCTACGTAGATTTCGAACCGTGGACCGATCCCGCTGACGCTTGTACAGGAGCAGGCGAGGGTTACCCGTAGGCTATTAGCGCGTTCTATCCCTATAGCCATCAGGTGTGGGATATCTGAATTATCTTTTCGTGGCGTACTCTTACCAGTCGACCACTTGACCTGACATCCGCACTTTTAAATTTTGTAGTTGCATTAGAGCATGTTTAATCCTTTCTGAACAGTAATTTAGGAATTGCATAACCCCTTCTAAATTGAAAATTTATTGCTTTCTTAGGAGTAGCGTAAATTAAATTAATAATATATTAGGATACTAGTTGTCCTCTTCTCGTAGAGGACAACATATTACGTAATAGCATGTGCATTGGTGAGAGTTGAGAAGAAGACTGAGTGACTGCATTCCGGCCGGTTGGTATGGAACTGGTCGGCCCGTTAGCCATTGAGCCGAAAGATCACTTGATCTCTCGGATGGTCTTTTAGGGGTATTATTATATCTATATTGGTTGTTATTATATTATTTTCGTTCATTTTACCATTACGTGCGGGCCGGACTCGAGCCCAGAGGCACGGAGACGATTCGGGAGTTATCCCCCCTACATTAGGAGCTACTTGCCTAGAACGGCTGCTGAGGTTGCGGTGGCAGATATTTACTTTTATTGCACGGGCCGGACACGAGCCCTGGTCCCATTGATCCGCCGGATGGTGGAGTTCCGTCGTCTGCTCATGAGGAGACGGATTAACTCATTCTTACGACTTGCTTGTAGTTTTCTCCTATTGGATATGTTTGGATGAAGAATCGTCTAGAGTAAGGAAATACACGAATTTTTGGATATAACCATCGGCTAGCGTGCACCAGCCTACGGGTTGAAGTCTTTGGGGCAAAGCTCGATGCTGTTAGGCATCGGGTATCTTTGCTCCCCTGAAGCAGTCCTTGTGTTATGTCACCTTTGAGATATAAATTCAATTTGATTGAATTTGGCACGGCACGGAGTGACAAAATTATCCGTATTATTACTATATCAATTTGTACACACGGTACCAATTGTACTGGACTCCGGTTGAGTATAATATTCATTCTCTTGTATTTTATTTTTGGGAAATTCATCATTTTGGCATAATAGGAAAATCACATCATGTCATCTATTATATGTATATTTTTCTTTTGTAGTACTATGTTAGGTTTAATTTTCGTAGGATATGCATTAAAAGTGAATTACCGACTTTACGTAGATTTCAAATTAAAATGTGCTTTGACTTAAGAGGATCCCTGAAGGGATAATACTGGGTCACATACTGGGCGATCATTCGCTCATCCCCTCATTTTTATGGATGTGGGCAGGTACAGAGTCTGACGGTCCGTAGCAGGAGGCATCAGGAGCTGTCCCCGACGACCACATCGCCTGATATAAATTACGGACTTTTGTTTAGGGTTTACGAGTCTAATGCTTTTGTTATGTACATTGGACTCGATAGATCATGTATCCCCCTTGCTTAGATTTTGTTATTTTATCCTGAGGTGGATTGTATGGACATTATGTATGTATTTATGTTTATTTGATATTTATGACTATTGCTGTTTGTTTTATTCTGTTTCCACTGTGCATTATTGTTTATATTTGTTTCGCCTTGCGTGTCATTCGATTAATTGACACGAGGCGGGGACTGATCACACCCTAATCCGGAATTCCTGGTTTGAGGTGTGACAGAAGATGTGGATCTTCATGTGGAAATCCTCCAAATTGCTGTTACGAAACCATATTTATGAGAGCAGGTTTGATCTCAAAATTACGGTTCGTAACAGTTGGCGGGTTTATACTAGAATTAGGATTATTCGCGCGCGGTACGCAATAGTCTCGTAGAAGTTTGGGTCTTGCTGCATCGTGAACTCCATTATCACCATTGTGTCTTTCATTGTTAATCGGTTCGTTCAGTGGGAATTCATGTTGATCGAATCTGAGTTTTCTTCGCTTTCAGAATTACTCGATGAAGAACTATGATTGGTTCTTATCGGTGATGTGGAAGCGAATTGTCCTCTCCTACTAGCAATCCTCTCGGATCTTCGTACGGATGATTCGGCCAGCGTGCAGTGTCCTAAAAAGAAAAGAAAATCTGAAAATTAAACTAAAACTGAAAATAAAAAGAAAATAAAAATAAAAACGAAATTGAAAATTAAAGAAAAATAAAAATGCAGAAAATAAAAAGAAATCTAGGCGTTTCTAATTAATTGGATTCAATGGTCAAAGCAAGGGCGTCTCGCGAGGCCTTGCACAATGAACTGTTATTCCCCGGCAACGGTGCCAAAAAACTTGATCACTCAAAAGAGAGCAATGTTTCTTTTAATATTTATAAACTCAGAAATGCTATCGGTTCGGACTGCAAGCGCACAATCCTATCGAGTAGTATATACGAGGTCGATCCACAGGGAATATTGGTTCAGTGCTTCGAGCGATCGAATCACAATCTTTCGAAAGGCTAGACGAAATCTGAAAATTGAGAGATGTTGTTGATCAATGTAAATTAGGAAACAATTAAAAGTAATTAAAATAAAGATAGAGATGAGAATTCCTAGGGTTTCGGCACACCATTGCTACTCAATCCGCCTTGACAATATATTCCTGTTGCGTCTGATTTCCTGTTGTTGTTTTATGAAAGATAACTACATAGGTCACTGCGATTTATGTAACGCAAAAATGACAGATCTTTCATCGAGATTCTACATAGGACACTACGAGTTTTCTTACGCAAATGACTGATCTCTAAAAACCTCAAATTACTACATAGATCACTGCGATTTTCCTTACGCAAGTGATAGAATTTGGTACGCATTTTGTTGGTCTGGTTTATGGTTTCTCCGCTAAGGTTTTCTTCACATAAACCTAATAGATCTCAATGAGGCTAATTCATACAAATAGTTTCTCTTACCATTAAAGTACTGTCACTACCCTAACGGACTCAAACTAGATCATTGAAATTAGATGAAGAGATAATAAATCACAAAAGCATTTTGATACAACAACAAGAAACCATAATCAACAGAAATATATATATCAAAACATCAAGAGTAACAAGGTTTACTGCCTAGCCCTAAGAAAATGAACTTAGCCGCGGAACGGCATTGTTACAAGCACTCCTCTCTTCTCTCTTTAATCAAATCTAACCCTAATTACAAAGATAACTATTTCTTCTGCCCAGGGGCCTTATATAGGAGTGGAGGGACGACTGGAGGTTGAGTGGAGGCTAAGAAACTGATCTGGAAATAGCTGTCGGCAGTTATTCTCCAAGAGACGCCTTCGGATACGGACCATATCAGTTGATACGGTCCGTATTAGGACCTCGACGGTTAGGGTTTAATGCTTCCAGCGTTATCTCCTGGTCTGTGCTAGGCTTGGTCCGTATTAGGCAATACGGACCGTAACCGAGACTTAGTCGATAAGCGTCGCTGATCCGATTGACCTGATTCTAGCTTCATTTGGTGTAAAATAGTCCCAAACCTGTTTTCTGCAATAAAACATAAAGAAGGGTGACAGTAGCCTTTTTCTCTAATTAATTAAACATAAGTGTGAGAAAATATGCAAAACCTAAGCCAAAACCCTACGTAAATCATCGTTATTTTGACTCTGATCATACATTGGGTCCGATCTTGACAAACTATGCAACCCTGACAATGGAATTCAGCCTACAAGGACAGCATATCCAACTACATGGCGATGACTCTCCCACAGCTCGTCCACTTTCTCCAGCAGGCTTTAACAAAATGATCACATCAGGGGGTGTAAGGTCATGTTTCATGTGCCTGCAGACCACACCGACTAGTGAAAAAATACTGATTTTTTTAGATAGGTACAATTTTGATGGTCCAGAATTTTCAGAAAACACTGATTTTTCTACCTATCTAAAAAAATAGTAAAAAAATTCGAAAAAATATAAAATTTATTTTGCAAGTACATATTCATATGGTTATCACATTGAACGGTTGGATCGACCGTTAGGGTTTTGAAAAGTCAAATTTTGAGCCGTAGCACGGACCTCATCCGTGCTATGCATAGCACCATAGGCTCACTCTTATTATATTATTAAATTGTGTTTGTTTAATTCTAGTAAAGTTGAGTAGTCCAAATAAATTTTATATAGGTATAATTAATTATTAGTGGTGGTGATTAAACAAAAAATTGAATAAAAAGAAAATAGTTTATATGATTAGCTTTATTTTGAAGAAAAAGATCATATAAATCATTTCTTGTGCTATTGCAATTAAACAGAATTTTGAGAAAAGAAAAAACAAAAAAAATAAAAAGTTGTGAGCTCCAGCTTTTGGTTAAAAAAGGGAATAGATTTTATTTTCTCCGAAGTAAATAGGAAAAAAACCTTTGTGTTTTGAGAATGAGTTTTATATTCAAGCTTCCGAACGGTTCATAAGTAAAGATACTAAAAAAGTTAAAGTATCCAACAAAACTTATGGAAACTGTTGTCACCGAACATGACCTAAGATTGTACAAGTTTCACGATCAATGCATGGGATTGAAATTTTTTTAACATGCTTTCAGCCGAAATTTTTATTAATATCATTTAAAAAAAATAAACCAAAACACCATTGAAATTGGGGAATTCGAAAAATACCGGAGTCTCCAAGTCAATCTGCGGCTCCTCAAAAACCTAAATATCAGTATATTACAGTGCATTTTTTGAGTTTTTGGGAGGCCTTAACGTCAATCTGCGCTCCCTTAAAAATAAAGCCGCAGATTGACTTGGAGGTCATGATATTTTTTGAATTTTCCATAATTTGTGGCCCCTTAATAATCTAAATATCAGTATATTACAGTGCATTTTTGAGTTTTGGGTCCTCAACGTCAATCTGCGCTCCCTAAGACTGGGGCCGCAAATTGACTTGGAGGTCCTGGTATTTTTCGAATTTCCCATAATTTGTGGTTTTTTTTTTGTCAGTGGTATTAATAAAAATTTCGGTGCTTTTAGACACTGTCCACGTTACATACATACATTTTTTTTTTTTTTTTTTGTGATTGCTCGAGATATATAGCAGTAAAGATAAAACAAATAGACCAAATCAAAATTTCTTATCACTTGATCGAAGAATCCATACATCCTTACCGGGTAAAGAATTTTTTTTTTCCGAGAGTTTATAAACATAAAAAATGTGTGACTTTTTTTATTGTTAATTCTTCTGATTCCTAAGCGACTATATATATAATTAAAAAAAATATATTTCCCGTGGTTTAATATTAAGATTAGCGTATTGTTTAATTATTCTGATTCGTAATGTAATATTGAATATTGCTTTTACTAATTATGACAGTTTTATATTATCCTCTAAAATATAGCCATCAAATAGTAACGAGTTTGCCGTGAAGCGCCGAAATTTTTATTTATACCATATTATAAAAAAAAAAACCAAAAAACTATGTTTTGTGAGGATTTAGAAAAATACCAGGCGCTCTTGGGGTGCTGCAGATTGGCTTGGCGGCCCTCCAAAAAATCCAAAAATGCACTGTAAAATTAAATATATTTAGGTTTTTGAGGGGCCTCCAAACCAATCTGCGTCCTCCAAGAATGGGGCAGCAAATTGGTCTGGAGGCTCTGATATTTTTCGAATTCTCCATAATTTGAATTGTTTTGGTTTATTTTTTATTTTTTGAAATGGTATAAATAAAAATTTAGGCGTGAAGCGCGAGGAAATCCCTAGCAGTGTAATATTTTCTGAACAATTAATTTGAACGAATATGCTTTGAATTTTTTTATTTAATTAAGTATCATCTGAACAAACATATTTTAAAATTTTGTTTAAATAAATTTCTCTTTAGTCATTAACTTCACTTTTTGCGAGTCAATAAAAATACTTAAGTACCATTCAATATATATAATATATTTTAACTAGTACAAAATTTACAGTTTTTTCAACAAAAAAAATATTTGTACAATAAATGTGTAAAAAATAAGTTCTTTTATTTTTACTTTGTGTCCATTATAATGATCTTAATTGTAATTATAGAGAACTGTTTATATATGGACATTGGCTGCTTTTTACACATTTAAAATTCATAAAGAAGCACGGAGCGTTAAAGTTCAACTTAGAGCATCTACATTCTTCCGAAATTTTTATTTTTAACATTTTAATAAAATTCATTAATAAATTAACCATCATTTTCGGTCAATTCCAAATTTAACACGGCCGCAGAATGCCGGAGCGGACCCATATGGGGGGTACCGCAGAATGCCGGAGCGGACCCCCATATGGGTCCGCACAATGCCGCAGCGGCCCCCGGGGCCGCATAATGCCGAGCGGTCCCCGGCCTATATATAGGGCCGCAGAATTTCGATTTCATTACATCTCTTTTGAAGTTTGAATCCCTTCGACCTCGGGTAAGTTTTCTTCTTCTTCTCTTGTTTTAATTTTTAGTGTAGAGTAGTAATTAGGTGTAGGTTTAGGGTTTAGGATTAGGATTTAGGTTTAGAGTTTAGATTTAGGATTTAGAATTAGAATTGTACCAAAATTTAATTCGATTGTACCCAAATTTAAATAGAATTGTACCTAAATTTAATTCGATTGTACCCAAATTTAATTAGAATTGTACCCAAATTTAATTAGATTGTACCCAAATTTAATTAGAATTGTACCCAAATTTAATTAGAATTGTACCTAAATTTAATTAGATTGTACCCAAATTTAATTCGATTGTAACCAAATTTAATTAGAATTGTACCCAAATTTAATTAGATTGTACCCAAATTTAATTCGATTGTAACCAAATTTAATTAGAATTGTACCTAAATTTAATTAGATTGTACCCAAATTTAATTAGATTGTACCCAAATTTAATTCGATTGTAACCAAATTTAATTAGAATTGTACCCAAATTTAATTAGAATTGTACCCAAAGTTAAACCGGACTTTTACCAAACTCTCATATTTTACCAAATATTATCCAATACAGCATGAGTACCAGTAGAGATATACCATCCTCCAGTAGGGGTACACAGCATGCTCCTACAGCCACGCCATACGAGATGTCTCAGTACATCGAGACAGCGTTGGCGGATGTTCCGGGTATCCGGAGTCGCACCGACAGGGTCAGCGACTTCTTGTGGTATCCGAATGCGGAGCATCGGATATTAGAGGCTGCCACTGGGGTAAGTAAATTTGTCATATTTATAAATTTGTCATCTCGAATTTTTGATGAATGAACTTGATCTGATTATTTACTTAAATGCAGGGTTTGGATGCGGTTACGGTTCGTCACAAACGCCAGCATCTACGGAGATTTTCGTGCATTGTGCTTAGAGCTATTGGGTATCCCGCACGAGGATCTCCAGAAAGCGAAGAAGAGAGGTGAGAAGACTGTGGTCTCGCCCAGCTGCATCAGCTTGGTAAAGCTGCGGGCGAGATTTCAGGTATTTGCTTGTACAAGATTTAATTTAAATAATATTATATTTATTTTCTTGTAAGTAATGTTCTAATTTAAATCTATAACAGGTGGTTATTGACCGATACCTGCTGAGGTATAATTTAAATTAAAATACGTAACTGTGGTTTTTTTCTTATTCAATACATTATCTAATTTGTAAGTTACTACAGGGTGGAGACGGGGAGGACCTGGGCTTCAATATTGGGTGCGATTATGGCACAGAGGGAGATGGACTGTATTCCCCAGGTTACAGTCCCACTCAGACAGTACCTCCTGCCTATGAGCCAGGATATGTTCAGACAGAGCCCATCCCGCCGTTCCCTGGCCAGTCCTCACAGCAGGTACCTCACCCTTCCCTCCTCGATGACCCTATTGCCAGACAGGCGTTTTTATTCACGCAGGCTGAGTCTGGACAGACCACAGTTTTTGGTCCTGGGGTCCAGCAGACATCCGAGATTGAGGAGGTTCCCCATGAGCCGGTTCAGTCTACGGATGTCCAGGCATCCAGCTCAGCATCCTCCGGAGATACAGACGAGACGCCACTATGCAGGCGGGGTCGGGGGTTTAGGAAGAAGAAGGCGAGGACGGTGTTTAGTCCAGAGCCGTAGATTGTTAGATGTTTTGTTAGATTGGTAGATTCTTATTTGGAGTATTGGTAGATGTTTTGTCAGATACTTATTTATTTCGTTGATTAGTTTCTTGTTTGTTTGATTTTGTTGTTATTTATTTATTTTGTTGATTTTATTATCTCAGAGTACACAAAAGAATTTCAAAGAAACCACATATCTAAAATATCTAAAATATTTCAAACGAACGACCAAAAATACGATACGACCAAAAATCAATTTAAACTACATTCGAAACTAAATAACACTTAACATATATACAATTTCGTATTTCTAAAATAAAAAATAAAGGGACCGCTCCGGCATTATGCGGCCCCGGGGGCCGCTTCGGCATTGTGCGGACCCATATGGGGGTCCGCTCCGGCATTCTGCGGTACCCCCCATATGGGTCCGCTCCGGCATTCTGCGGCCGTGTTAAATTTGGAATTGACCGAAAACGATGGTTAATTTATTAATGAATTTTATTAAAATGTTAAAAATAAAAATTTCGGTACATTCTTAGTATTATTAGAGTTTCTACAATATAATATTTAATTATCAAGTACACACTGGTGCTTTTTTCTCTCCTTCCATCGATGCGAAGTGCTTTCAAATTAAAAAAAAAAAAATCATAGTTCGCGCTGATAATAATATTCATCGTTCGTCACCGTCTTCAAAGTTGAAAAATTAGTTATTATTTTTTGCTTGTAAAATTAAAATTAACTTAATTTTTATTTTAACAAATTCTTAATAAATTTAGAGATGTAGATGTTCTTAGGCTAATTTATGTACTTTTAACGGCCACTTCACATGAATTCGGAAGACTGTAAAACAAAAATCATATTTGATGACACACAGTTTGCTACACGAGATAGTGGCGTAGAAGAACCAGCAGTAGTCTGGGGTTAGTTCACTAGTTCACAATTCATAAATTTTGTTATTTCTCATGATCCATATTAAGTTAGTGTTAACAATTCATATTAAATTGTTTCGTAATCTAATTAGAAGATGTGAATTTCGAAACAGATCGGATGGTTCCCTTACAAATAGGAGTGTTCAAATGGTTCGATTTGTTCAGTTTTCAACCTAACCGAAAAATTTCTGTTTAAATGGTTCGGTTTTTTGGTTTAAATGGATCGGTTACAGTTTTCAAAACCGACTAAACCGAACCGACCGAATTATATTGGTTCAAGTATGATTTATATTTTGTTTGGTTCAATCAATGCTTTCTTTCTTTCATTTTAGTTTAAATATTTTAGAACATCTACATATTTTGTATGAAATTGAACAACTTGTGTATGAACATGTGTAATTTTCGTTAATAATGACACTAATAGGTTTACTTCGGTTTGAACCGAACAAACCGAAATTTACTTCGGTTTGTTCGGTTCGGTTCTTAATCGGTTTATAAGTTTAATTGGTTCGGTTCAGTTCTATTTTTGAAAACCGAAAAAAAATTTAATTTGATTATTTTAGTTCGGTTTCAACCGAACTGACCGTTTGAACACCCCTACTTACAAATTAGTTAGTCTATGTTTGTGGGTAAAGATATTAACGGAGCCATTTTAGCTTTATGCATCGTATGATCAATATAGATAAAATAAAAATATTTATTTTATGTTGCTATTAAAAAGAAGAAAAAAAAAAGAAAAACTGATACGCTGCAACATGCTATGAACTCATATCTCTAATATAATACGAAAAAGAGTGAGGCTATGATAATATAAATATCTTGGACCGACTCATGCTATGAACTTATATCTCTATTTTAAAATTTAAATAATCGATCCAAACCGTTAAATATGGTCTTGAAAATATACTTTGAGGCTAATATTTTAAATTTTGTAGAAGTTTAAATATGATCTTCATATATACTTAGAGATTAAATTATACATCTTTTTTAAATTTTTTTACTATTTTGTTAGATAAGTAGAAAATCACTGGTTTCGGATAGTCCATAATTTTTAAATTAAGTGAATCTATCTAAAAAAATAGTAAAAAAAAATTTAAAAATATATAAAATTTGATTTACAAGTACATTTTTACGCGGAAATTATTTTGAGCGGTTCATATAGATTATTTGAACTTAAAAACCAAAGATATGATTTCATAGCATGAACCATTTGTAATATTATATTACCATAGCTTCACATTTTTGCCTAATTAGAGAAACTTTTTTTTTTCTTTAGGAATTAGCCTTTGGTTGAGCTTCTGTAGTTGGTCTAAGAGAAGGAAGTGAAGAATTCAAATCATCTAAGGTAACATAATATTTGAGTTTGGATCTGGACCGTCCCAATCTGTTTTGATAGAATATTAAAAGGGCTCCATATATTTCATTTCGACCAGATTGTTCAGGATTTTAATTGAACAGCAGTATGTATCCAAATTCAAATATTATGTTACCTCAGAGGATAATGATCATAAGCCGAAGCGTAGCATTATTTATTCAGGTCATAAGCCCAAATTAACTGAAATTTTTATTAATATCCAAAAAAAAAAATTTCGAATTCTACATTCTGTTTAACAAGATTTCAAAATCTTCATAACTTTTCAAATTCTACATCTTATTTAACAAGAAGGCTTAAATTTACTCGAAAACTTCATCACTTTGGGTCCTAGTGATAAACCCACAAAAAACATGCATATTATTATAGTTTTCCTTCTATTCTCCATTGGATACGGAATACGCAAACAGACGCTTCTAATTTCACCTGTGAGCCGCGCATGGACCGAACTGTTCTCGCTTTTGGGTGCACCGTGAGCTGTGAGCCGCGCCTAGACCAGTAAATTAAGCAAAAATCAAAAGCTCCAGCGGGAATCGAACTTGGGAACATAGGGTTATGTAATATAACACTTTACCACTGCACTAGATAAATCTTGTAGTAGCTATTATATTTAACTTGTACAAAATATTCTAACCAGAATTTTTGATATTTAATTATATAATACAAGTGTTGAATTAATAATATAATTAAAATAATAAAAAGTAATATATAATAGGCGTATTGTATCTGAGATTTTTGAAAATTACTGTATCGCCGTATCCGTATCGTATCCGATACAATACCCGTATCTATATCCATGCAATATAGATTACCCAATTCAAATTAAAATTGCATTGATATTGCTCATGAATATTTCAAGTAATTAATGGAGTACTTATTAGGGCTTGGTAAAGTGTTTGAATTGATACATTTATCTTATTTGAAAACCCATGAATATTCTTGGACACAAAAGGTGATGGCTATTAATTTCATGATGAACCAATTCATGCATGTTAGGCGGGTCCGCAGCGGGTGCTCTTCACTTTTGTGTCTATCTCTCTCTTCAAAAGAGGAGGAGAGAGAGAGAGAGGAGAGAGAGAGAAAGAGGAGAGAGATGGAGAGGATAGCAGAAATAGCAGGATTTTTTGGAAAGCAGCGGAGTCCATTCCATGTTAGGCACCAATAAAGTTCTTAAAAGCTCATCATTACTTGTATATGTTGGAGCTAGGAGCGAATAAGGAGCGGATAGTGGTAAAATCATATTCATATTTTTTTTTTAATTTTCTGAATACGGATACAGATAGGATATCAGCCTGATACGGATACAGATCGGATCGGATATTTATTAAAATATTATTAAAAATATCAAAGTTCATAATATTTATCTAATTTTAATAATAAATAACAATATTTTTTCATAATATATATTAAAATATATGAAATATATCTACTATTCGGATACAGATAATTGAAATGTAAAACCATATCAGTATCTATATCCACACGGATATTCAGATATCAGATATCCATATCTAATTTTTCGAATACAGATAAAATACAGATCAGATATTATCCATACCGTTTTCACCCTAGTTAGAGCTCATATTATATTGATGATGAAACTCCCGTTTATATTTTTTTTTATGTTATTTTAACGAAAAAACCTACGTAAAATTAACTAGTTACTTTTGAATTATAATAACAAAAAATTTCAATTTACCATCTAAAGACCCTCAATATATTTCTATATTATAAATGATATTCTTTTATAATAAATTCAAAAAAGATGCCTCTAACAATTTAATTCCGAACAGTCACTGTCCATCAAGATGTTTTTACTCTTGTGCAGCTTTTTCTAATATAATAAAATAAGGATTAAATCATTATATTTAATTTTCTAAAGTTTTTCGGCAATTACTAGCCAATAATTAATATATTAATCGAAATAAAATTCTACAAAATTACGTAAAATAACATAATGCAAAATAAGATTGCATCACATTAAATATGAAAGTCGATTTGAATCATAAGTTGAAAATAAAATCATTAGATGTGATTTATATTATTTTCTCAACATGCACATGAAAAAAATATCACTTTTCGATTTTTTTTTAAATCAATAAATTAAAATATTAATGTTTGAAAATTATTCACATCAGTGTATTTTAACAAACTCTTGATAACAATTAATAAATTTGAAATATCACAATATTTTACATATGCATAACAAAAATAATATAAACCATATCTAACAATTTTCGTTTAACATTTAAGTTTAAATTTGAAGTCATTAAAATTTCAAAAATACATATGCGATAAAAAGACCAAAGCGAAGACATTTGAACCCTCCTTCATAAAAAAAATATAATATTCCCTTCTTCAATACATATTGATTTGAAATTTCTTTCTTTTTCTAATAATTGTGAGTCCTTCAATAATAATTGTGAGTTTAAATTTGAAGTCATTAAAATTTCAAAAATACATATGCAATAAAGAGACCAAAGCGAAGACATTTGAACCCTCCTTCATAAAAAAACATATAATATTCCCTTCTTCAATACATATTAATTACTTCTCTATTTGATGTTTCTCTCGCACTCAGGGACGGGTCATACTTTCAAATTATGATAATCAAACGTAAATGCGAATGAGAGTCAATTTTACATTGCTCATAATTAGTATTTTACTCTAAATTACATAAAAAAATCATGTATAAACAAAAAAAAAATAAGAATCAATTGTTCCTCGTATAGTGTGTGAGTGCATCCTCCCATGCACCCAGCCGTTTTGTTGCGTCGCTCTTAATGCTACTTATGTTTTATACGGATCCGACTCTGTTACTTTTCTTAGAGAAAAACAGAGTTCTGTTTTTCCGATCCCAACAATTCAAAATTTTTCATTTACGTATCTCGATAAATAAACTTTTTCATATACAAATCTCAACGAATTTGAATAGTTGGGATCGGAAAAGCAGAACCCTACTTTTCTCTAAGAAAAACAACAGAGTCCATTTCATACGCACCAAACAAGATAGATGTCCATTTCATTTCGTGACTTTGGTTGCCATAGAGTCATATACTAAGATTTTTGTGCTTGTTTTTTAGTTCTCTTGGCCAAATTAGTTGCCATATATAATGACTAATTAGTTGGACATTCTCACTAAAAATCTTGCAGTGTCCAACAGTCCAAGTGTCGTGATATTTTCTTCATTACGACACACTCACGCATGCTAAAAACAGTGAATTTTGTATCTATTTTAAAAAACAGTAAAAAAAAATCAAAAACTGATTCAGATCTTACTTGCTAGATCCAAATGTAAATTTCATAAATAAAGTGGATTCTTTTTGAAATTTCATATGTACATTTAATAGATTATAAACTATATTTTTTTTATAGTTTATATATCAATTCATTCATGAGAATTAAATTAAATTATTATTATTATTATTATATATAGTAGAACTTGAGCGTTCTTAAGCTCATCAAGCTCTTTGATGAGCTTAGCTCCAAAATCTATTTAATTGACTTCAAACGATGAATCCAAACTGTTAAAACCGATCTACTTCACGAGTGATGCGTTTACATACAAATAATTTATAAATTTTTGAATTAATTTAGTATAAAATCAAGTGGTCCAGATAAGAAATTTATAAGTTAATTTAAATGTGTTTATTTTTCATTATTTTTTTACCGCTTAACTTTACACCAAATTAATATGAAAAGTTATAAATTTTGCATGTCAACGCATCACTCGTGAGATAGATTGGTTTAAACGGTTTGGATTCATCATTTGAAACCAACCCGATATGTTTTAAAGTTAAGCTCATCAAGAACCTTGATAAGGTTAAAAAAAAACCAGGTCGATGAGTTCGGATGCCCTAAAGTAACGAAAATTCGAGTTTGGGTATGGATCGACAAATCAGATTAGAATGCGGATCAATCTGGTCCGAGGTAGAATTCACATGACCCCTTTAATCGTGCAGATTCTGATTGAACGGGCTAAGTTCCTCTAGAGGATCCGAGTTCTTAGTTGTAATCTTATTTATAATTTATATATATATATATATATAGAATCCGGCTAATATGCTACGAGTAGCTTAGAGGGCCTCCATGCTACGGCTCAATATTTGAGTTTTCAAAATCTTAACGGTCGATCCGAACCGTTCAACATGATCTTCATATGAATATGTACTTGCAAACAAAATTTTACATATTTTAGAACTTCTTTACTATTTTTTTAGATAGGTAGAAAATCACTTGATATGAAAATTCTGTACCATTTAGATCAAGTGTTTTTACCTATCTAAAAAAATAGTAAAAAAATTATTAAAAATGTAAAATTTGGTTTGAAAGTGCATATTCATATGGAGATTATGTTGAACGGTTCGGATCGACCGTTAGAATTTTGAAAACTCAAATACTAAGCCGTAGCACAGAGGCCCTCTATGCTACGCGTAGCACCGTAGCCAACTCCTATATATATATATTGAGTAGAACTAGGGTGCTCCTAAGCTCACCAAGCCCTTCCGTGAGCGCGCCTCTAAAACCTATCAAATTGACTTCAAACGACATTTCCAAACCGTTAGATATTCAATATATATTAAAATGTGCTTGGAGACCAAATTTTACATTTTTTGAAATTTTTTTACTATTTATTAAGATGGTTTGAAAATCGCTGTTTTCCAATGGTGCAGAATTTTAATAAAAACAGCGATTTTCAAACCATCTTAATAAATAGTAAAAAAATTCCAAAAAATGTAAAATTTGGTCTCCAAGCACATTTTAATATAGGATTGAACATCTAACGGTTTGAAAATGTCGTTTGAAGTCAATTCGATAGGTTTTAGAGGCGCGCTCACGAAGGGCTTGGTGAGCTTAGGAGCACCCTAGTTCTACTCTATATATATTGATTTGTTATTTGTAAATCTTCAATGATAGCTGTAGGCTGTAGTTATAGACAAGCAGAGGACAGGAACAGAGTGGCCCCATAATTTGCCAAGAAAAGACGAGGCAAGCTCGTCACCTCGCCACACGGACGTACCCCCATTTTCCTATACTGACAGATACTGTATCATTTATTCATTTATGACTTGTGAACTCATTCTTGGCATTGGCATTGCTGCTTTTTCTGTGGACAGGATCAGGACACAGCAGAAAAACCAGATTTATATATGGAGTTGGCTACGGTGCTACACGTAGCATAGAGGGCCTCCGTGCTACGGCTCAATATTTTCATATCAAGTGATTTTTTACCTATAAAAAAAATAGAATTTTTAAAAAAAAATGTAAAATTTAGTTTGCAAGTACATATTCGTATGGAGATCATGTTGAACGGTTCAGATCGACCGTTAGGATTTTAAAAACTCAAATAGTGAGCCGTAGTACGGAGGCCCTTTATGCTACGCGTAGCATATTAGCAATTTCCTTTATATATACCCACTCTTTCATTTTTCAATTTTCATACATGACATCTCTATTTTTTTTTTAGTTTATTTTTTAAAAAGAATGTAACACAGGTACTTCAAAGGAGGTCATCCATCTGAGTACTACTCCTGTCCAAGCACGCTTAACTGCAGAGTTTCATGGGATCCGGTGCTTTAGTGCTGGTATGATCGCATCCCACATCTCCATTTTCTGTTACATTTCCTTTATCATTTTCTAATTTGTCGAGTTTTCATTTTTTTTCTATTTTCTGAAAGACGATAAGAGCATACAGTACAAATATCTCTAATATATAATATAATATGTTATAGATGAGATTTCAAATATCTCATGTTTTTCATACCTTATTGTGTCTTACATTATTTTTCTATGTTTTAAAAGTTCAAACAGTCGATCTGAACTGCTCAACATAATATTCATAATTAAATATGCTTAAAGACTAAATTTTATATATTTTTAAAATTATTATTATTTTTTTAAATAAATACAAAATCACCGTTTTTTAATGAAAAAAATTCAAATTTTACGGAAAACAACTTTTTTTCTTTTTCAGGAGATCCTCCAAGGACCATTTTCTGAAGACTCATCATTTAGATTCTATTCACATTTCCTTTTCCTCGGTTCCATTATTTGTTTTGGATCTAATCATCAGAGAATCACTGGTTCTCGAATTCCTATCCTCTGCATTAACTCAATTTTTTTTTTTTAGTTAATGTAGCTGGACTGTCTGATTCGCTTTAAGATTCGTGCAAATTAGATCTACACTAATATTAAAGGGCTCCTGAATTATAGGCTGTAGCTGGATTGGCTCCGTTTAAAATCAGACGGCTGAGATGCGTTAACTCAAAAGATACTCTTTTGAGTTAATGCAGACGATGCGGACTCTTGGTTCTCCGGCGGTTTTACTGTTGGACCAAGCTAGAAAAATATAAACAATAAATTATCGAAAAGGAAGTAGATTATCTTTTTTTGGATTCATAGAAGGAATAAAACTATTGGTTCGGTCCATTTAGTCTCTACTCGAAGGGACTGAATTTATTGGTTCAGTTCTTTTAATTTCTGCGAATTTTAGAAGGTCCAATATGAACAACCTATACAGGAATTAAATCAATGATTCGGTTTCTACAGTTTTCAATTTTTTTGTGACTTAGTTTTCAGAAAATTATGAAAACTATAGAGACTGAATCATTGATTTGATCCCCGTAAATATCTAAAACGAACTTAACCAATAATTTGGTCCCTTTTACGAGACAAAAAAAAGTAATCCATATGTTTTCTAATAATTTATTTTTTTATTTCTAAAAATAATAAAAACTTTTGTAAGGTAGAATTAAAAAAAAAAACCAAGTAGTAATTAAGGAGAGTTGACTTGTATTACAGTGAGATCTTAAATTAATTCTACATGCTACCGCCAGCGCTGAAACAATCACAACCCACGTTGTCTCAATTTCATTCCACTAATCACCATTTTCCATGATTAGGTAGGCCTGACAAAAAAGCTCGTGGCTCGATCGTAACTTGCAGCTGATTCGCTCGCTAACAGCTCGTTTGTTACTGGATCAAGCTGAGATCTAGCTTGCTCACCACTAGTTCAGTCATGAATTAACGAGTTTAAATTGAAGCCTAGCTTGCTCGGCTAGACATTAATTTGTGAATTTGTATGAATTTGTGTGCATTCTATATTGTCCAACTCTATCCAGTTCGGTCCAAAAGGTTTATAGAATTTATTTTCTTTTTAAAACAAGGTTCAGCTACCCAGCGAGCTAACTCACTAGCTCGATCCAACTCATGACAATTTAAAACTGAGATTTCAACTCGAACATCTGAAGTCAGCTCACTTGTGACCCGGACAATCCAGCTCGTCGTCACCCCAACTTAGGAGACACTTAGGGCCTGTTTGGCTGCACAGTGGGAATGGGAATAGGAATAGGAATAGAAAATTTTTGAACTGAAATTTACTGTTCATGTGGGAAAAAAAAAATTCAGTCTGACTGAATTTTTTTTTTCCCACATGAACAGTATTTTGTGGGGAGCAGCCAAACAGGCCTACAGTTTGGCAAGCTGCTGTCAGGGACCACGCATGGATAACTTTTCTGGGTAAGGATACTGACAGAATAGTTTTTGCTTCAAACAGCGAATTAATCATATGCATAGCTGTTTTGGCTCCGTAGTCTATGCGCTGCGTGAAGTAAAAATTGCTCTGTCAATATATTTACCTACTTTGTGTGCCTCCTCATTCTATTCAATAAATCAAAGTGATGTTTCGACTTCAATTTGTGGTTTTATTTTGTTGAATTTTTAATTGGTTCAGATGTCTCCAGTTTCATGTGTTATCGTGCTTGATGGAACATATTTGGTACATGAAAACTGAAAAGGTTATAATTAGAAATATTTTGGTGTAGATAAGATCTTGGAGGAGATAAAAGAAATGTTTAATTCAAGCGGAGTCCACGTAGGGCTTGTTATTAATTAATTAGGCTTAATTAAAAGGAGAAAACAGCCATAACCGTCACCTGAAATTTTGGACAAGCTTTTAAAAAAGAAGTTTTAAATATAAGGTTTTCCTATAAAAAGCTCTAAAAATATTTATTCTTTTTAATATGTTTCCTTTGCTCCAAATGTCATGGGTGGTGTTTGGTTGTGGACTAAAGCTAATGAGATCTAACTTGGTGGGCAAATATCCTCTCTGGTACCGTAAAAGATTCCCTTCACTTTATGGTTTAAGATTAACTCCCAGCCGGTTTGAGATTCAGGCTAACGGAGGGGGCAGTATTATTGGGCTTTGAGATTCGTGCCAAGTTAAAAAGAACGATCCAAATCAAGTAATTGTAAAAGATTTCCTATTACGGTACCGGGGGTGATCTGAATTCCTAACTTGGTTATTCCAACTTAGGTCGACCTAAATTATTCATGTTTGGTTGATGTCATTGACTTAAGTTATTCCTTGTTTGCTAAGAATTTGGTGGCTTAAGGCATAATTTGATATTACAAATTATCAATAATAAAACTATTTTTTGTATATATTTTTTCATTTAGTGAATCTTGTTTAATTAAACTTATATGTATACCAATTTATTTTGTCAAAAATATGTTGGATTTCTGAATAAAAAATATTTATTTTTCATACAATTCCAAATAATATTTTATTTAATTATTTTCATAGATTGCATATTTTGTTAATTTAGAAAACTATGTCATTTAAATGTTGATTCTAAAATTGATAAAGTTATAAGTTCCTTTATGTCTAAATGGAAACAAAATTAATTTCTTATTTTACATTTCTTAAAAAGTGATCGAAAATAATAAAAAAATATGAAAAGTTAGGTCTCATACTCTAATAAAATTAAACCATCTGGAGAGGTGGGTTAGTTTAGGCTAGCCTAAAGGTCGACTTATTCCATTTTAGTCCGGTTTAATTAAACCACGTTTGGCGGAATAAGTGAGGCCTAAAGTCCTTATTCCACTGTTTAGTCCTTAAAAATTTCACCCTACTACGAGACAAGTTAGACAACCTAATTATTTATATCAACTTTAGTTTTAATGCTAATATTAAGATATAACCACTCTAGTTATATTTATAGAATGAAATTTTTCTGGCAAAATCAAAATTGAAAAAGTTGAAAACAAAGGGATCTGCTTCGAAAGTTTGATTTCTGTTTTTTCAATTCGAAATGATGAAATCATACAAGTTTATTGTGAGCAGTGTTGTAAATAACTTTATGTGTTTATCGGACAAACGAAGTACTGTCAAACGATTAATCAGTACGCGGCTGATTAATTAAAATTTTACGGACAATTTTGCATTTTCATTAAAATTATGTGTTACTCATAATTTATTAGAAATGATTGTTTTAACTTATCAAACTTCTCAAATAAACTTATTTTAACTTAATTTCTTTATTAAAGTTTCATGAAATTGTCATTTGGAAAAAGTCCAGATAAGTCGAGACAAAACACGTAACAGATTAATCAGACAAATCGATCGATTTAACGGATTAAACGGCCCAATATATAACAGATCATTACCCAATAAATGACCGACTAAAATGCCTACGGATCTTGTAATCACAAAAAATTACTAAATAGTAATAAACAACCGATTAAACAGAAATAAACCAAAATAAATTGAAATAATCAGAAATAAACATGAATACTCGAAAATAATCGGCCGATTAATCGAAATTTTTCACAAATACACCTCAGTCACCGTCCGAAAAAAAAAATCATAGGCCAAAGTCTGGTCCCTTTTGTTTGATTTTTTTTAACTTTATTTATGTAATGCCAAATTTTAATTTTTTTTCTCAAATACAAAAAAAATTCGTCCAAATATTATATAACTAGATAATTGCAGTGAAAATCATTGCAGAGGAAGAGGCAGCAAAAATAAATGCACGATGTTCGAAGGTTACATCGGATCCTCTCTGTGCAGCGTCTCTCTCTCGAACCCTGCCTCCCTCCATCTCTGCTCTCCTCTCTTCACTGCTCTCTCTCACTCGCACCTCTCTCTTACCACCTCACTTTCTCTCTAGGGTTTCATCACTATCTCTTATGCTCTCCCATCTCTAATCAGCTCAAGCTTCAGATCTCTCTCTCTCTTTCACGCTGTCTCTCTAAATGGGCTGCTTTCAATCAAAGGCTGCCATTCCGCCATCCGACGAACCAGAACCTCTCCCGGACAAGGCAGATCTCGGTACGAGCAGAAACCTAACTCACCTCTCTCTCTCTCTGGTGTCTCTTTTTCTGTGCTTGATTCTATTCTGTTTTTGTTTTTTGTTTTTTTCCTAAGCGAATGGAGATGGTACTGGAGGCGATCAAGATAAGGTGCCAGCTTTCAAGGAGTACGGTCTAGTTGAGCTAAGAGCCGCGACAAAGGGGTTTAGCACGGACTTGATCGTGTCAGAGAGTGGAGAGAAGGCACCCAATGTTGTGTACAGAGGAAGGCTTGACGGAGGTCGGCTTATAGCTGTCAAGAGATTTTCTAAACAGTCATGGCCAGATCCGCAACAGTTTGTGGTAAGCAAAGATGACACTGGGTAGAAGGGAGGAAGAAAAAGGAAGGAGCTTTTTTTGGTTTGCTTTTTGGGTTTGGTTGGGTTCTTGTTAATTTGCCCCACTGTTGTGTATTACAACTGGTCCCACTCCTCTATAAAAGGGGTAACTTAAAAGTGAAATAGCATGGAAAGAGATTAGCTATAATTAGTAGCATCAATGGGGAAATAATTTGAATGCTTGTGCTAGATAGATGAGTATGTGCGTACTTGTGCTTACCTACAATTAGAACTAATTTAAGATTGATTTCAGGGGCAATTCCTAGTACTTTCTTTTATAACCCCACAACAATGAATAATGTTACAGGTGCTCCTCTCCCAATTTCAGTTAAGTATATATTCATCTTCCTCATTTTCTCATTGCAGTAATTAGAGAAAAATGAAGGGTGTCAGTCATCTTTTGAAGAATGCTGTATTGAAAATAACGTCTTTTGCATGTATAAATTTGGAAAACAATCCTTGCTATATTTGATTGTAATTTTTGTAATGTTTTATTTCTGTTAATGAAAATGTAGGCAGAGGCAGCAGGAGTAGGAAAGGTGAGACATAAACGCCTTGTAAATTTGATAGGATGCTGTTCTGAAGGAGATGAGAGGCTTCTAGTGGCGGAGTACATGCCAAATGATACTCTTTCCAAGCATCTATTCCATTGTATACTTCTGATTTATAGTTTTTTACATATTACTAAATTTATTTGTTCAATATATATATATATGAGGAGGGTTCCAATGCCTCATGTTTTTCATACCTCATCTACATCATATGTTATATCTTCGTTTTCAAAGTTCAAATTTTCGATCCGAACCGTTCAACATGATATTCATACTAAAATATGCTTGGGGATGAAATTTTATATTTTTTGGAAATTTTTTACTATTTTTTAAGATGGGTACAAAATCACTGTTTTTGGACCGTTTAAAAAACAGTGATTTCCTACCCATCTTAAAAAATAGTAAAAAATTTCCAAAAATTATAAAATTTCATCTCCAACCATATTTTAGTATGGATATCATGGTGAACGGTTCGGATGGACAATTTAGACTTTGAAAACGAAGATATAGAACATGAGGTATGATGAGGCATGAAAGACATGAGGCATTGGAACCCTCCACACACACACACACATATATATATATATATAGAGTATGGCTAATGTGCTTCCTCTAGAACTTCGGCCTCGTGCTTCCGGGGGCATATCTTAGTGTTTGATGTTCAAACAACAAATTCAAACCGTTAGATGTTCAATCTATATTAAAATGTACTTGGAGACCAAATTTTACATTTTTTGGAATTTTTTACTATTTATTAAGCCACTTTGAAAATTCCAGATCCGGTGGTCCAGACTGTTTTTACTGTTCACCCGGATCTGGAATTTTCAAAGTGGCTTAATAAATAGTAAAAAAATTCCAAAAAATGTAAAATTTGGTCTCCAAGTACATTTTAATATAGATTGAACATCTAACGGTTTGAATTTGTTGTTTGAACATCAAACACTAAGATATGTCCCCGGAAGCACGAGGCCGAAGTTCTAGAGGAAGCACATTAGCCATACTCTATATATATATATATATATATATTTTGGGGGGGGGGGTAAGCTTGTAATATGCTACGTGGCCTAAATGCATAAAGTACCGACTCTGACCCAAAAAAGGAGTAAACTAGAAAAAAGAAACTCTGATGTTTAAAATTAAAAAAACAGATGTGAAAAATGATCCAAAACAACTACTCGTATAAGGTACCTATCACCGTGGCGTGGTTACGTAGTGGTCCTGAAAATCGTTACTAAAACCACTGTTATATTTTTAATAGTCAATTAGCTTTAATTGAGTTATTCTGCCAAGTCAAAATGCCATGTCTGAACAAAAGTCTATTCTTCCTAAAAATTTGTACAGGGGATAAACAGCCGTTGCCTTGGGAAATGCGATTAAGGGTTGCTCATTATATTGCACAAGCACTTGATCATTGCAATACTGAAAATAGGAGGCTTTATCATGACTTGAATGCCTACAGGGTTCTCTTCGATGAGGTACAAAATAAAATCTTTGTAAACATACAAAGAACTTGAAAAGGGTTTCAAGAAGATTTGAGAATAACCATTCTGTTTTATGCATTGTTTTTTAACAGGAAGGTGATCCTAGATTGTCAAGTTTTGGATTGATGAAGAATAGCCGTGATGGGAAGAGCTATAGTACAAACTTGGCCTATACCCCTCCTGAATTTTTACGAACAGGTCTTCAGTTGTGTTTAGTTTAATAACAAGATCAGTTTATTACTTCCACTTACTAACCATACATGTATCCACACACACATAATTGGGCAGAGACAAAGAAGGTAAAAAATATAATTAGTACAAGTACTTCTAATGCCAAGTTTGTTGTACTTAATTATTTATTTCGTTTGTTTTTATTCTTTTTCTTCTTCTTCAGGAAGAGTTATTCCAGAAAGTGTGATATATAGCTATGGAACAGTTCTGTTGGATCTCCTAAGTGGCAAGCACATTCCTCCTAGCCATGTATGATTTTATTCTTCATTTTTTAGTGCAAATAAACATGGTTATCTCAACTATTTTTCTTCGGAGCACTAGAGGATATAATTTTATAGTATATTGCCATGACATCGTATTCTTAGTGGGGTCTACTTCCACTAAACACAACTGTAGCTTTTTACCTGATGCATAAATAAAGCAAGTCCATTACTTAGTTCATGGAAAGAATAAATTATTAGGAAATGTGCAATTGCACCTCAATTCCCAATATACAACTATGCCTTTTCCATCTACCTTGTGCAATTTAACACAAAGCTGAAAGAATACTACACATAGTCGAATTTGTATTTCACATTTGTGTACACACTGGTACGTTTATGTTTCTGAGAGTGGTATGTTAAGTTGGCTTGTGTACCTTTTCAGGCATTGGACTTAATAAGAGGAAAAAATATATTACTTTTGATAGACTCATCATTGGAAGGCCAATATGCAAATGAAGATGCCACCAAATTAATTGATCTTTCTTCAAAATGCCTTCAATTCGAGGCCAGAGACCGACCCAACATTAAGTACCTTCTCTCTTCAGTTGGCCCTCTTCAGAAGCAAAAAGAGGTAGAAATTAAATATTACAATCAAATTCAAGTTAAGCCCCAATTAGCCCTTGAATTTATGCCATAGTTTCAGTCTGTTACCTCTGAGTTCATCCTTCTCTTTGCAACGTGACTTCTTTATCCTCAATTAAACCCTCAGAGGTGCAATTTTGCCTCTATTAATTTAGGTCACACTCTGGTGTTCCTTCAGTTAGCACAGCTTATTAACTCCTTTTGGATGGAGAGGACTCCTTTAAGGTTTCCTCGTCATCATTTAGCCTTAGGGAGCTCAGCATAGATAAGATTAAAAATTTAAAAGTGTGTGGGTCAACAACGCTCGCTCAGAAAATTGAAATTTGATGATTGTGAGCTTGACGTTTACCTGAAAGCATGTGGCATCTCAGCTCTCTCCGTATACTGCAGTTTTCTGTTTGCAAACATAGGTATTCATGCCAGAGTGGGGGAACTTCAAACTCTACAACGGCCGGATTTGATTAATCTATTTTGCCATATTTTGATTCAACTAATCCTTAATTGCGCAGTTCTCAATTTTTAGCGAATTGATCCTTGTACAATTGCACCAAAACTTATGAAATAAAGTAAATGAAAAAATGATGGTAATTGGGGGTCAAATTGGTATTTATGCAGTGTCTGTAACAATACCTAAAAAAACAATGTTTTAAAGCTAATATACTAATAATCTCCTTCATGGCCTTTATTATTATTATTTTTTAATTCAATCATTTCAGGTGGCATCTCATGTGCTATTGGGCATAACGAAGACAACTTCTGTTCTGCCAACAATTCTATCTCCACTTGGAAAAGCATGCTCAACCATGGACCTCACAGCTGTTCATGATATCTTGTTGAAAACTGGTTACAAGGACGAAGAAGGGGCTGAAAATGAGGTACATTTCAATCACTATGCATTGCTTGTATGAGACTTATTTGGTTTTCTTTTAGATGAAGTGAGCTTTAGGCGAAACTACTACACTAAGCTTAGGACAATTTGATACTTTTAAGCATTATAAATTATAGAACTCATTACTGCTGATAGTAAAGACATTTTGGTCAAGACAATTTTATGCATCCTAGCTGAAGGAGCTTTGTTCTTAGCATATTGCATTTTGAATGTTTTAGCTTTCATTTCAAGAATGGACCCAGCAAGTGCAAGAGATGCTCAATACAAAGAAATTTGGCGACATTGCATTTCGAGACAAGGATTTTAAGACAGCCATTGAGTATTATTCAAAGGTAATTTAGGTTATGTTTTTTCTTGAAATATGTATGCATTGTGAATAATTAGTTTGCCAGTATGTTAGAAATCTGTAATGCAAACACTACTTATGTGTAATGACCATATTGCCCTTGCACAGTTGGTGGGCATGATGTCTGTACCATCAGCCACAGTTTTTGCACGAAGAAGCTTTTCATATTTAATGAACGGGCAGTCTGAGCTGGCGCTGAGGGATGCGATGCAGGCGCAAGTGTGCATGCCAGAGTGGCCAACAGCTTTTTACCTCCAAGCTCTTGCTTTGTCCAAACTTGGCATGGAGACTGATGCACAAGATATGCTAAATGACGGTGCCACCTTCGAGGCAAAGAAGCATAACAGCTGGCGTGGCTGAAAAATGCCATGTATACCCCTTGAAAATCTCACACTATCCAGTGTGCTCCAATAAAAGAGGATTTCCTGATTACCCTCACTGGACATAGAAACCCTTGTCAACTTTTCTAAAAGATGATGATATCAATCCACTCATACTTCAAGGGGAGTGAACTAAATGGGATGTTTTTATCTTTCTTTTTCTTGTTATTTTCTGAGATGTCATGGAAAAGAGGTCATGGGGTGTAAGGGGATATTTCTCTTTTTGCTGGATATAAGGGGTATTATGAGGTTTTGCAGGGGGGATACAATGAAGTTCTTTTAACAAAATACTTTCAGATTGTTGTGTGAAAATTTACACAATGTAATGCCAATGGAGGGTGCTTGGGTTTATTGCAGGGTTGCAATTGTATTTCCTATTAATTACGAAAACTGCCACCAAGATTAGATTAGGTTCTGTATTTTAGCTGAGATTCGAGATATTGTATGGTGGCAATTTTGCTGACCCGTGTACTTAGAGGTGGTTTGTATATTATGGGATTTTAGTAACAATTTCTATATTGTGGTTTGGGAAATTGTTTTGCCTTGCAGAATTTTTTTTTTTTTGTTTACTTGTTGAAAATGGGCCTGGGTGGTGGTTTGCGGCATCTTACATTTGTTCTACCGTTTACATTTATTAAAATTTGAGATCTTTTCTTTTTAATTTTCCTTCATCATCAGGTCCTTGCCAATTGCTGAATTGCAGTCTCAACGATTGATGGTACAGACATGCTATAGTTAGATATATCCTTGTTTTTCAGCAACTTTGATGTTGCTATTTGGGCAAGTACAAAGTGTCAGGCGTGTTCGTTTCAATTAGAGTGGGAAAAATGGCACGGCGTAGCCGGGTCCGTCACGGAACGGCACGGCACGCGTGTCAGTTACGTGCTATGACTCGCGTGTCCCGTGCCGTGACCATTCGCGTGTTGTGTTCATCTTTTGAAACTTTGGCACAGCATGGCACGGCACATGAAAGATTTAGTCACGACACGTAGTCACGCGAGTCACGTAGTCACGCAAGTCACGTGTAATTAGGACCATTAGATATTGATTTAATGGTGAATCTTGAATAAACTAACCTAAATTATGATTAAATGGTCACGCGAGTCACGTATGGTCACGGCACGTTTAGGCACGGCGTGACCATTCGCGTGCCGTGACCATCCCTTGACATTTTGGTCACGGCACGGCACGGCATGTGAAAAATTAACTTGGTCATGGCACGGCACGTTTTTTCCACTATAGTTTCAATAATGCGCTAATACCAAATTCAACCTCTTATTTTTTGGAATGCACGAATTTCAAAACAGATGAAGGAGTGAATTTGAAATAACAGGCTCCATGTGATTGCAAAGAATTGCAGAATATCTATTTCCCTAATAGTGACATTTATTTTGCAATTTGATTATTTTTAGAAGATAGCCATCTACTATTGAAATTCTTTTGTCCATCCTGATTTTTTAAATGAAAAACAACAGTATATTCATTATAAATGTTTAATAACTCTATATTTATTTATGAATATATATGCATTAGCAATAAGTGATGAGGGGTATATAAAAAATTAAAAAAGTCTCTAAGAATATAGGAAAAAGTAACCCAAAAAAATATTATTTATGTGTAGATATCATTTAATACGTCATTTAAGAAATAATATTTTATGAAAATATGTCATTTTGTATGAGATCTTTTTTGTTCTCTTATACTAGTTAGCAATTAACAACTCAGTTATTGTATGTAAATAGGCTAAAACAGCAAAATGCGTTGTGTATGCTATGGGTGCCCATCTTTCTTCTCCAATAATATGTTGCAAAAAAAAATCAGACAAGAACAAAATAATTTACAATTATTAAGTCCATATTGTTTATATCAGACATGCATTCATATTCAAGTAAGAGAAAAATCAATTTCTCAATTTGAACAACACACAGCCATAATATGTTTTTCAAATAGCATTTGTAAGGAAATAATAATAAAAAAATATAATTTCTAAATTTCCTTACAATAAAAAAAAAATATAATTTCTAATGTTTAGGTCTGATCTCAACTCCTTGCACAATTATCATATTTTCCAATAGAGATCCAGATTGCAATTTCATCTCCACTTCTCCATCTTCTTTATCAATGTAAAATGCTCCCATCTCCACCTCTATCCACCCGTCATCTCTTTCCTTAGCTGTTATTTCGACATTGTAGCATATGAACTAAGGTTGAAACAAGCGAGATATCCAGCAAAAATAAGAACGAAAGGGATTAATAAGAAGAACTGATCCGGTATCAATGACTCATATGAAAATAAAGAAAGTGTCAAAGAAAGAAAAGGAGAAGACCCATTAAAAGAAAGAATCGGATAACGAGGAATTGGTTCAATTGATACGACATAGATAATACATGTATTATTGTATAGGTCCGTGCATGAACTTTTATTAAATAAACCGACTTCAGTAATTTGGCCGTTTCAAATTCTTGGGGAATCAAAATTAAAGCAATTTGCTCTTGTGAAAAAAAGAAATTAAAGAAAAAAGCGGTTATGTTTTAACTGAAAATTTCATTTATCTAAAACCGAGTCATATCCAATTCAGAGCTTATTCGGAAAGGAAGAGGTATTAACTGTTGCTTTAAAATCTGTACAGTAAAAAGTTGAACGGTCAGGATTTTTCACAAATCAACTCAAATTTTGAGATATTTCAGATGTTATGAATTCCACTGTCACACCATCATTTTAGAGTTATTTGTCACAGATAACCATATTTCAATTCTTAGAAGCAGGGTACACTTGAGGAGAACGGAGTAGGTTCGATGCCCATCGGACCTATTTTTAGGTTCAACGAGCATGATGACCATCTGATCTAATTTAAGATTTGTGCGCACTAAAATTGAAACAAACATGTACGAAGTTTAAAGCGTTTCGCACGAATCTTAAAACAAATCGACGGTGATTAAATCCATCGAACTAGAGTAGGTTCGATTCTGAAGTGACACTTGAGACTAACTTGTCAGTATCAGTTGGCATGAGTGGAAGTTCCTTTCTTGACTTTATGCTTCACTCAAAAGTCTAATATGGAGTTAGAAAAAAACAAATTGGAAAGAAAATATAAGAGAACTAGAGAAGAACATAACAAAATATTTTTTTTTTTATTGATCAAATCAAGTAGAAGACAAATGTTGAAAGAATGAATAGAGAAAAAAATTCTCATTTTATCTACACCTCTGAACTTTACTACTTCCAACTCAGAATCTGTACAGTTCAACAAGTCAAATTCGGATCCATGTCAGTTGATTTTATCTACCTCTCATAGTTGATTTGATTATAAACTTCTATTAAAAAGTCAAATTAAACAGTTCAAGAATAACATGTTACGAGTAGAACTAGGGTGCTCCTAAGCTCACCAAGCCCTTCCGTGAGCGCGACTCCAAAACCTATCAAATTGACTTCAAACGACATTTTCAAACCGTTAGATGTTCAATCTATATTAAAATGTGCTTGGAGACCAAATTTTACATTTTTTGGAATTTTTTTACTATTTATTAAGATGGTTTGAAAATCGCTGTTTTTATTAAAATTCTGCACCATTGAAAAACAGCGATTTTCAAACCATCTTAATAAATAGTAAAAAAATTCCAAAAAATGTAAAATTTGGTCTCCAAGCACATTTTAATATAGATTGGACATCTAACGGTTTGAAAATGTCGTTTGAAGTCAATTTGATAGGTTTTGGAGTCGCGCTCACGGAAGGGCTTGGTGAGCTTAGGAGCACCCTAGTTCTACTCACATGTTACATTCAAACATGAAAAAAAAATGGTTCAACAACAAAATGGTCAAATATTAATCACTGGAGCACGGATTCAACAAAAAAACACGACAATAATAATATTTCGGATCCGTCCGTTTATTGTACTCATAATTCGGATCCATTAGAGTGGAAACCGGAAAGTCTTTCTGGATGCATTTTCGCCGGCCCGAGTCCCCCGACCAAACCGAACTGCAGCGAACCAAATCGGACCAAACCGATCCAATCGACCGATGTGTCGGGAATTGATTGGGATGGAAAATCCTTTGAGAATCAAAACCCTAATCGAGTAGCGAAGGTGAGGGAGCCGTTTGAAACCCTAACCCTAAAAAGGAGGTGGGTGTTATCGCCAAACCCTATAATTGACCAATCGAGTAAATATAGGTGAGAGGCGAAGGTAAAATGGCTGCGCAGGGAGCCCGGACGGCGTCGGGGACGACGGGGTGCACCGGTGAGGGGTGTCGGACACGCGACGCTTGGCCGCTCCACCATGTCAAACACCGGAGCGTGTTCGTCCGGCTGTGCACCGCGTGCGTGCTCAAATACCACCCTTCGATGTTTTGCTCTCTCTGCCATGATCTCCTCCTCATCGATTCTAAAGAAATTTCTTCCTGTGATCGAGACTCAATTTCTTCTTCTCCTCCCTCTTGTACTAACAATATAATCCATTGCTCCAACTGCCCCAATGTCTGCCACGCGTCCTGCTTGCCACCTTCCTCCTCCTCCGCCTCCTCTGACTTCTTCCTCTGCCCCCCCTGCTCCTCCTCTGCTGCTGCTGCTACGGCTGATGCTTTACTTTCCTCCCGGCGCCGTTCCTTAGACCTCTCTGCTGCCCAATCCCTCCTCTGCGCTGCCCGCCTTTCGGCACACTCCATGACCCGTGCCGCTGCCTCTGCCCGCGCTGATGCTGATCGCAAGGCCAAGGAGGCCGCTGCTGCCCGCAAGCGTGCCCGTGAGATGATCGAGAGGGTAGCCACTGTTGCCAAGAAGGAAAAGGAGAAGGAGAAGAGGGGGAGTGAAGAACAGGAGCAGGATCACAGGGAAAGGGAGACGGAGAGGGTGAAATTTAAAGGAGCAATTACCATGGCTGGGGCCGGGGGAGGCAGGGAACGAGAGAAATGGATGCGCTTGTATGAGATGCCTTCTCAAGTATCTCATCCGGGGCCTCTTACTGTTGCCAAATTCGAGCAGGATGACACCAAGGATACAGTAGCACCACTCAAGCCTACTACAGTTCTTCCCAGTTCAGTGAGCAAGGTAACCTCAAGTTCTTGACTTTGTTTTTCCTCCGGCTGTAACTTCACTGTTGTGCTCAAGTTTGTATCTTGATGGGGTTTCTTTCTCTTGTTGTGTAATTGTCGAGTGTTTGGTAGGTTCTAGGGTTTTGATGCAGTGCACTCTGCTCATATACTGTAATCTGACTGTGTAATTTTAGTAGCTGATTGCTTTACATGCATTGATCTCCATACTTCTACCATGAATTGGTGCTTCTCTTTGTTTTCATCATTTTCTGTATTCTGTATATATACATTGCTTTTCGGTTTGATTTAAGAAAAAAAATGAATCCATGTCAATGGAATCTCATCTTTAGTTAATATTCAATCTATATAGTTCACTTATCTTGTCAGTCTTTTATCCGCTTCTCAGTATTTTCTTTTGGGGCCAAAGACCTAAACTTTTCAAATCAGAACAAGGCAAAATGTGTTTAACAATTTTATTTTCCTCTAATGAATTAGGAATGAAAGTCTAAGACCTAAGACTAAGCGAAAAGACAAGCCCGCATTGCAACCTCTCTTTATCACTACTAGTCCAAAGAAAGTGAGATGGGATAATTTTTCCTCGATAACTCGGAAGAACAGTCAAGAATGATAGGGACATTTAGCAATTAGCAAACCAATTGCTTAATAACTGAGGCAAATATGAAGAAAAAATTACACTGGGATAGTTAAAGAAAGCATCAGGTCTTGAATTTGGGGTTATAGCAATCAATTGCACAATGGAGATGACAAGATGCTCAGTCTTTGGCATGTCCAAACAAACTAAATACTGGAATACTTGCTGCCTCAGTTTATACCAGTATCTGAGAGAAGAAAACTAAATATGCACTTGGCTGTCCATGACTATCAATAGTTTTTTTTTATGGACAAATTATTTCTTTGTTGGATTATCAGTTATGTGGAGTATTCTTGTTTTTATTTTGTAGAATGGTTTGATTCAATAAAAAGTGGCGTTGGGAAAAATAAATGGATGTTACAATAGGTCCGGAATTGGCTTCTTTTACAGTTTATACTGCATTGCTGCTGCTGCTGTTATTAGTCTCTCTCTTTTTGAAACTTTGACCGCACGGACAATAGAGTCAAAATAACAAATAATGCTGCATAAATCAACAACTATGTCAAAATATATATCCCAATTTAATCTTTCTCCACTTCTTTTTCACTCTCACAATCTCCTTCTATTGTTTATGGCTCTGATAACCGCAATCCATATTTATGCAATCGAGGAACAAAGCACACGTGTTTTCTTAATACATAATTGACTTCTGATGTACTGTTCAGATATTGATTGCTCGATTACATAAATTCTAAACAAGGATTTCAGAAAGGAAGTTCCATGTTTTTCCTTTCCTATTTACTTTGTTGGTTATTTTATCCTGCCGAATCTTTTTTCTGAATGCAGAGAAGGTCTCAGCTTCTTCGTGAGAAAGATGGTACTAAAAGTACAACAACATTGTACATACATAGTAAGAGAGGTTACTAACTTATCCCATGCTCATTAATTGCAGTGTATAATTTGGAGATGTTGAGCTAATCTCAGGCCTTATTTCAAATAAATGAGAGGTTTCTCTGAAAATAAGAATTTTTTTGCTTATTTTCCTATATGTAAATGCTGCACTTCTTTCCAGTTTTAATTGGAAGGCTCTTTGTTGGTAAAGGATGAATTTGTCTAGACACTCGCTTCTTCAAAGTATCAAAGCTGTATGATATTTATGTTACTATTGGGTTATAAAGGAAATGTGAAAAATGTAAATGTTATGACATTTATATTTATATATTCCTTAGTAATTTAGGTTGATGAACATTGAGAAATCAGAAAAAAAAATGTATATACTATTGTTCAGATACTAGCAATTATTATTGGATTTGCAATGTACAGTATGTGTAACAAAGGATTAAGCTCTTAATTTTGCTTCTGTGCTATTTCATCATATGTAAGCTAATACCCTTTCGATATGTATTGTTTTCATTTTGTTATATTAACAGTAACTCATAGAACATACCTCAGCTGCCTCTGCCGAAGCAAAGCGAGGCACATGTCTAGCATGCCTATTTTTTTAATACCTGTATGGCCCTATCACTCTTCTCATCAATTTGACTACTCATCAATTCCACGCTGACTGAGATATCAAGTGGAGCAAAATGTTACATGTGTAGTCTCTAACGGCACTTAGAGGGTGATTAAAGGGAGTCTTACTGACTCTTAGACATTTTTCGGTTTGACCCTCTAAACTAACAAGTCATACTCCTTTTTTCGATTCGACCCTCTAATACTATTTGTCTCACAAAACTTGATAGTCAGCCATATGGATGTCATCCGTATTGCTCGAGACCAAATTGGAACTTTCTGACCTATCAATTTTACTTGGTTTCATATTTGTTTCGGTCAACACGGATGCTCTAGAAATCAACAAATCTCAAATATACTTTACTTAACTATTTGATTATTACACAAATTTATAGCTTCATAAAGTCTTGTTGACTTCTCAGGTTCATGTAATCATCTTTGAAATTCAGCACATCATGAACCTTGGTTCTTCGTTATAAATCTTGAAATTAAAGCTTTGAACCTATTTAGTTATTTGCAATAGATCTTGTACCTAAAACTTTGAACCTGCAAACTCACTGAATCATGTAATAGGTTAAATTCAATTAGTGTATGTTTTACAAATCTAGTAAAAAATAGTATTAGAAGATTGCATACAGCCAACAATCTCTTTTTTTTTTTTGACGATTTGCAAAACATATACTACAAGCAAGTGCATGAATATGTTTAACCCGATTTAATTATCCCAATGTCATGTTCGTATATCTCTTGCTTTTTCTCCCTTTTTGGAAATCGACTAAAGGGAGAAAAGTATAGAGTATAAGAGTGCTCCCCCTCAAATCATGCACTCCCCTCAATAAAATAAACATTGTAATTCAAGACATCAGTATAAGAGAATCCAATAAACAACATGGATTCCTCTAAACAAGTTAATAATGGTAACAGATGTGAAAAATGGCACATTGGGTATACATGCAAAAAGTAGGACCCGCATGTAAAATTCAAAATTCAAGATAAAATGTTGCATAATTGTGACTGTGAAATTGATCTCGTGTGAATTTGCTATGAGTTTGCCTTAAGTAATTTGATTGAAACTAGTTGTTGACAAGTGCTCCCTTAATTTAGTTCAAATTTGCAATTAGTTAATTAAGCAAGCATTGATGCAGTATATCAAATCCATTATAGTTCATGCATATCACTTTCAGTCCAGAATTCCAGATTCAGTCAATTATGCATGAGTTACTCTTAACCTAGAATCATTACTGTCAGACAACCAATAATTTAGCAGTTCCGAAATGATCAATCCTAAAACTAGTTCTCAGCCAAGCATGCACATACTACTATTATTGTTTAAAAAAAAATGCATGCATCAGTTCCTACCAACAAATTAAGCAAAAGTTCATTAATACTAGAAAAATACTAGAAGTTCGTTAATACTAGAAAAATACTAGAACGCATCATAATCATTCAGATCAGCCATTCCCTTCTTTGCCCGCAATTAATTTGGTGATAACTCCTTCATCACTTTCCTTCTTTGAATTGGGCACTCAATTTGCAGAGCCGTTGTGATAACTAACACCTTCAAATCCAGTCCCTTGATCCTCTGGGTCCGGAACAGTGTCAGCATCGTCCATATCAGTACCATTGTCACTATATTCACTCTCAGATTCAATTCCCATTTTTGGTGGTAACGGTCCCAATTTATTGACTTTCCATGCTTCACACAGGAGATCAACTTTATACAGCACCTTCTTGAGGGTGGCTCGGTTCAGACGTAATGCTTTCTTGACTTTCTCAATTTCTTGGGATAGGTTAGCTAAGGACGTCAGACTTTGAGATTCAGAGGGGACTAGTACAGAAGATGATGGAGGATGAGGTTGAGGAGACTTAATAGGTATGGTTGGAGCGGATTTAAAAAAAAAAACGTAATTAAAATAATTAATTTAAAAAAAAAAAATTGATTATCTCGTTTTTTAGAAAAATCATAAAAATCGAACTGGTAATTCGGTATGAACTTTTTTTTTTCTATACCGAATTGCCAATTCGGTATAGGCCTTTTTCACAATTCCCGCTGCTTTCCCTGTGACTTTGTGTGTCACTCCTTGTAAACCGAATTGGCAATTCGGTCTAGAGGTTTTTTTTTTTTTGTTAGACACTAAGAAGAGAAAAATAAAGAAATCTAACACCGAAAATTTGATTTTTTTTGTTTAAAATATTTGATAGATTACTTTCTTTGATATATAATTAGCATATTTATACTAAAATACGCTAAATTACTTGAAATTATGTTGAATTACACTATATTAAGTTAAATTACACTAAATTACATTACATTACGCTAAAATACGCTAAATTACATATGAATAGGAACGATATCTTCACTGAAAAGGCGAAAAAACGACGACGAAACTTCAAACGGTCATAAAACGGTGCTCGAGTGTCCGATTTCAGCAAATGACCACTTTTCGGAAAGCTTGCGAAAGACACACGCGTCCGTGACGACTACGTCATTTTTTGAAATTCAGAATTGCCAAAGAAGCCACTTTCAATGAAGCAAAGTAGCCACTTTCAATGAAGGCACTGGACACCATTGTCAACTGTCAGTATTATTTGAAACTCATATAATATTGGAAATGTAAAATGAAGGCACTAAAGAATTGAGTATGTAAAGAAGTATAACATGCAAACTTGAAACACAGCACAAAGAAGCAAAAACAGTGTGCAGCAGTTGCTTAGCCAGATCCGGATCGATCGGATAATATAATATATCCGACCCGTTTTCAACCCTAAATCCTTATTAAAAGACAAAATCTAATTAGGAGAAGTTAATAAATAAATTCGTATTATATGCCTCAACCCTCCTCTAAAAAAAAATTAAAATATAAAATGATCCGGTATCAAGGGAATACTGGTCTACGCTATACAATTATTGGATCTCTGATTTCTACTATTATGAGAGAACAGCACGTGCATATTTTGGGCTGAACTGGCCCATATATCATGAGAGAACAGCAGCCCATATTTAATGAGAGAATATGAAAAAAATATATAATTGTTGAGAGTGGGATTTGAACCCACGCCCTTTCGGACCAGAACCTTAATCTGGCGCCTTAGACCAACTCGGCCATCTCAACAATTTTGTTATAATTTCCATGCTATAAAATTTATTAAATAGCAATATTAATGGTGTTTTTCTTTTATATTCTTTGCCAGAATCGAATGACCGTGTCACGAAACTCTGGTACCTAGCTTTTTTATTAAGAAGCATCCTGTTATAAATATGTAGCTCTCGTATGTATAATTGCGGAATAGATATTAGATTTGTTTTGAATCGGTCTTTAAATATATTTTTGTCATCTAAATAAATAATTGTTACTGAGGAGAAAATGGAGAGTACTGAATTGCTAACTTATCATGATCCAAGTATACTCTTACATTACTTTTTTAGCAAATCCAGTTTTTCTGAAGACAAATAATTTGCTCATAATAAATCAAAACTCAGTCTCTACTTTAAGCTGATTAAATAAATTAAACTCTGTCTATAACAACAACACAAATTAATACTTCTTTCTCTTTCCGTATAATAACTAAATCATAAGTATTTCTTTCCTTCCTAAATAGCCTCATAACATTTGCACCTGTGTTGTGTTTCTAACCCTATACTTGTATCGCTTTGCGAAAAACAAGAAAACAAAGAAGTTTATCAAATAATCAAACCTGCCTGAGTTAATATTTTGCGATAGCCATGACGGCTTCTCTTCCTCCTCATTCCCTGTTAATCCATTGATGACATTGTTCAACATGGTTGCAAAAAAGCATCCCAATCCACCTGCCACAGCAGCATAGGCGGACTCGACGCTTCTCATTGCATCAGGCGCCTCTTGGTATAGGAACTCCAGCAAGCCCACAATGATCATTTGGTACCACACACTCTCTCTCTAATATAGTTTTTTGGAGTTATAAGAAGCTGTCTTTTCTCTCTCACAACATATTTTTTGCAGAAAACTCTGATGAATTTTCTACAAAACAAGATTGATCATGATTATATACTTGTCTAGTTTTTTCTATGTTGCATTAATTTTTTTTTTATTTTGTATCTTTCAGCATGGTGCATGATGTTTAAATCATTGACAAGTATAAACAAATAAGAAAATAATAATGGCAAAATAATGAGTAATTAAATACTTTTCTAACTAATATTTTAATTTTTTAAACTATTTTTTCACATGGAAGTCTTTAAATTTTTGTCTAAAAAAAGGTATGGGGGTATTAAACGTGGATAATTAAGAAAGTTACCTAGTTTGGTTAGTAATTAATTTAGATTAATTAGGTAGGACAGTTTGCAAGTAAGAAATAGAGTACTGGTTAAAAATGCAAACGCCAGTTTCTACAACTTTCTTCTTTCATACTCCTTTTCTTTTCTCTTCAAATCAGGGCAGATTTACAGCCAAATCAGGGCATATTAAAATTTAATTTTTTTTTTTAATTTTTTTTATATAGTTCAACATCTCATAAAATACTAAATATATGCCGATAACTTAATAGTTATATTTCTAATTTGTATTTGTGTGGAGACTTGAATTTAAATTTCAACAACCACACATTATGCATTTTACGTTTTCATCCAACAATCAAATTTTTTTAGTTCTGCTCTAAGTTATTAGAATTTCTATTTTTCTAACATTTTACGGGTGACTTCATTCGAACTTATGAACAGATTACCGTGCATGCTATTATCTATATAGTAATACTGGAGCAAAGTTAGGGTGTGATGTGCTCATCAAGAGGGGTTGGTGAGCACACATCTAAAAGTCTATTGGATTAGCTTCAAACGACGAATTCAAACTGTTAAAATCCATCTACTTCATTAGTGATGCATGTACATGCAAAATTTTGAAAGTTTCGAATTCATTTAGTACAAAGTCAAGCGGTTAAAAAAATAAACATTAATTAAGTTATTTTATAAGTTGTTTTATGTATTAATTTTTCATTATTTTTTTTACCACTTGACCTTGCACTAAATGAATTCAAAACTTTCAAAAAGTTGCATGTACATGCATCATTCATGAAGTATATGGATTTCAATGGTTTAGATTCGTCGTTTGAAGCCAATATGAAAGATTTTTGGAGGTGTGCTCACCAACCCGTCTTAGTGAGCACATAACACCCTAACTTTGCTTGTAACACCCTAGTATTGGTGAACCGCCTCTCTGTCGCTTAAGCGGTGAGAAGGAAAACCACCATGGGTGATTTCTGTAGCTCCATACCCCCTCCCTCCTCACCCTCCACTTACACACACCTTTCTCCTCCGCTTTCATCCTTCGCCTACTCCTTCATTTCTGAGCAAGTGCTTCTGACTGGTGAATTTGGTCATCGTCTTGGTGCTTCCAGCTAGAGGATATGGTCACCGCTCTTTGCTTCGCTTTCGTTCGAGCAGGTGTTTCCGTCTAGTGGATCTGGTCACCGTTCTCGGTGCTTTCGCTTAGTGGATCTGGCCCCCGCTCTTTATTCTGGAGACTCTTATTCTTCAAGACAAGTGGTTCGTTTTTTTCTTCTCTTCTCCTGAGCTCTTCTTCCTCTCTTTGGCAATGGAAGAGTGGGTGGAAGTAGCTTTACATATAGTTAACTATTTTATATGTTTGTGTGTTGTTTGTTGTTGGCTTGGTTTGTTGTGTTTTCTGGTATTTGTGTTATCTTTCTCCTCCTATTCCTCATCTCTTGTTTCCAACCTCCAATTCTAGCTCCCATGCACACTAGCGGCTCTCCATTGGAACCTCTGCTTAGTGACTGTCTTGACCTGATTGGTCCAGTTCCTGGTCTGGTTTGTGCCTTCCCTGCTACATCTACCTCTGAGCAAGGAATGGATCGATACAGTGTAGTCTGCCAGAAGGAACAAGACAATTATGCGTACAGAAAGAACAATCACTATGCTCCTATCATTACAATCAGGCGAGGATGATCAAATTTGTGACCACATGATACGCATATATATCTCATTTGTGTTTTTATTTATTTACAGAATTAACACTTGTTGTCTAATATTATATAACAGTTAACTTGTAACTTTTTAAATCAGAAAAAAAATTAACTACTATAGTGGGTATTAATAGAATGTTACTAAGCATGTGAGCATGACTTGGGTTTTTCGGCTCAAAGGGATAAGAATTAAGAAAGCGACTACTGTCTACTGCATTCGTTCTTTTTTTGTTTTTGAGGTGAAATGATAGATAGGTCTACACAAACTTTTTGTCTTTTCTGTGTTTGAAAGCAATTTACGTTTCTACCCCTACCGCCAGTTTGAATTATTAGCTGCTAATTTGCTTTTTGCTTGCGCTTACCCAAAGTTCCCCAATGAAATAAAATGAATTAATTAATATCTTACTTATCGCTCTTGTCAAAACTTTACAAAATAGAATAAGGTAAATTAAGTTGAAATAAAAAGTTACATTATTTTACTACATGGAGTAAATTTTAATTGAATAAAATATCCATTTTTTATGAGAGAACGGAGTAGGTCCGATGCCCATCGGACCTACTTTTAGGTTCAACGACATAATGACCGTCGGATCTAATTTAAGATATGTGCGCACGGAAATTAAACAGATACGCACAAATTTTAAAGTATCCTGCACGACTTTTAAAGAAAATAGACGGTGATTAAACCCATCGAACCAGAGTAGGTCCGATGCCCATCGGACCTACTCTCAAGTCTTTTTATGATAATTTATTCGTACTGGGCATCGGACCTACTGTCAAGTCTTTTTATGATAATTTATTCTTACTATTTGAGCATGATTAATGTATTAAACACTTAAATTTCTGCCTTGTGCTGTCATTTGGTACGAGCGCGCGTATAGGGACAAATTTAATAAAGAGAAATAGAGTCAATTGACCGTATTCTTTTTTAAAAATAGTTTTACTACATGAAGTAAATTTTAATTCAATAAAATATCTAATTTTTGTGATAATTTATTCTTACTATTTGAGCATGATTAATGTGTTAAATACTTAAATTTCTGCCTTGCGCTGCCATTTGGCACGAGCGCACGTGCATGGACAGATTTAATAAGGACAAATGGGGTCAATTGACCGTATTCTTTTTTAAAAATAGTTTTACTACACGGAGTAAATTTTAATTCAATAAAATATCCAACTTTTATGATAATTTATTCTTACGTACTATTTGAGCATGATTAATGTGTTAAACACTTAAATTTCTGCCTTGCGCTACCATTTGGCACGAACACGCGTGCATGGCAGATTTAATAAGGAGAAATGGGGTCAATTGACCGTATTCACTACAGCAAAACGGAGCTTCAGCGACCGGTATCAGCGACCGGCGTCACCACCGGTCGCTGATTCTCAATTTCTCTCCAAAAATAAAGATTTCGACTCAAATTCCGGCGACCAACTGTATCAGCGACCGGTATCAGCGACCGGCGACCGCACCGGTCGCTGAAAGTTTTTTTTTTTTTTTTTTTTATCGCTGAAAAAAACGCGGCTGCTGAAAAATAAAACGCGCGCCACTCCTCCGCCAAAATCAAAACGCTCTCCGCCTCGATCAAAACCCTTCCCCAAAATCAAACCCTTTCCGCCCGACCCCCCTGCGCCGCCCGAAGCTGGAACCCCGACCCCCCGCTGGAACCCCGACCCCGATCACTGACCCCGACCCCGATCAGCGACCCCGACCCCGATCAGCGACCCCGACCCCGACCCCGACCCCGATCAGCGACCCCGACCCCGATCAGCGACCCCGACCCCGCTCTCTGACCCCGACCCCGACGCTGTGACCCCGCCGCTGGAGATCGGAGTCAAACAAGACTGACGAGATCATGGATTTGAGTCTCGATGTGTGCCATAGCACCTCTGTGAAGGATGCATTGGCGCGGTTTTTTCAACCTGAGATCTTGGATGGAAGTAATAAGTACAGTTGTGAGAGGTAAATTATAAGTTTCTTTTCCAAGGTTTAAGCATTCTAGAATTGAAATCAATTTCTATTGGATATGTAAGAGAGTTGGATTTTACCAAAGTCTTAAGCACGGTAGAGATGAGACCAAGTTTTGATGATAATCAGATAAGTATGAAAGTGTAAAAAGCTATCAGTTGCTAAAAAGCAGATGTTTGTGTCACAAGCCCCAAATGTTCTTGTCATACAGCTCAAAGTGCGTAAGCAGAGCCTCCCATGTGTATATGATTGTATCATTTTAAAGTTTTATGTTAAAACGGTATTACCAACTGATGGCTTTGGTCTAAATTTAGAGATTCGAAGGAATTGGTGGGAAAATTAACCGTAACATAGAATTTGAGGAGGTCCTGCTGCTTTCAAGCTTCATGTTTAATGGCAATCAGGTCTGTTGATGTTATTGGTTCTGGGTTTTCTTTGTGCAATTTTTTTATACTTGACAATTTTTTAAGTGGAGGAAATTTTGTGGTTAGCTTTGGGATTTGTACATGTTACTTTGCTTTCTTGCAAAATTTGCTGAGACTGGAAGATTTTTTTTGCCATTTGAGTTCAATTGTTTGTTTATTCTTAGCTTTTATGCTTAGAACGAAGATGCATATCGTATTAAAAATGGTATAGTTTATGCAAGATAGTGTCTCACATACAAAAATATACTTTGCAAGCATGTTGCATCATTCAACATTTCCTTATTCAGTGGTTATTAGTTTGCTTATTTCATATAAGGAAAAGAAAAGGAAATTACAACCATGCAAATTGTACTTGAATTTTTTGGTTCTAGTAGTGAAATTTGTATGTCATTTTTTCAAGCACTTGTTTATTTTTAGAAGGAAATAATGGCTAAAGCAGGAAGAGAAGGGTATCCAATAAATTAACTGTTCCAAGCTTCTATCTAAAAGGTTTGCATGTACTTTTTTTTTTAACTGTTTTTATAAGTATGCAGTACTCGCACGCTTTTACTGGTGCGAGCTGTAACTGATCATGCAGTGTATGGAATATGTCCTGGCTGGTACACTAGTGGTACCAGTATATGGTATGGTACATTTGGTTCATGTCCTATGGCATAATTTTTAACTCTATAGAAGTTTGTGTTGCTCCTTTAGCAGTATTATGATATTTCTGATTGTTTGTATATCTCATGTAGTATTTCGATCCAATGAATATTCTCCCACTTGGTATACTTCTGTACAAAGTGTAACTTATCAACTAGTTAAATATTGACTTTGCAACTTATTATAGGTTGCTGTTGAGGGATTAAGATTGATTATTAAGAAAGAGCTGACAGTGACTGATGTTGGTCCACTGAAACGTATCGTTTTACCGAAGGCCAGTTATTTTCAAGAAAATTTCATAACTACGACATTTGGTATTCCAACATTCTGGTATAATTTTTTAATTGAAAACTTCATAATATGACTTCTTTTTTATATTTACAGAATTGTGCAGAAGTCAACTTGCCAGTCCTGAAAAACAGAGAAGGGAGAAATTTGAGGATGCATGATATCGAGACATTTCAGCTGTGGGAATTTAAGTACAAGTAAGTTGATATTTTCAGATTAAGATTCCTCACTTGAGCAATGCATGGAGCAAAAATGGGGGTTCTTTATAAATGTTACCTGTGGTGCTTTCTAAGTCACACGAGTTCAGATTGGTTTCAGGCCACCTATGGATATTGTGGTGAGCTGGATTCAGTTTAATTGAGTTTGCCCTGGTTGGTCTAGAATTCAGTACGGCTGCTGAAAAATATTTTGCTTACTCTCATTGCCTGGTACTGGTGAGTTAAACAAAATTGAAAAAAACCGAGGGCCAGAAAGAAAATGATTTGTATAGTAACTTGGTTTGGGTTTCAAGTGTAGAGATAGCTGTAATAGCTGCTGTAAGTTCTTCACCAAATTAGGTATAAGTTCTACTCCCTGTTGGTGTAATAGCTGCTGTAAGTTGGTGTTTATGCTAGAAAATTTGTACCTTTTATTTAGATAGAAACATGACAAAAGTATCACCAAAATATTGCTTAAAACACACGATATTCAATTTATGTATGTGGGCCTGATTCTAGGAGTATGCGGGGGGTGGCAGGGGGGCGGCAGCCCCCTGCGAGCGTTGTCTGAGGTTACGAAGCACCGCTCTGTCGAGCTCGGCGAAAATTATTTTCGAGAAGTCAATTGCATATGAATTCTTGTATCCGACGGCCCAGATTAGTCAAGTTACCCATTAATTTTCAATTGGTTGAATGATTGGTGGAATAGAATTGATTTAAAATTGTTATTGTAAATGGTTGTAATTGTGGATTTTAATTACTATTGTAAATTGTTGTAATTGTGGATTTTAATTACTATTGTATCGATGTCTTGTATTATGTGTATGCATGTATCGATGTTTATGTTGTTTGTTGGTATGTGTGGTACCAACTATTAAATGGTGCAAATTTAAATAATATAATAAAATCTAGAAAATCAGTTTTAGGTATCAGCGACCGGTTTTAGATATCAGCGACCGATACATTTGGTCGCAGAAAGTTTTTGCTGACGTCAGAAAAAAACAACAGCGACCAAAAAAAGTGGTCGCAAAAACATTATCAGCGACCGGGTGACGTATTATCAGCGACCGGTGACGTCATCAGAAGAGTATCAGCGACAATGCTTACAGCGACCGGGATATCAGCGACCAAATTTGACTTTCTGCGACCGGAATGGGTATCAGCGACTGGCGCCTATATTATCAGCGACCGGAAATCCGGTCGCTGATGGTCCGTTTTGCTGTAGTGATTCTTTTTTAAAAATAGTTGATTTTGTTATATAGTTTAGAGTACTAAAATATTATGGTAATATAAAATTGAACTCTATATTTTTTATGAAAATAATTTCTTGTCTCTCATAACTTGAAAGTCTACTTCCGCCCTGCACACAAATAATAAATTATATTCTAACTAACATTTTTATAAAATCTTTTGTGTCTGGGGAGTACCTGTAAATATCTAATTGTGTGCAATTGTTAGACTATACTAATTTATCTCAAAGAACATTATTTCAAAAACAAAAAAAGAATGTCAAGGAACATTTCCTGCAATACAAGTTGCGAATTAGTTCAAATGGTGTACTTTGAATCTGTGCAATACTTGGCGAAATGAAACCGACCAACATCCATCGCTATTTAAAGCAACTTTGACATAGAATTTGGAACCTCTTGATGGGGAAAAAAAAATACAAAAGGGGTTTGAAAAGCAGAGGTCATGCGTGGACGATAGCTGCTTATGGACCTTTTGGCACCATTTTTCAAATAAAAGAAGCGAAGTCTATTGTTCTGATGAATTCAAAGTATAAAAATTATAAGTGGAACATTATATTTGTTTCTATAAGTTAAATTATGCAATAGTTGTATATATTATATATTAAATCTGAAGTTATATATATGTTTAAAGATAGTATCAAAGTTGCCGAAAGCACGAGAGAGAGAGAGACAATGGGATACGATAGGATATTTGTTTCTTGTATTTTGTTTGCTCATTCATGAAGGCAAGATGATGAATTGATAATAGAGTGGTAAATTCATGCCGTGCTGTATTGTGATTAACATGTCGTGATTTTAGTTACGAGCTATATCGTGCTGTGATTAAGTCAATTTTGTATATGTCATATTGTGTCGTGACTAAAATGGTGAGTAGGAGCCACGACCAGTGAATAACCATGCGGTGACCAAGTTACATTGGGACCAAACGTGCCATGACCGAGTCACATTTGGTCACGTTTTTATCAGCATACATAGATATGAGGTGCACATTATTGAGTACGGTTTAAATCTGAAATATATGCATGTTACATTTGGGGATGCATAACCGCTCCCTGCAAATTATCACGTTTTTAGTCTGCATCGTCTAGTTTTCTGCATTCGCATGTTGCACGCCCGCCCAACACACACGCTGCAGTCATGGCATGTTTGTGTTGGGACCTTATTATCACACAAACAATTCGGCCACATAAACAGTTCAATTTAATTCAATATGCCACTATTGATCTACCTATGCCAAAATGGCATCATGCAAAAAATCTTCAACTCTTAGAGAGCAGACGCAATACCTGATTCCATTAGTGTGTTTAAGCAAAGCTTCACTTAAAAGCGGTTGATGAACTTGTGGGACAGTAGCAAGAAAACCTTCGTGCCGATGTAGAGGTTGAAGCGTCGGCGGCCTTCTTAGTGGTAGGATGAAACCTTCCAAAGCTACAAGACTGGCACTTGAGAGATCCTTTCCAATATTTCCAAATGGACCTCTCATCTCTATTCTTTGATGGAGGAAGAGAAAGAGAAGGCTTACAAATCTGTCTAGAACGGCTTTTCAGATCTGTAATTTTCAATATGTCTCTTGTGCCTTGGGGACCAATTTTTATATAGGGATGTGGAGTCGGCATATTGCCAAACCCTAACTCAGAACTGACTTTTTGGCCATATGCCAACTTAAAAAAGGTATTTGTGCAATTACATTAAAAACCGTGCGGTCGCATCAAAATCCGTGCGGCCCCCACAAACCTCTGGAAAATCAGTTTCCTTAATTGCAAATCTCAGAATCAGTCTATCAATGATTTGATTTTTGCCTAAATTGTTCTACACATTTATGGACCATACACATCCTAATGAATATATTGATTGTCTATTACCTTATTTGGCCACTTTAATTGACAACCATATATGACAGTAAACAATTCATAATTAGATTACATATATTTTCAATGTTGGCAATAAATCCAACAGTTTGGTCACATTTTTATTATCATACATAGATATCTGGGTGCACATTATTAGATACGGTTAAAATATGAAATATATGCATGTCATATTCAGAGATGCATAATTGCTTCTGAAAATTTTCACTTTTTCGGTCTACATTTTCTAGCTTTCTGCATTTGCACGTTGAACGCACACTTTTTCGGTCTGATCCGAACCGTAACTGGCGTTCCGTAACCGTTCCGTGATATCATGTCGTGCCGTAACCATAGCGATTCTCATGATGTGTCCTTTTGTCAAAAAATAATCACGACACATAAATAATCACAGGACGTGACCGATACATATAAAGCGTTGTTCCGTTCCGTGACGGAACCAACTCCAGTGTGTCATATATTTTTTCCACCCTAATTGACAATGGCACTATACGCGCGTACGTAGTTGTCAGTGATCTCTATTTTTTATTTTATTTCTTCTCTCACTACTACAAATCTACAATTGCTTATGACCGCAAAAATTGTTGTAGCAAATAAGTTCCACAAGATTCTTGTATTTAGTTATATGAACAGTCTTGTCGTCAAATGATATCAGAAAAGAAATTGCAATAACTAAATATAATATAGCAATGCAATCCAACAGATTAATTACATGCATGTGTTTTGATTAATTCTGAACACATTTTAAATGACTTAATCATCAAAACTAGTAATTTGCTTTTGACTAATTCTGAACACATTCTGAACACATGTCTTTTGATTAATTCTGAAAATTGTCGTTAAGGATTTTAAAAACCGTAAAAGGCCAAAAAAAAAAATTGAATCGAAATCTGTGGGGACTGGGGACAAATCAGGGAATTCAGGTAAACAATTTTTTCTTTAAAAAAAAGTGTGTGTACAAACAGAAGCATGGTCCAAAAATGCCTTTACAAATATTCCCCACAGTGTGTACTGTGTAGTGTGTACAAAATCCATGTAAGCTTAAAAAGTGACTCAAGAAAACAGTCTCTCTCTGGTTTATTTGCTTTTGACTACTTTTTGAAGAATTCTGTTAGAATTTGAACCTTAATAGTTGTGGCTAATATATATTGTTAGTTCAGACAACAAATGAACTGACCAATTAACAAGTTAGAGACGTAGTCTGCGTATGCAACAAATTTACAGTCCGCGTATGCAAGTGTTGATATATATCATATCATTAATTATATCTAATATATTAAGTCTTTTTAAAAACTGAACGTATCAATTATTTATGAAGATTGTACAGCTGACACTAGTTGAACTTTAATTTGAATTGAAATATTCTATAAATGCACTGTATTAAAAGTAAGACTAACTAGTATAAAATATTAAAAAAATCATTGATTTTAAAATTTTCATTATACCCAGAGAAATATCAAGTATTTATACATGACATATCAAGATATTTATATCTAATATATAAAATATGTATACCTATATACTTTTAAGTATTTATACATTGCATATTAAGTCTTTATACATAACAAATTAAGAAGAAGAAAAAAACCAGCGAAGCGAATGTAACCCGAAAGTACTGCAATATGGATCTCATTTGAAAGAAAAAATCGAGTACAAGACGTTCGTAACTTATATTTATTAAGTTTCTCACAGATCGTCGGAAACATGAGCGAGAATGAATGGAGGATAAAAAAAATTCTTCTCTGAAAATGTGTAAAGATAAATGGGTGATGAGAGAAAAAACATAATTATTTTTCTCTTTGTGATGCACGTATTTAATTATATCTATGTGTGTAAGTGTTTATATATAACATATTAAGCATTTATACCTAACGTTTTTCGCGGAAAAAAAAAATGAAAGTTGAATTCGGTAAAAAATGAAAATTACGGAAGTTCAAAAAAGAAAAATGGATTGGAAGATTTTATGGGAGGTCAGGAGAAGAATTCAAATCCAGTGCAATATCTGACTGAGTAGAATGAGATATGGATCGTCAGTTTTAATATGGCACGAATCTCAAAACGGACCACCTATATCCAAATAAGCGCCGAAACAAACTCGTGCTAGATATATACTAGATAGTTGTCCTCTTTAAGAAGCAAGGTAAAGATGATGTACATGTTAACCCATTCACCAACAATATAAACTATGCTAATTTGATATCTTACAGCGTAGTTCATTCTTGCACTTGTCGGCAGGTTTTGCTTTGATATTCATGTCAGCTCCTTGTCATTCCCTAGATGCATGAAAATTCTCAATAAATTATAGATTCTAATTAACCATACTGGAATGAATGTATCTCTTTCAATGAATAGAATAACATAATAAAGTATATATAAATATTCATTTATTTGAGTGCTAATTATGTTAAGGTAAATGGGAGCCTACGAAATATGGATCGTATAGATTGCGTTCTGATTTTACCGCAGTAAAGTGTTCATTTGTTCATACACTAAATTCAAATAAGATAAAAAGGAAAATAAAGTACACAGCTGGAAAGTTAGAGACCGGTAGTTATTTTTCTCCCGTCTTATTTATTTTTATTTTTCAGCAGCCAGCAACAGAAGATAAAGATAGTAATGGATTCAAATTTCATAGCCAATATAATATATATACTATTTTGAATGATGATTAACGTGTACTTGTAGCTGCACTATTGGAGTATATAGTAAGACTGCTTATATATCTTTCTAGCTGATCAAACAAAGTTGTCCTAAATTGCACATCCTTGTTTCGACAAATTTGAACATCCTTGTTGTCCTAAATTTGAACATCCTTGTTTCGACAAATTTGAACATCCTTGTTGTCCTAAATTTGAACATCCTTGTTTCCACAAATTTGAACATCCTTGTTGTCCTAAATTGCACATCCTTGTTTCGACAAATTTGAACATCCTTGTTGTCCTAAATTTGAACATCCTTGTTTCTAGCTGATCAAAATTCTACCAACTTTGTTTCGACAAATTTGAACAATGTACAAATTCAAATTTAATTGATGCAAGAACAATTGGAACTTGCAGGTAATGTGACACACTTCTTTTTGGTAGGAAATCTGGGATGAAGAGAGCTCGGATAAGCAAAATCATTCACAATAAAATATATATTCTATTTATCATTATTTATCTTGAAATGTTCACAATCCTCATAAATAAATTTTTTATAAAATCAATATTTTAGGAACAATTTTGTATAGTACATATATCACGCATATAAAAAAAACATGAGATTCGATGCATATTTATTTTTATTAATTGGCTTAAAATATTCAATGATCTTATTGCAATTAATTATTGCTGCTGAAGCATTATTAAAATTGTTTATGTTATCTTTGTGTTTAAATACATTTCGGAATAAACTTCTTTAACTTTGATTTATTTTGATTGATTTGAGAAGTATTATTGAGTTGTTCTGCAATTTCATTTTCAATGATTAAAAGAATAGTAGAAAAAGAGTGAGACAAGTCTGGTCCTAAATTACACATCATAAGAAAAAAAAATATAATTACAAGAGCGGATCTATGTATAACTTATGGGTGCTTAGGTACCCTTATGATTTAATATTTTTTAATTATGTATATTAAAATTAAATTGCATTTTTTATTTTTCTTAAAAATTTTATATAGTTCAGTCCTCTCCTCATAAATTATCACAAGTGCAGGGGCGGACCCACCTTGACCCGGGGGGGGCAAACCACCCCCTGAATTTTGAAATTCAGTGAAAAAATACGGGTTCGATACTACTTTGCCCCTCACTGAAAATTATTTTGCCTCTCTCTGGAACTGAAAAGTCCGTCAGGCTAGTTCAAAAGCACTGTTAATGAAATTTTGTGTTGTTTATATAGAAATTTACAGGTCCGGACTAACTTTGTTGTTTTTTAATATGTAAAATGATATTACTCTCTTGTTTTTGTTATGTAAGAGTATGCTATTTTTATTGTTTTTTATTATGTTGATTGTTTTTTTATCTAGTACCCGATTATTTAATAGGTTTGAACCGATTCCTGTCCCTTTCTGGCAGAAATCCTGCGTCCGCCCCTGCACACGTATTATTATAGCCTAGTGGTTAGAATTCTAATTTGTTATTGTGGAGACATAAGTTCAAGTTCCCACTATGTATATGTATTTTAAATTTTAATCCCCTATCTAAATTTTCTAATTCAGCCCCTCGATTATATGGAAGCAAATAACAATGTTTCTAACCATATGCAATGAAACAAGGCAAGCTCCGCAAACGACAACTAATTTTGTGCATCCAGAGGTGGATTGAAGGACTAATGAGGGTCAATTGATCTCTATTTTTATATTTATATATAATTTTATTAATAATTTAAAATAAAATGTCATGGTGCTGTAAAATAATTCTCATTATGAATTTTTTTTTACATAATTGATCTCATAGTTCGAAAATCTGGTTCTCATCCTGTGTGCATCCGTCGAAACTGGGTTTGAGTTTGAGATGAAGTGAACTCAGAATGCATTAATTTACCTTTCAGAGCAGCCTATCTGCCTATGTGTGACAGTCAGTTTGACAAATGAAGCCTTTTAATGAGGTGTTTATAAAGGTTACATAAAACTAATACTGATAACTGTACTTGCCGACATGCTGATGTAGACAGAGAGCAAAGAATCGGATTCTAGCATTACGCTTTAGTCCCGTTACCGTTTCGTTCCAAATGGCGCCAAGCCGCCAACACGGTTTCAACTTTCAAGTGTGAAAACTGCGCTTAATCCTCTGTTTTTCCATCTCAATTGCAGACCATCTTACTATACAAGTACAAGGCCCCTTGCAGAATTTTGGAAAATGCTTCACCACACCATCAATTGCTACTATTATAATAATTACCAATTATATATGAGGAGGGTTCAAATGCCTCCATTTTTCATGCCTCCACCATGCCTTCATTTTTAAAAACTTTAATAACTCAAAATTTAAAACTTAAAAGTCAAAATAAAACCGTTGGATATGATCTACATCATTTTATCTATGTGCTCATAAAAAATTATCACATTTTGATTTTGTTTTTATGTAAATCAATAAGTTGAAAAATCAACGTCTAGAAATTATCCACATTAGTACGTTTTTTACAAACTCTTGATGACAACCAAAATAAAATTGAAATGTCATAATTTTTTACACGTGCATAGATAAAATGATGTAGATCATATCCAACGGTTTTATTTTGACTTTTAAGTTTTAAATTTTGAGTTATTAAAGTTTTAAAAATGGAGGCATGTTGGAGGCATTTGAACCCTCCTCATTATATATATATATAGAGAGAGAGAGAGTTGGGCTACGGTGCTTCACGAAGTAAAGCGAGTGTTTTACTTCATGTCTATATCTTCAATTTCAAAGTTCAAAATGTCGATCCGAACCGTTCAAATTGATCTCCATATTAAATTGTGCTTGGAGACCAAATTTTACAATTTTTATAATTATTTTACTATATTTTTGGAATTTTTTAAAATCACTGTTTTTCAGAAAATCGTGGACCATAAAAAATCAATGCTTTTTAAAAATTCGAAAAAACTAGTAATAAATTTTCAAAAAATGTAAAATTTGGTCTCCCAGCACAATTTAATATGGAGATCAACTTGAATGGTTCGGATCAACGCTTTGAACTTTGAAATCGCAAAATATGAGTGTGAAGTAAAACACTCGCTTTACTTCGTGAAACATCGTAGCCCAACTCTCTCTCTCTCTATATATAGAGAGAGAGAGAGAGTTGAACTATGGTGCATTGTAATGTATAGGCATTCTTGTACATTGGACTATAAATCGTTGGTTTTGATTTCTAAACAACCGATCCAAACCGTTCAATTTGATATCCATATTAAAATGTGCTTGGAGACCAAATTTTATATTTCTTGAAAATTGTTTGCTATTTTTTTAGAATTTTTGAAAATCGTTGTTTTTCTATGGTCCAGAAATTTCTGAAAAAACAACAATTTTCAAAAATTCTAAAAAAATTGTAAAATTTTTCAAAAAAATATAAAATTTTGTCTCCAAGTACATTTTAATATGGAGAAGATGTTGAGCCATTTAAATCAACTGTTTAAATTTCAAATCCAACGGTTTACAGTCCAATGTACAAGATGGCTTATACATTGCAATGCATTATACCATAGCCCCTCCCCCCTATATATATATATATATATATAGGATTTTGCTAATATGCTACGCGTAGCATAGAGCCCCTCCGTGCTACGGCTCACTTTTTGAGTTTTCAAAATCCTAACGGTCGATCCGAACCGTTCAACATGATCTCCATATGAATATGTACTTGCAAACCAAATTTTACATTATTTATATTTTTTTTACTATTTATTAAGCCACTTTGAAAATCGCTGATCCAATGGTCCAGAAAAGTTTACTGTTGTGTACAAATTAGTGTTTTTTCAAAGTGGCTTAATAAATAGTAATGCCGGACTAAGATGACATAAGTCAATCTTTAGGCCGGCCTAAATTAAATCACTTCACATGGTGGTTTAATTTTATTGCACGTCATGACCTAACTTGAATGATAATAATAATATATTATTAGTATAAATTAGTATATTATTATTAATAATAATTATTAGTATATTATTATTAGTATATAATTATATAATTAATTATCTTATATTGTTAATATATTAAATAAATATTATAATAATATTATAGTTATTAAATATTAATATTATATAATTAGTATCTTATTATTAATAATTATTATTAATATATAATTATATAATTAATATCTTATATTGTTAATATATTAAATAATTATTATAATATATTATAGTTATTATTAATATATTAATATTATATAATTAGTATTTTATTATTAATAATAAACTATAGGCTTCCAAAACTTTAGTTCTCCACCAATTCTAACCAAACAAGAAATACTTGAAACCATGATCTAACTTTAGAACTCAACCAAATATGAATAATTTAGACCGATCTAAATTGGAATATACCTCCTTAGATTTAATTCACAACCAAACACCATCTATAACTCGAGCAACAACAAAAGTGGTAGCAACAATAATTACACTTACTATATTTTTTTCAAAATTGTAATAGTTGGTGCATTACAAATGTCCCTTAATTCATATTTTGAACAATAACCTTACTTGAATGTGAGGTTGCTTAAATGCTAATTCATTCTAACTTTCCTAGACGGAAATCAAATTTTTATTTATTAGCTGACTTTTTTGGATTTATTGTCTTATCGCACACACAAGGAACCTAAAGAAATAGACATCGAATTTTATAGATTTATGATGCCTTAAATTTCATAAAGGTATATACAAGTCGAGTTTAATATTATTTGGGTTCTTTATGAGTCCAATTTATAATCGTAAAGCTGATTATAATATCAATTGAATCAATAAAAACTCTTATATTAACTTCAATTTCTAAATTATCAGATTTTCAAGAGATCTTGCCTGTGGAGCTATTTTAATTATTTATCCTATTTAATTTATCGAAGTATAGGGATCAATTTATGATCATTTCTTTTGACAGTCTTGATAATCTTTAAATATAAAGTTCAAATTGAAAATCTAACATTATAAAAAATGATAAGATTTAATTTATGTTTCACAATTCATAGTGCCCTGAATTTCAACAATCTAAAATTAACGATCCTTGATGCATTATCAAATAAAATTTAAATTGCATAAAATTTGACGAGTAGAACAAGGGTGTTCTTAAGCTAGCTCACCAGGCCTTTTTGTGAGCTTAATTCAAAAACCTATTGAATTGGCTTCAAACGATGCATCCAAACCGTTGAAACTGATCTACCACAACAACAAAGTAGGCACTTATCGCGAGGGAAAAAGCGCATTTATGACGGTTCTCCGTCGCGAATAGAAAAAGCACAGTTATGACGGTACTCCGTCGCGAAAAGTCACTTTTTACCCTCACAAAAAGTCACTTATTCTTGTTGTGTACTTCACGAATGATGCATTTACATGTCAAATTTATAAATTTTCGAACTAATTTAGTATAAAGTCAAGCGGTAAAAAAAATATGGTTTATAAGTTAATTTTAATGTGTTCATTTTTCATCATTTTTTGACCGCTTGACTTTATATTAAATTAGTTTGAAAATTTAAAAACTTGACATGTAAACTCATCACTCGTGAAGTAGATCGGTTTCAACGGTTTGGATGTGTCGCTTGAAACCAATTCGATGGATTTTTGAGTTATACTCATGACAAAAAGGCTTGGTGAGCTTAAGAACACCCTAATTCTACTCAAATTTGATTGTTAGGCTATCTATATATCTAATAACATATTTATAAAATACTTTTTGATTTTTAATTTTATTTAAATTGATTTAAAAAATCATTATTGCATGTACGTCTACTTAATCATTAATTGCATCTTTTTGTAATTAAAAATAGAAGAGGACTTGGGCTAGCTAGCTAGTGTGAAATGGTGAAGTACATGTTCAAACATATAAAGCCGTTACTTTTGGGTTCGTTGCTTCCTTGCAGCTCCTTTCCTTTCCTCTATATATACATGCATGTCATCTCTATTTTGTCTCTACTCGAATCAATCAATCTCTCTCTCTTTCTAGCTAGCTCTTAAACTTAAATCTTACACTACTTGACTTTTTCAATCTCTAAGTCTAGAATCTTAATTAAACCGTTTTTCTCCTTCCTTAGTTTTACAAAATCCTTCTCCTAGTAATTTTTGGTGGAAGAAAAGAAATCAAATTTAAGTTCTCAGAATATGATCGAAGTCTCCAAGCGCTGTAACATCTGGAAAAATAGTTTTGCTTCGAAGAAACTGTCTGTCCAGAAGAGCTTCTATTTTTGGATATTTCAAATCTTCAACCGGTACTGTGTCAATCAATAATTTACTTAGTAGGATGTTCTTAGATTAGCAGTAAATTGTACATAAAACAGTATATTTTACTGGTTTTCTTGGGTTTTTTTAACCCCAAGATTCAGTGTTATTCAGTTTCTTTTCCGTCGAATCCGAATTTCATTTTCTTTCTTTCGCAATGGGGGCTTTGAGTCTGCCACCTGGTTTCCGATTCCATCCAACTGACGATGAATTGATCGGCTACTACTTGAAGAGAAAAGTTGAAGATCTTCAAATTGAGTTGGAAGTAATACCAGTTGTTGATTTGTACAAGTTTGAGCCATGGGAGTTACCAGGTAACCATTTCTAACTTTCTGTTTGTTTAAATGCTACTTACTATTCATTAAATAGTGCAATATGATCTCCTTCTCTATTATTTAGATTTTTTAAAAGAAAATGAAATGGACAGAAGCTGAGAAATTTAACTAGCTAGGTTAAAAATCTGAAAATTGGAATGATATTTAAGACTACACTTGCATCATTTTTAATCTATTTTTTATGTTATTCTCGAATCTATGTAGGCATTGCTAATTCAAACTTCAAAGAAAAATTCCCATTCATATATGGGATTGAAATGCATCACATAATGTGTCTAAAACAATTGAAAAGTCCGCTTCTTAGTAATTTCTGTCTAGAAAATGTATTTTTTAGTTTCCAAGTAAATTTAAAACAGCATAAATTAGTCTACTAATGGCAAATATAGTTCATTAATTAGAAAACTATTTTATATATAGTTCTAAAACGAATCATCCTTTATATATAGAAGTCCCCAAGCATGGCAAGAATATATCTAGGCTTTCTTTCCAATAGGTAGGTTCTAGATAGGTTTACAAAAGTCATTTCACAAAGAAAAAGTACATTTTTTTTTCATTCCATTTGTCATACAAAAGTCAAGCATGAGGAATATTCTTGTATAAAAAATGCATTTTTTCACGAAAAGAAGACGCGCGCAATTTAGATTTTGGTTGGTTGGTCCCCTATAGCCAATTATTCCTTTTTTTAACATCTTTAAGAAAAAAAAATATTCAAAAAAGGAAAATTGGGTTCTTTCATTATCATTTTTCTAAAAGGTTGCATCAGTTTTGTCAGTGTGTGTGTGTGTTTACCTGAGTACTGACAAATATTATCAACCGAAATTACAAACACATCAAAAGTACTACATTGGGTGAAAAGAAAATGCTCAAAAATGGTATGTGTAATAAAGAACACACACAGCATATATGCATGCATGCATTGGGTGCAACTTGTAAGCCAAAAGGAAATCAACTAATTACTAATTAGCTATCTTTTCTCCAATTACAGAGAAATCTTTTCTCCCGAAGAAAGATTCAGAGTGGTTCTTCTTCTGCCCCCGGGATAGGAAGTACCCGAATGGCACTCGCACCAACCGTGCAACAGCTGTTGGCTACTGGAAAGCCACTGGAAAAGACCGGAAAATTGCATGTGAACCCTCCACCTTTGGGCTCAGAAAAACCCTAGTTTTTTATAAGGGTCGAGCTCCCGGGGGAGAGCGTACAGACTGGATCATGCACGAGTATCGCATCTGTGAGAATCTCTCACATGGATGTAACAGCTTTTTGGTACTTTTTTTAACTTTCATTTAACTTGAGAGTCCATTTGTATTATCTATACATATACAGTTATACACCTAATTAATAAGCGCCTGTCATTACTGATACCATAACAAATTTATGCTTTTACTTAATTACTTCTTTATTACAGGGTGCTTATGCACTATGTCATGTGGTGAAGAGGAATAACGAGACCAACGGACAACGGGCATTTTCATCAATTGGATTACCTGCTGCTGCTAACACAAATAATTACTTCAGCAACACTGAAGGGAGATTACAGGCTAACACTAGCTCAGATGGAAATAATTCCGCCGTGACTGATCAATTTAACATTAGCAATGCCTCGACACCTGCTTATTCTTTGAATTCCCCTCTTGAAATTGGTAGAAGGGAGATTCCAACACTGCCTAATTCAAATTCTTTAAAGGTACAACTTGCCATTATTACTTGAAATTAGGAGATATGTATCGATCTATGGTACTTTGTCTGTGCATTTACCAGTAAACTAGTACTAAATTTAAAAAAAAAAATGAGAACATACTAACTCCTTGTTGCTCCAACAGAGAGAACAGATAATTGCCATTATTATTGGATGAATGCATGGTCTCTACAACATAATATATAGTTGCACTTATTTCTAATTTATAATTGCAGTTTCCTTCGACAAACGAAGGCATAGATGACTGGATGTCAACAGATAACTGGCTTCCAGATTTAATGGAATTAAACCCAAACCCGAATTGGAACCCAATGCCCCCACTATCTTCCATCAGTTTCTTAGAAGAAGATCACTCGCTCGCTCGTGGATCACACTCGACTGACGCACAGCCCTCAACTCCGACGTTTCCAATACAAGAGATGCAAATGTATAATAATAATAATGCTGACAGTCTTTTGCAAAATCAGATCTTAGAATTGGATACACTCATGAAATATCCATTTGAATCTTCCAATGGTAAGCTGTTTGCCAGTTCATACATTACTTTTTTTCTTTCATAAAAATCAAAATTTACACATGTACGTAGTTCATATAACTTACATTAATATATTATCAAATAAAAGTTAAGGCACAAAAAGAAAATAAACCAATAAAAGATGACTAACAATATTTATTTTGAATGATTTTAGGAATTGAGAATTGGAACACAATGCCTTCTATGGCGCTTTGCAGACAAGCAAGTGAAGAAGAAGCTGGCTTGTGGCTACAAGATGATAACATGTTCCGCATGATAAATTAATATAACTATTTATAAATTGATGCATGACGGTTCAGAGAACCTTATTATGTTACATTTTATAGATGTGAAAAATAAATTATCTTCGTGATTATGTATTTCAATGTTGTTGTATGCCTAAATTAAAGGTTTATGTATTTCGGCTTGTATTTGTAATCTAGTGTATGGTTGTGGGTTCTATGTATAATATACATAGCTACAAACATATGTATATTGTGTTTATGATGCATCATGTTATATAGTATATTAATTATTAAATTTGAAAATATTTCTCCGTTTGTTGTAAACTTTAATTCTAATTTATCGTTGTAGAATGGGATCCGTGAAGTTCGATTCAGTCAATTGATTACTACTCAAAAACAAAATTCAAGTATAAAATTAAATCAAAGATAGAGTTTACCACTAGCTAGACGCACAACATAGATTTTCGTTTAGTTGTAGGAGTAGTAGCCTTCTTCTCCATTTTCAGATTTACGCATGCAGCAACAACAGCAGCCACGTCTCTACAGATATCACACGAACAAGTTGAAAACAATTATAAGTCGGAGTGTTAGCGCCGACTAACAACCCCGATCTTTTCTCACTCTCTCTCTCGGTTTTTGAAGTGGTGCGAACTAAATTGAGAACAGAAAATTTGAACTATTCACTACGTATTTATGAAGCATATGCACCAATTGGTTGCACCACTTTAATCGCACCATTTCAAATGCACCTATCCAGATAAACTTTTTCAGAATGGAGAAGAAATTTCACCTCATAATGAGATCCAATAAAATTTAGTCCATAATTAATTCCAGAATTTAACTATTAAATTCAACCCAAACAATTTGGCCTGTAGGACACTTCCAACAAAGTTAACCATGATTATTAAATAACTTATGAGAAAAATAATCATGTCAAACTTTTAGATTTAATTATACGAGGTTAATATTTAAAATTTGGAAATTTTCTTTTAGTACAACCAATTTTTGTTGGAATTTTTTTTTCAACGGAAATGATTATGTTTAAGTTGAGGTTTTCTAAAATCAAATGACATATATATAGAAGTAGTTTTTTTTTTATAATAATAAAAATAATTTTGTTATGATCTATATTGATTAGTGATTTTTTTTTTACTAAAATTAAAAAAAAAAAAATCTATAGTAAACATTCTCTACTTGTTCTTGTATGATCGGATATAATTTTCTCCTAAAATGTGGTGTATTGAAGAATAATGCTAAACTTGGACTTGGAATTAACCTAGTTGCTTGCTTCAAACACTTGAGAGGAAAAATAATTAAATGCAATCTTTTCAACAAAGAATTTTTTTTTTTTTATAAAGTCATAAGAAGTACCATGCATAAGCCCCGCAAAAAGAGCGAAGAAAAAGGAGAATGTACACATCACTCTGACCAATATCAATGTTGAAAAGAGAAAAGAAACCATTTGTTATATCACCTACTGGCTACTTTTTCTCTTTATTCACACGAGATGGTCCCCTTTGTAATCTTATGCACAATTATTTTCAAGGTTCATTATAGAAAATGGCATAACGAAATGAAAATAGAAATAAGATTACTTGAACAAAGGACAATAGAAAGAAGAATTAAAAGGAATGCCGAGGATTAAATTTTTGCCTTTTCTATTGAAACAGTGAATCTAATCACAGGCCTTGTAGGGCCCAATGAGATTAACCTCTTGGCCCAATTAAATCCGTGTGGAATCCGGGAAAAAGGGAGCGTCCGATGTCCGGTCGGAGCAGTCGATTTCAAAAAAAATAAAAAAAATAAAAATCGTGCGCTCTGCTTTAAGATTTGAGCCGATCAACTTTACACGAATCTGAACGTAAATCGAACGGCTTCCCATCGGACAACGGACTGATTTGGTCCGATTTGGATCGTTTCTGTTGAACCCGACCCGATTTCGTCGTCCCGTTACGAACTTACCAAACTTTCAATAAAAAACCAGATCCGACCCGACCCAGTGGCAGAAACCGAAGACTATGGCGCGGTCTGGTTATTTCTCGCGGCGGTTGGGGGCGGCCGTGCGAGAGCTCGGAGGAGCATGGTACGGGCGCCACATGGAAGCTGCTGAGCGCGCCATCGTGGATCGCCTCCCTATCGTCGATGTTGTCCTCGAGATTCGTGACGCTCGGGTAGGCAGCTCTTCTTTCTTCTCATTTTGCTCTTGTTTTGATGTTTCTACATAAATGCGTATTAATTCCATTGGAAGAAGCAACATTTTGCATAAGAGTCCTTACTAAATTGCTCTTAGATTCCAATTACCTCTGCATTCGGGTCTCTTAAGCGCTGGTTCGGATCCAGTAAGCATGTAATCGTGTTGAACAAAGTCGACCTAGCCGATCGCTCTTCCACAGAGGTGTGCATCATAGTTTTTCATTAAAAACTTTTCTCCAAAATGTGCTTTTAGAAAAGACAAATAAAACTTTATGAATTGAACTCATTGCAGGACTGGATGAAACATATTATGCAACAGGGTTGTGCATGCTGTGCAGTCAATTCACACAAGAAAGATAACATAAAAGAGGTAGAACAGTAGCAATTGCTATTTACGGGAAAAAAACATGTTAATACCATGCCAAAAATGTGTTCTGTTCAGCTATCAATTGTTCTAAGAGATAAAATTAGAGAGCTCAAGTCTGGTGAAGATAGTTACACTGCAACAGTTATGTTGGTTGGGATACCGAATGTTGGTAAATCTGCAATTGCAAATTCATTGCATGAAATTGGAAGGATCCATGCTGAAGGTACGCTTTTCTAGGTCAAGTTTATAGATTCAAGGCCTTCTAATTGTTTTCACCAACTTATGGTGGGAATTTAATTGTTTCTGAACTTTTTTAAGAGAAGGGGAGACACAAGCATGCTGTAGTGAGCACTTACCCGGGTGAAACTAAAGATATCTCTGCTTATAAGGTAACTCAATTATTGCATTATTATGAACTAGGCACTGGTACTGATTGAGTATCTTATTGGTATTGTACTGATTGTAGTTTTGCTCAGTAGTGTTTAATTGAGATGAATATGCTTTAGCTTCTATTGAACAATTAACCGAGACTAGCTGGTACATATGTGGATAATAGCCTTAACAGGACAAATGTGGATAATAGCCTTAACTACATATGTGGAAATAATTGGGTTTTGTAACTGAAATATAATAATAATTAAATGAGATCACACATATTCACATATTTCTGTCTGATACTCAAAAATTGCCTTTTCAGATGCAAAGCCATCCAAGTATTTACGTATTAGACACACCAGGTGTTCTATCTCCAATAGTCGCAACTGATGACTATGCCTCCAAGCTAGCACTAACAGGTAAGAAATCCATGTTATTTCATTTTGTATTAATTTATTTGTCATGTTTTTGCAATGCTCACTTACTATCACTGAAGGAGCAATCAAGGACTCAACTTTACAAGATGCCGGTCTGGTGGAGTTCTTCCTTTCTGTCCTGAATTTTTCTGGCATATACAATAGTTGGGAGGATTCAGATGATATGGCCAAACTCGTGTCTCAAAAAAAGAGCAGAAAACATCATTCAGATCATACCAATGTATGGGTCATCATGTTATTATTGTTAACTAATTATTTGCGTATTTGTTTTATTATTCCAGAGTTTTGCTGGATGCTCCACTCCTATTATTTTCCTTTTTTGGGGCAGCAAAACCCAAAAAAGTTGGGAAATAAGGGAGGAAACATTTCAAGAGTGTTTGAGCTTTAATATCATGTATTCCCTGGGGAATGAGATCCATTTCAATGTAATCTAGACTCTAGAGCACTTTATTACTGAACTTAATTATCTGATCAGGCTCTCCTAATTTTTTTTTAGAGTTACTCAAATTCCAACCTACCTTTTTTTCTCTTTCCTTTTGTGTAGAAATAGAAAGCAGGAATAGTATCTTTGTTACTTTGGATTAATTTTAGAAACTATGTTTATAGATCATTGACTCGTGAGTTGTTACTCTTTTTTTACAGTATGTGTGATATCTCTTGCTGTGCAAGCATAGATGATATTGACATTATACAGGGTTATACAATTGAATTACCTAATTAGGAGAATCCGTGGCATTAGGTTGTCTTGTACAATTGTACAACATTACATACTTAACATAGATAGCTCTAAAAGGTACTTTTCACTTGTGTAGGATGTTATTGTGAAGGATGTCCGAAGAACCCTTGCCGAGACAAGAAACTCCTTTAATGGTGATCTGGAAAAGGAAGATGAACTTGAAAAACTTATAGAGTCTCAGTTAATGGCATTGCAAAAGCCGTTTGGGCTACATTGTGGTTCGGTTGGGGACAGAAATAGAGCCATTGCATCAAAATTGATGGACCTTTACTGGACCGGGAGGCTTGGTCACTACACACTTGATACTTTTTCAAATGATCTGTAGAAACGCAGCTGTTTCAAATTTTACAAATTTTTAATATCCAGATATTAAATTAAGGAAATTCGTTAATTTGTTTCAGAGCCATCTTTTCTTGCATAAGAGTGAATAGATGCCATGAATAAACTGCAGCATTAGAACACAGATTGTAATCAAATATATCATTCTCATGTTACTTTATTCCTTCCAGAACAGCAATTTGATTTAATAGCTGAGTAATCTCTAATGCTTTCTACTGACAAATAAGGTGAAATATTATTATTGAATGCCTGAATTACCATACCAGATGGCACAGAGGACAATTATTTAAATTGAATCCAAGAACAATAAAAACTTGTTTGATAGAATGTTAATTAAATGGCGCCAATTGGTAATGTTGGTTACAACTTACAGAGTCAATAAAGGAGGAAACTCGTGCCAAAATGTGGTATGGCATCATCTATGATTGGTTCATTAATTTAGCACACCTCTATTGTATAAACTCATCTCAATAAAAAAAAATAGTTAACAAAATCGATAAATATCACGACAGCCACAATAATTGATCGTGTGATATTCAATTACCCTGAAAAAAAACAATTTAAATAGGTCCCAAAACAATTCTGCAGCAAAATCATTTAAATATTTGAAACTTTTTGGAATCATATCTTTATCAGAACATTTAGGTGTATAGAAGAAGGTGCAGCAATACATCATAATACAAGGTTACTATAATTTACTGCCACAAAAAGATTTTGTAGCAGCTCTATAGCCTATGATTAGAAGAGTCCTCGCACTTGTATCAACAATTGCCATTAAATTCTACTCAATAAAAACAATAAATGAACAACACTTAACAGTATCATGCCAATTAGCCCAACTCAATTTACAACAAATTCAATTATGCTCAATTCGCCTCAAGTATACATCAACATGCAATCAAAGCATCAAAAGACAAGGAAAAGTACAAAATAATAGATTGAAACAAGACAATTGACAGATTCATTAAACCATTTCTGATATGGTACCAACAACTGTTAAACTAATTGTTGAGTAAATCAATTCATATTCAATTCCCTTTACACGCATTGATCAATACTACAAAGCTAGTACAAAGACAAATTATTACAAAGTCAAATCATGAAACAGTGGATCAAAGGAAAGATAAAAAGAGTCAAGAAAAATCATCTAAACACCTACAAAGCTAGTACAAAGACATTAGCCATTTATATTGTAGAACAAACTATTATATCAGAGTGTCACACTACAATATACTTGACAGAAAAGGAGGGAGAAAACAATACTTGTTGCTTAAAGATACTGAAACACTCATGCTGCATCAGTACCCACTTCCTGGAGCTCATCAAATTTTCTAGCTTTCTCTTTCAGAATACCTATGATTTTCTCAGACTCCTCATGAATCACCTTAGGCAGAAACAATTCCATATTATCAAACCATTCATCAAGTATCATTTTTTCAAAATCAACCCTGGCTTCTTCACTATTCCTCTCTCCTTCCTCTACTCCGACATCCTCTTCTCCTTCCTCTTCTATAACCATAGAAGAATCAGCACTGGTTCTGGCCTTTATTCCCTTTCTGAGTTCTGGAATGGCATCATGGTCAGGATCAGAACTGGGACAATCCAATTTTAATACTAAATTGTCATCATTTTCCTTTTCCTCCTCTAAAACAGTAGATGCTGTGTCCCTTCCTCCCATTATCTTTCTCTTCATACCAACCTCCTTTACTTCCAGAACTGAATCAACCGCACAATTCCCATCTACTTCCTTCAAAACCCTAGAGGACTTAACCCTCCTAGGATTTCTTCTCACCTTTGCATCTCCGTTGTGATCTGATTTTTCAGTCTCTAAGTGAGAAAACGTCACAGAATCCCTAGACTCCTCTTTTTCCAAAACCCTAGCAGTATTCCTTGTTACAATATCCCCCATACCTTTTGCTGTTCCCTTCTGGCCCATTTCAACCCCAGAATCAGACAAATCAGGATTTAAAGCTTCCTCTTCTTTATCCGAAACCATAGCAGAAATAGGTCTAACATTGTTCCTACGACCCCTTACCGGAGCCGAGACTTTAGATTGAGCCCCTTTCAGCCCTATTTCCTCTACTCCGACATCCTCTTCTCCTTCCTCTTCTATAACCATAGAAGAATCAGCACTGGTTCTGGCCTTTATTCCCTTTCTGAGTTCTGGAATGGCAACATGGTCAGGATCAGAACTGGGACCATCCAATTTTAACACTAAATTGTCACCATTTTCCTTTTCCTCCTCTGAAACTGTAGATGCTGTGCTCCTTCCTCCTCCCATTCCCTTTCTCTTCATACCGACCTCCTTTACTTCCAGAACTGAATCAACCGCACAATTCCCATCTACTTCCTTCAAAACCCTAGAGGACTTAACCCTCCTAGGGTTTCTTCTCACCTTTGCCTCTCCGTTGTGATCTGATTCTTCAGTCTCTAAGTACGAAAACATCACAGAATCCCTAGACTCCTCTTTTTCCAAAACCCTAGCAGTATTCCTTGTTACAAAATCACCCCTACGTCTTCCTGTTCCCTTCTGATCCATTTCAACCCCGGAATCAGAAACCAAATCAGGATTCAAAGCTTCCTCCTCCTCTTTATCCGGAACTACAGTAGAAACAGGTCTAACATTGTTCCTACGACCCCTTTCCGGAGCCGAGACTTTAGATTGAGCCCCTTTCAGCCCTATTTCCTCTCCAGAAACCCTAGATGAATTATCCCTCATATTAACACTTGCCGAACCGCCTCTTCTAGTAACCCTCCTTCCCCTTAAATTGTTACCATCTCTTTTCCCTTCCAAAACCCTTGGTGTCACAATTTTTACACCGAGCTTGGTTTTCACACCGATTTCAATAAGATCCCCATCTGAGATGGATACGAGCTTGGATGCTTGAATTCGCGACCCATTTACGGTTGTGCCATTGGAGGTGTTAAGATCGGAGACAAACCATCTAAAATCATCCTGAATAAATCGGAAGCAGAGGTGATTTTGAGATATACCTGGGTCGCGCAACGACAGGCTGTTACCCTTCATGGTTCGACCGATTTGGATCCGGGATTCGGGATTGCAGACCAAAATTTCGCCATTTCTGGGGCCTTTGAGCACGGTTATTTGGAGAATCGGCGCCTCCATAGTAAATCGGAGGAAGAAAAGCAAGAATTGGGGAGGACTGGAGGGAGACTGGAAACTAATTTGAAATTTTGGAGAGATTTGAGGAGAGACGAGAAATATTGAATGTTAGAATAGTAATGGGCTGAAAAGATCTGAAAGCCTATCTTATGTAGTGTTCTAAAAGAAATCCAGGTCCATTAGAATTGCAGATCCATTTACATTTCATTTTGTTGTACTGGACGACAATTAAGATTATTTCGGGTAAATATATTGACAGAGTAATTTTTGCTTCATTCAGAGCACGAATCAATATGCAACACTGGTTTAAGTCCATTATCTATGCGCTGCATGAAGTAAAAACTACTCTGTCAATATCTTTACTCGTTTCAGGGTAATAGACTATAGTGCAAAATTTTGCCCAATTTTGGACAGCAACACTGATTGTAACTGCTGAGGGTGTTGGGCGCTATTTGGGGAATGAGAATCATGGTACCGGGTTACAGTGTTCAAGATACTGGGATCAAATCCTGGCGTGTTGCAAAGCAAAACGGGTTAACGGATCGTAACCTATGGGGTATCCGATTTGTGGCAGCTTGCTGGCTGTTGAGGAAGAAAAGGAATGCCTCCTTGTGGGGGGTGATATTCCGTTCATTGATAATTTTTAGTCTCCTTGTTTCTTCCTCACCAGCCGGTACATTAAACCTGAATCTTGGTTTCCAAATGACACACCAAATGGCTTTGTTATGCTACAAAGCAGAGATAAAATAAATGCAAATCTAACACAAAAGAATAAATAGTTGTCCAAATTTTGGTCTAATTAATTATTGCATGAACTCAAAATTCAGAGGAATCATATTGTCCCTTGAGATCAATCAAGGGTCTCTACAACAAATATTTTTCCCCGTAGGATGGAAATTTTCGGCAAGTAAATATAGTGGCCTTCTTCATTACAAAATAGTGCAACTATGCTAAACAAAGTATATGATCAGACACATGTCTCAGTGCCCAACTTCTCAATCAACAGAAGGATTTAATTGAGGACTATACAATTCCCTGCTTTTTACATTCTCCTTTGTCTCATTTCGCCTCACCTCGATCGAAACCAAGTCTTCTTCTTCGTACTCCTTAAAACTCGCTTGTCGTGCCAACTCCTCCACCTCCTCAATAACAAGCTCTAGCCTTGCCGCCATCTCCACCAAAAGCGCCGCAAATGCTGCAAAAGGAAGCGCCTCAGAGAACTCCAGACTCAGCATAGCTATCTTGCTTAGAGTTGGTCTCAATACCGGCTGTGCCTTCACTTTGTTGCTGTTGTTGGTGTTTCCATTGATGTTGTTGTTTCTCTTTTCTACCAGTGCAGCTACATCGGTCTTGGCTGAAGGAAGTGCCACCATCAAGTTGTTATTAGTTGCATGTTTGGCAGCAGAGCGGTTTTTTTTGGAATTCAGAAAAAGTCGGGGCTGTGAACGGATGGCAGAATTGAGGTCATGGAGGGCTTGGTGGAGGTGGTCAGAGAGGACATCAGGGGAGCACCGGCGGTGGGTCCGTAAACTGGAGGCCAGGTCAAGGAGAACTTTGGAGACTTCATTGGCAACTTGGATGCAAGGGCCTCGAAACAGCGCTCTGACGGATGGCGTGGTCTTTGAGAGTGTTGCAACCATGCAATGAAAATTTAAGTGGTTATGAAGGCAAAGATAGATGCATGTAATGATGTAAATTAGTACAGCTCATAGATTAGTTGGTAGCTAGTACTGTGATTATTATATCCAAATCAATGGTTTAGATATACTTCTGTATGTAATTGAAGTGGGTTTACCTTTTCAGATATACTGTAAAATTAGTACATAAAGCTGTATATATTTGGCAGATAGCTATTAAATCAATAGGATGCACTATTAGGGGCATTGTATAAGTTTAATAAGTTGGATTAGTAGATATATTCTCTTTTTATCTACTTTGGATTCCTCACACCCGTATGTCAACAAAGAAGAAATCTACTGTGATCAGTGGCATTGGTGCCAGACATCTCAATCTATATATATATAAATTCTGGGTTTATTACTCATTTAAATTGAATTATAATTTACCTGTATTTCAGATTCCAAACATCCATGAAGAGATACAGCTGTATAGCCAAAATGCCTAAGCACAGTACCAAGCTTGACATACTGTTGCCATGGGTACTTGTAACAGTGTCTTGAGTGGCGCGGCTCCCAGCTTGCAAACAGTGCCTAATTTGTTTCAAAATAATAGGATAGAAATGTTAATTTGTCATTATTATTAATACTTACGAGAAAATCAAATCATGTAAAATAAGAACTTACAAGGCTCTCATCGCTTGATTTCGAATCCAACACAAGCCGATAGCCATTGGATATCACCTCCTTGGTTGCTTTCACATCAACAATGTTGCCATCCTTGTCTTCGTCGTGAAAATAGATACTTACACATGCTGGATTCATTTTTTAAGATGTTATTAGACACAATATACTGTTATATATGCATCTTAGTTTTGCGGTTATGGAACAACTACGCTGGTGTTAGCATAAGCTTTCTCCACAATATGTCTTATAAGTGATGATATTTGAACACTGTGATTGTTTCCAGACAAAAAATTCATGTATAGTATTAGTACTCTGACATAAAATCAAAATAATTGGACATATATTTTTAGAAGTGACAGATATCTAACCTTCAATTGAAGTAGCTAATCCTTCAAGTTTACGAACAGTATAACTGTGAAGATCTTCACCCGACCAATTTGGAAAAACAATGAGGCTCATGAAGAGACAAATGCCGCAACCAATAGCAATGGTGCAGAGACGGTCACGTGCCAATGGCACGACATTCTCTTCCCGAAAGCTGGAGACACTTATCAGATTAAATGTCAGTAGAAAAACCAACACCCCGTAATCATAGTTCCTTTTTATTTTTGAGTGGAATCTCACATATGTGCAACCAAATCCTGTAAAATATATAGATCACAAAAATTAGCTTGTTTAATTATTCTTTCATTTATAATTACTGCTATCCAAGTACAAGTCACCGTTAATTCTATGTGGTTATTGGTTGATTAAGCTCAATGTAAACAAATTCGGCCTCAGTGAAACCTCAATGTAAGCAATTTTGTTATATACCTATTGTAAAGACTGATGCTCCGACAAAAAATCCACGAAATGTTTTTCCAGACTTCTCAGCTACAACTTCAATAAGAAATGCTAGAGACCCTGCGCATAATGTCCCAAATCCTCTATTCAGTCCCTTGCATAGAGTGGCTCCTACAAATAGAGCATGTATAAAAAAAAAATTAGAGAAAAGACAAAGCATAGTAGTAATTAATTAGGGGGGATTTCTTCTGTACAGGGCAAAATCTGATGAGGTGCCATAATACCTTGAAAAATGAGAGAAAAGAGTAATATCCATAATAACCTTTCTTTCCAAAATTTGCATGTTTAACTATATGAGTGAGAAATAGGGACACTGTTGTAGTCTTTATTGCTTGAGGCTATGGTACTATGCATAGTACGGATTGGTCCGTACTATGGATCAATATCTTCGTTTGTAAAGTTCAAATAGTCAATTCGAACCGCTCAACATGATCTCCATATGTAAATGTACTTGCCGACCAAATTTTACATTTTTTAAAATGTTTTTACTATTTTTTTAGATAGGTAGAAAATCACTACTTTGAAATTTGAATGGTCTAGAATTTTTAGATCAAGTGATTTTCTACCTATCTGAAAAAAGTAAAAATATTGTAAAAAAAATAAAAAACTGATCTGCAAGTACATTTTCATATGTAGGTAAGGTTGAACGGTTTAAATCAACCGTTGGGACTTTAAAAACAGAGCCATTGATTCGTAGTATGGACCAATCCATGCTATGCGTAGTACCATAGCCTCACTCTTCTTTATTTTTAAGATTTGCAGGGGATGGGCATGTTTCATCCCTTTTTACTGCAAACCTAAAATGAAGTTCCTGAGTATGACTCCTTTTTATAAAAGAAAAAGAAGAGATTAAACTGAAATTTACCGGCGGTGAATTCAAGCACCACAACCACAGTCATGACGGCCCACATCGCATTTTTACCGAGACCTTCAAACAATGGCTGAAATATATACAAGAAGGAAACCAGTGTAAGTGCCACACCGACCTTTACGGCATGCACCACCCGTCTCGGATCCTCCCTTCCAATTAGGTACCAACTTTTCAAAAATGAAGCACAAAATGTACTTATTTTCCGAACGAACTTCTCCATTCTTGGAAACCAAGTTTGCTTTGTTTCATGAAAGGAGAGGTTTCCAGCCATTGACATGGCCCAATGAAGTTGTGCAAACACCATAAGATTTCAAAATGTTCTTAGTTCATGTGTCAAACCCTCTATATATGAGGGGAAGGAATCAATTGCAGAGTCTAGTTTTGCTATCTTTGTATGGTGTGAAGAGTGTAAAAAGGAAAGGCTTGTCAATATCAAGTCACATGAATCCTTCTTAGAAAGTGACATTTTGATGGCCAAATTAAACTCCATATAATGGTTTTGTACAGCAAAGATCGATGCATTGATTTTGAGCCATACATGTTTAGTTGTATGGGGAAATCGTTGGTCCGTTGAAATTGTGCAAAAAAATTTATATAAATATTGTTTTTTGAGTCACATGCATTTTTGTTTCCAGCCTTGGGACTCCAAATTGTTTCCCTGATATTTTGAAGTCTTAAAAGCAATCACATAGTTTACTGTATTAAGAAGCACATAAGCACTAGAACATAAAAAGTTTTTTTTTTATATAGATTTTTGCTTTGAAGGTAAGCACTATCTTTTAAAAACAAATTTTCAATATTAGTAAACAAACATTATTCTTTTTTACTTGTAGCAATGTAGGATGCTTGCCTTATGGAGAAATTTTTATTGGCTGTTGATTATATTGGTGGCTATCTAAATAGAGAATTACTCTAATATCATTTCTTAAACCTTCAAAAAAAAATCTTACTATAAATAAAATGTTGTTATGTTTGTTCTTCTTTAACGAATGTAGACACGTAACTACAATTAATTAGACTACAAGAAAAATGCAATAATTGATTAGACTACAATTAATTAGACTACAAGAAAAATGCAATAATTGATTAGAAAGTAAATATGAAAAAGGTCAGGTTTTCTTTTAATGAAGAACAAAGACTGCTCCAACTTGGCTGCTTCTTTTTTTCAATTTTGACTTGTTAGCTAGTGACAATGATTTGGTGTGTCAATCAGCTCATGAAAAGGGAAGGTAAAGGAGAAACTGATTGTGCCATGAAAGGTGAATATATTAGCAATTTCCCTGTAATTGGGGTGGCTTGATTTAGGCTTGAGAGGTTTAGATTTGAGGCAAGTGTAAGGAGTGCATAGAACAGGGGGATATTTACCTTTTGTACCAGAAAAAGGTATCAGCTGAATGCAACTAGTAATTTCAATATTGTTTTGAGGTAGTATCATCAGAGTGAATATTAATTCTTGCGGTACCAAGGAGCCTATTGAAATATGGGGGTTCATTTAAAGATTTGTGTCAGATTAAAACGAGCGACTTAGATCTCATTCTACATAATACCATAAACTTAAAGTTGTACCTTCATCTGATTGATGCTATACATAATACCATAAACTCACTCGCTATCTAAACTCTAAAGTATTGTTTTGATTTTCCAAAAGATGAATAGTCATTTTTCTAGGGTTGATTTGTAAGAATGAAAGTTCTCATTTGTGCAAGTTCCTTCCCCTTCCCTCATTTTAGGGAAGCGCATCTGCTGAAATCCGAGACCGGTAACAGTAATTCTGAAATTCCTGTAATCCGAATCCAACCGTCGAACTGTTTCGACATGCGTGCAAGTAAAAACTAGCTGTTTCGAGATGCGTTCTCGGAAAAAATTCAATGGCTGGATTCAGATTGCAGAGATTTCAGAATTACTGTTCATTGGTTTCGGAATTTCAGCCGATCCGAATCCTCATTTTAGATATTTTATTTATCAAACAATACTGCTTAATTTTTTTCAACTTGATAAACAAAGGCACACCATTTAATCTGAATTATTGTATTGATGATCAAATATGTAATAGTTTGCGATGGAGATATGTCATTTTTTTATGTTATATGTCAGCTATCATAACTATATTAAAAAATGTCAGCCATCACTATTATTTAAGTTTTAGTATGTAGCATTGCCTTGCGAATTAGGATTTCGAATCCTGTGATATTGATTAGTTTACAACTTAATTCCTTCATATAGGTTATCAATATTAGAGAAATATACAATTAGTTATTGTCTTCTTTGTAGGGATCGAGCGAGGAATAAGATATGAACTATATTAATTTAATATTTCTAATTTTATTATATGTTTTCAATTTGAGCAATTATAATCTATTTTTCATATTTTGTTTGTTTATTTTTTAGAAATGTTAGACTACATCGAAGAGAATCACACTGAATGATACTTCAAGATTTTTTTCATGTTATATTTGATCCATTTTTTTATTTGTATTGTTTCTTTTATTGTTATTTATTATTTGGATCTCCATTTTTTTCATTTGTGTTTTTATTTTCATTAAATATATTTTTTCTTAATTCTGTGTGAATGTCAAATAAAAATGTCTCTTCATATTCTATTCAATCTTATAATATGTCTCCGTTACAACGCACGGGCACAATACTAATAATTTATAAAGAAAGAACTCGTCCCAGTTGTTGTACTAGTTTACAAGACATGATAAGTTTTAGTATGTAGCATTGACTTGCTAGATATTTTAACAGAATAATTTTGAGTTTATGCAGCATATGAACTGTAGAATTAAAATAGCATTGTATATAGTTTGTGTGCTGCATGCAGTAAAAACTGCTATGTTAAAATCTTTACCCCAAATTTTTGATACATGTGCATCCCCAAATATATGATAATGAGTTATCCTACAGTTTCTTGAGCTTATCTAAAATAATAATACAATGTTATAATTCCATGCAAGGTTAATGCTATGTAGTATTATTGTTTTCCATTAAATTCAATGGAAAATAATAGAATAGTTCTTAGAAATTAGTGAAGCAAATAAGAGATTATATTATGAATATTGAATTTGTATTAATTTATTTTCTTGTAATTTTATGGATTTTTTTTCTATTTTTAAATGAATTTAATAATCTAAAATTGAATTATCCGAAACTCAACCTGATCCGAAGTCGAACAACTAGAACCCGACCCGACCTGGTCCAAACGCAAATGATTCCAAATCCAAAAATGATCGAAAATTGAATAATTTGAAATATGCATGCATGACTTGAAAGTTGATCTAATTCAAACAAATTAAAACTGATCCGACAATTCAAGACTTGTGTGTTATTTAAGATAAGATGATCCGAAATTTGAGAGTGTTAGTTTAGTAATAATCCAATTCCAATTCATTATTCCCCTTCTCATCGGCATACCGCGTACGGTGAATCACGGGTAAAAATTATTGACAGTGTTATTTTAGCTTCATGCAGCGCGTGATCAATAGAGATAAAATGAACAAATATATAATTAGCGCGCTGCATGAAGTCAAATCAACTCTGTAAATATCTTTATCCTCCGTTTAATCCAATTCCAATTCATTATTCCCCTTCTCATCGGCATACCGCGTACGGTGAATCACGGGTAAAAATTATTGACAGTGTTATTTTAGCTTCATGCAGCGCGTGATCAATAGAGATAAAATGAACAAATATATAATTAGCGCGCTGCATGAAGTCAAATCAACTCTGTAAATATCTTTATCCTCCGTTTAACCGTAAACGGAGTTGAATCCGTGAATTGGGGATCTAAAGTTCTAAACGGACAGCCGTTTATGAAACTGGGTGCTTTTTGTCGTGTAGCTAAAACAGGAATTCTAGCGATTTCCAATGCCAAGCTGGGATCCCAATCCCATTCACTTCTAGCGACATCTTGAGTTGGAGACTATGTTGCGAAATTGTTTACAGCAGACCATGTAGCGAGTCGACACAATTATTCAGTAATCAGTATTCAGTACTACTATTTTATAATGAGGAGGGTTCAAATGCCTCCATTTTTCATACCTCTATTTTTAAAATTTTTAATAACTCAAAATTTAAAACTTAAAAGTCAAAATAAAACTGTTGGATATGATCTACATCATTTTATCTATGCACGTGTAAAAAATTATCACATTTTGATTTTGTTTTGGTTGTCATCAAGAACTTGTAAAAAACGTACTAATGTGGATAATTTCTATACGTTGATTTTTCAACTTATTAATTCACATAAAAATAAAATCAAAATGTGATAATTTTTTATGAGCACATAGATAAAATGATGTAGATCATATCCAACGGTTTTATTTTGACTTGTGAGTTTTAAATTTTGAGTTATTAAAGTTTTTAAAAATGAAGGTATGATGGAGGCATTTGAACCCTCCTCTTTTATAATTTTTATTGAAAAATTTGTCTAAAGCAGATCAAGTATCTAATAATACACATTAATATTTTGAGACATTTAAGTCATTCACAGTTACGCATTTTTTTAGAATATTATTTTTCATATTTCAATAAGTGTTATATGTAATATTGAGCACATATATAATGCTGACACTAACAAAAATCATGTGAAGAATTTTATATTAGTTAATTTTTATATAAAGTTTATTAAATATATTCCATAATATTTGTCCACGACGATATTTGTATTCCATATTAAGTTTCTAGCACGACTAGTAATCTCTAAAAATTCAAACTGCATCTATTTCGAAACAAATGTGACATATATCTCTTATTAAAAATAAATTTTAGTTAATAATGTGAGGATGTGACACCACATTTATTATACATTATTATTTACGTATGTTGTTTATATCCACTTAACTAATTATATATATTTATTAAATGTTATCATTTTTTTAATAATTTTTTTAGTTTAAGAGAGGTTTGTGGAAGATAATAATACAATATTTATCAGTAGTTTTACCGAAATTATTATTTATACCGTATTCCTAAAAAAAAAATCAATAAACCATAATTTATTTCTAAAAACACCCAGGCCGCCAAATGAAACCCAACAAACCTCAAAATTTGATCAAAGGAAAATAATAATTGTTTAATAATATTCAGAAATAGAAAGAATAATTAATAATTAAAATATGTTAGAAAGAAAATTAAATAAAATAGATAAAATATTTTATAATTTAGATGTACTAGGGGACTTTGAAACATTTTTCAAGCAGGGTTTTTTTCAGTTGTAAAAAAAATTAAACTATTTCTTTGTGTGTTACTAGAAAAAATAAAAATACTTTGTATCTGAATTATTGATCCCGGTTCAAAAGTCACTTCTAGTAAATATAGAAATTATTGTGTTCTTTCTATTTTTGAAAATTATACAATCAAACGAATTTGGGACTTAAAATGGGTCCACATATTCATTTGGCAGCCCCCCGTTTTTGGGGTGCATATTAGCTTGGCGGCCTGGGTAGTTTTGGAATTCTCTCAAATCAGGGTGTTTTGGTTTTTTTTTTTTTTAATATGGTATAAATAAAAATTTCAGGTAGTTTTATCTTACAGTGCCAGTTCTGGTTATTCGCTATACGGGAGCTCAATGGCCAATGGGGCATTTTAATCACACAACATCAAATCCGGGAATCTCTAGAAGCGTCTAATACTTGTAAATTTATCCAGCCAGGATTCCAGAAAACAGAGAAGTATCAAGGGGTCCATAAACAAGTATCCTCTCCATTACTGTAAAAGATTCTCTTCACTTTATGGTTTGAGATTAACTCTCAGTCGCTTTGCGATTCGGGCTAGCACAGGGGCAGTATTATTGGGCTTTGAGATTCGTGCCAAGTTACAAAGAACGGTCCAGATCCAATAATTGTAAAAGATTCTCTATTACGGTAATTCGGGATCCATTGGGATAGGTTGTGAACTAACCTATCACCTATGATTGCTGATCTGTTTCATGATTGCGTTAAAAGAAAAGGGGGAAATAAATTTGACCTTTTGTTTTGTTTAAGATGGTTATTTCTCTTCTTGATTCTTTTTTTCCTAATATCCTTTAAAATATTTTGTTTTAGCCAAATATTGAATTTTGAGACTACAACATTTCACGCTGATGATATGAGGGCGGATTCAGAATTTTTGTCAGGGAGGAGCAAAAAAATAACGAATCGGATTTGAATAGTTAATTAGGTTCAAACTCATTAGCTAATCGGATATTAGATATAAAAACAATTCTCTAATTTCTAATTTTCAATGTTCTGACTTTTAATTTTCAATACGCTGACTTCTAATCCTAATTACCAATAAATTTGTATAAAATTCCAGAGGAGGACAGAGTCGAACCGAACCTATAAATTTGTATAAAACTTCAAAATTCAGAAAGAGGCAGTTCACCTCTGAACTAGGTTGGGTTTGGTCCTGGATATGATATATTGATTGATTTCTTTTTAAATATAGATTTTGCCAGAAAAGAAATACAAAACAGCAACACTTGGTCCACTATTAGTCCAATTGATTATATATTTTTTATTAATTTAATTTATCCTTAATTCATCACGTCATCCAATAGCCAACTAATACAATTATAGAAAGTGACAGTGACAACGACTAAAAAATGTACCATAATTAAATTGTACTACAAATAGAAAATGAAAACTTTGCTCTGGAAGGATTCCAAAAGAGATTTTGTTTTTTCCTCATTAGGCTTTTGGACTGTATGCTACTTTGCTTAGCACCTTGTTTCTGATCTGTAATTAACAAGTTACACTCAACATATATAGAGGACACATGTTACTACATGTAGTATGTAGACACCTTTTATCTACCTGTTTTTCAACCTTTTTACCTACAGATACATTGCATCTATCCATAATATAATGGAATTAATCATGGTTTGCTTGTCCTGATAATTTTCCCTCGGAAAAAAAATGTAAACTAGTGAAAATTCACCGTTGAAGAATTTTCACAAAGACCCTTCTCGGTTCTCATTGCCATTTAAGTCGTAGTGATAAGCGCCTCTCTGCCCACAGAATTATTTATTTCCCCCACCTCTCTCTCTCTCTCTCTCTCTCTCGCTGTAATGAAAACCATGGCGATCAAACCAGCAGTAGCGAACCTAATAGACGAGCTTGCCTCTCTCTATCGCTCTCTGCCACCAAGACCTGGCATTGAAGAAGTCGAAGCGGCCATGTCTGTTATTGACTCCTCAAAATCAGAAGAAGAGGCTAGACTGCGCGAACTGGAGAAAATGGAGAGGATCTCTGAAGTGCCAGAGGAGCTCTTTTTCGTTTTCAAAGAGGCGAAGAAGAACTGGATCTCTCTCATGGCGTATGAACAGATGAAGGAGGCAGTACATGTGCTGAATTTGGACAAGAGGCTCCAGGTGTTCGACGAATTGATCCAGAGAGCCTCTAAGACAGTAAACCCGCATGATGATGAGCCTGTTGTGGTGACATTCGAAGAGGTTGTGAAGAAGAAAGAAGAGACTGAAAGAGCTTTTAGCTTTAGAGCAGAAGCAGGGTACGGAGATGATGTGAAAGTTGACTCCTTCAAATCTGAGGTTTCTGAAGGTTTACTCCTCTCTCTCTCTCTCACACACACACACACACACACACAAACACCTGTTCTCTAATATATTTTGATAAATTTGCAATTCAGTAGATGTACGAAGACCTTTTTTTTTACCGTTCGGTAGATTTAGAAGGGCTTCTGCAAAATAAGGTAGAGTCTTCGTTTTACAGGATTTATGCCTTCTGAAATTAATAATTTAATGATTAATTGCTAAAATGCAAATTCAATGTGGTAGCAAAAGGTTGTGTGCACACTTATTGTGTACTTTTCAGCGATTTCCAACTGTTCTCTATGAGATAAAATAAGAAATCTCTCGTCAAATGCATTTTGCTATTTCTCTCTGTTGTTGTTATTATTTAATTTATATATTTTTAGATGAAAAAAAAGGCAACAAAAATAATAGTATGTTTCACTGACTTATAGGCATCTCATCTCAGAAAGAGTGTACTATCTAGCACCATAAATAAACTCATAGACTTACCACAGTCCTGTTAGTATTGACCTACTTCAGAAAAAAAAAAACAAGAAGAAGGGTACATTTACAGAACAGTCCTGTTATTCTTTTTTTACGTTTTCGAATTGTATTAGCTAACTGAATTATAGTGCTCTTATGAGGTAGTATTGCATTTTTTTTTTCCATGAAGAATACAGTCTCCTTCCTTCTCTCATACTGTTACTATAGGCATACTAAATATACCATCAATAATCTCTATTAGTTTAATCCTACTTACTAATCTATCAAATTAAAAACTGCAGGATCAGGGGACCCGGAGAAGCTGAGTCTAATCCAAGTTGCTAGTGTAATTGAATCCTCGGCCAAAAAAGTAACCCAGGTTTTGAGCCTAAGGGGAAAATTAACAGACCAGATTGAATGGCTTCCATCCTCACTAGGTAAGTTGGAAGAAACCACGCAACTCGACTTGTCAGAAAACCGAATTACAGCCCTTCCAACTTCCATTGGCAACCTCAAGTCCCTAATAAAACTCGATTTGCACTCAAACCAGTTAATAAACCTACCTGAATCATTTGGTGATTTGTGCAACCTGATGGAACTTGATTTACATGCAAATAGGCTTGCATCACTTCCAACTACATTTGGCAAACTTGTAAATTTAATTGACCTTAACCTCAGCTCAAACCAGTTTTCCACACTACCTGACTCAATTGGTAATTTGATCAACTTGAAAAGATTAAATGCTGAGACAAATGAACTTCAAGAACTGCCATACACTATTGGGTCTTGTGTTTCCTTAATGGAGCTCCGATTAGATTTCAACCATCTGAAAGCTTTACCTGAGGCAGTCGGCAAGCTCGAGAAATTACAAACCCTAACCCTACACTATAATAGAATAAAAAGTCTACCAACCACGATGTCATCACTTGTAAGTTTGAGGGAATTGGATGTGAGCTTTAACGAACTCGAATCTATACCTGAGAGTCTCTGCTTGGTGACGAGCCTGGTGAGATTGAATGTGTCAAGGAACTTTGCCGACTTGCGCATGTTGCCTCGGTCAATTGGGAATCTTGAGATGCTAGAAGAGCTGGATATCAGTAGTGATCAGATACGTGTTCTGCCTGATTCATTTAGGTTTTTGTCAAAGCTTCGCATGTTTAATGCCGACGAGACCCCTCTGGAGGTACCACCTAGAGAAATTGTCAAGTTGGGAGCTCAGGTATTTTTATTCTCTAAAGTTATTCAATTGAAGTTATCACCATGGATGTTTCAATATGAACCATCAACCATATGTTTTAGTATTTTTGTAATTAAGTACCTGAATTTTTGAAGTATTTGTTGCCTCGGTATCTTGCTAATCTTGCCGGATACCGGTATGAGTGGTATGATATTCCTTGGATTGCAGAGCAAATCTTACTATAAAGCCAATGAATTGAGTACTGGCCTAGGTATTCATACTGGTATCTCGCTCAGAATTCCTGTTATTTAAGTTTTTCTATTTTGCATTATTGTTAATGTTATCTAATTTGCTCCGAGTTTGTGTACCTTGGTATAGAGGCAGATCTAGAAACTTCTGTAAGGGTATTCGTTAAAGGGTTATAATTGAACTTGGGTATTCTACTTTATAAAATTACATTAGACAAACTTGTTATTAGCACATTATATCTTACTTTTCCAAATTTTGGGCATTAAATTGAATTACCTAGTTTTTTACATTAGTACTGTTTGGGTCGGCTAGTAATAGTTTCTAATTACTAACTGCATAATCAACTCATCATCATCCTGTATAAAATCTCATATTTTTAAAAAGGATTAAATTAGCCAGTAATCTATAACTTTGATTTATTTATTTCTTTCTTTTTTCCAATATGATAGGCTGTTGTTCAGTATATGGCTGATTTGGTTGCCTCAAGAGAGACAAACAACAAGAAAAAGCATGGCGGTGGATTCTGGTTCTGGATTTGCTCTGTGTTTCGACCCATTAAGAAGAGAAGAGAAGTAAGATCCGCATCTGATATTGTCTAAGTTTCTACCCTTTGTATCGATCAGTAAGCCTGGTGGTGTCATTCCAGATGTTTTGTTGTAAAAGCTGTAAGTTTGCAATTTTTAAGAGTTTGTGCTAGGCCATAATATATCTATCGGGACAATGTCATATGCATCCTTAATAAAATATCATCTTGAGGTAATTTGTATTTCGCAGGGTATCTGTGACAATTGAGGTATAGTAGGGAAGGGCACGACATTGTTCCACTTTTGTTGTGGTTTTATTGTATTTATAACTTATAAGTTGTAATAACCGTGTAAATATCTTGATTTGTAATATATTTCTGTATTTTTGTATTTCCGATTGTCTTTAAATATCATGAAAGGATAATGTATAATATCTATTATACCTGTTACTCTCTGCAATAAATTATCGTTGACCTCTTGAGTTTAATTTGTTTTTGAAAAATTGCATGTGTGCCCATTATTCTCTGCAATAATTATTAACTGGCCTCCCATGTACCTATTACTTCTCCGAGAATTTAAGAGTTCATTATAGCTTATATTTCCATTATTTTATGTAGTATGTGAGCCTTAAATAAAACAGGGATCTTATCATGTTACAGATAAGATTGTTGACTAATCATGTTAACAGCCTTTCCTCTTCTTCTTAATTCAAAGGAATAATTATCAGAAGACTTGTTATTACATACCAGTTTTGAAAGTTCAAGTTAGTGGGTCCACCATGACGTGCATTAACATTATATACAATTGAATGATGAAATGATAATCTTCACAAATTATGACAGACGAGAGACGGGCTAATTCGTCAAATTGTACTGGAATATTTTTTATTCTAAATGAGGTCAGTCACTGGTAAAAATATCACAATTTATTAATTTAATCCGGCTTTACTATAAGGACAGAACCATCCCTTGTAGTACAAGACTGATAAAATAAAGAGTTTTTATGTTTTATTTAAATGACATCCTGGCATCCCTTGCTCCGGTTTTCAAAGTTTTGAAATAAACTTAGCGTTTGATCGGCGCCCCAATGGAAGTTTCAAATCTTCCCAGTTCGAATCTTCAATTTTAGAAAAATATTTGTCAACCGCCCGATCACCAATCAACTCCAATTTAGATGGAGTCCACTACAAAAATCATCACAAATTAAACTTGTCACCACAAGGCAGAGTAATTTTTGAGAAATTAGCCTTATTCTTCCTTCATTCCTACCCAACGATGGAACCAGCAAGTAACCATGGTTGATGGGTTAGAACCAGTGAGAGAGAACATAGATCAGGTAAGATATATTGGAGAACAACCATGTCTATTGCTTGATTTTTTTTCACAGATTCTTGCCCAGCTAGGGGACTGGTAATTGAATTTACTAACTAATTTACCAACATGCAAGAAATTACGCATGGCGAAAACACAAATTCCCCAATGCGTGCCACCCCAACTCATTAATCCCACAATTTGATTCTGACAGTAGAGGGATCATCAAGGCACCGATTTTTCTAACCTGATTCCAGTTGTCTCAAATGTAGGTTTTACTCTGGGTAAGAACCAAACAGTACTCACAAGCACCACCAGAATTATGCAAAATTTGTTAGATAATATCAAACACAAATAAAGTATATTTCTACCTTTGGTTTTCTATCCTTGTCAAACAAAATAGCCCGACATCCCTGCAATTGCAAATATTATTTTCTTTCACACAAGGATGGAGCTTAGATAGGAATATAAAATATATAATTAGATGTCTTTCTTTGCAAAACTTATATTTACCTCAAAGAAATCCTTGCTGAAATCACCACGTAAAACATGGCAGACCATTCTATACTCTCTGGTCAAGCACTCGCCAACAGTTTGCATTCTCCCTTCCCTTATCTGCGCCAAAATAAATTAATTTAGTACAACAGAAAATGGATATAATGGATGGATAAATATGAACTGCTGATCAATATTGCTCAAATTAGTAATTAGAATATCTTAAGAACATTGGAACAGAAGTTACTGTTCTTGTACTTGTTCTTTCTTTATTTTCTTCTTTTTCTGAATACTGATTTACTGAAATATTTAGGTAAAAAGACAATTCAAATCAACTTCTTAGAATAACCATTTTAATCCAAGTTTATTTTCAAAGAAAATAAGAAGTTCAGCCCCTAAGCTCATACTTTCATAGGGATTGCGTCCATTACATTCATATAGAAGACAGCATAAATATTAGAAATTATAGCAGAGACATACTGATCTTAGGGATATCTTTAGGCTGGTAGGGGAAGCCTTCTTAAGTGACTCAATTGCTGCATGAAGCCATTTGTCAGACACTTCCAAAGCCTCTTTTTCCTTAAAGAGGGAGAAAATCAAATTATAAAAAGGAAATTAGTTAGATTCCAAATGCATTAAGAAATAGTCTTAAATACTTACAAGAGCTGATAAAATTTCTTCCACTGTTCCTTTGGAGAAGCACTTGTTTATAATTTCCAGCCTAAAATTACCAAAAATATTAGCCCATAAGAAAATATGTTTACAGAGATAAGTTTATTAGAGTGATGGAGTTTGATTCTGTACCTATTAAGAGCACTAGTCTCTTTCACTGGTACATCTTGAGAAAATTGATCAATGATTCCACACACTGTGAAGGGGTCAGAGGTTGCCGACTGAGCAAGGGCTTCCTCTAACGAAGCCAGTTTCTGTGAACATAAAGAGAACTTTCAAAAGTACTCCATTTCTGTGTATTAAAGACAACATGCCTAGGGCAAAATTACAGTCTACTCCCAGATATTAATTTTATTTGAACATACCGTCGAATGTACAAAGTGTGTTGCGAGGCCACATGCTAGCATTTCGGACCCATCAAGCCTGACACCTGCTAGGCCAGCATACTCACCTGAAAATAAAAAATATAGAATAAAATAATCAGTTAAGAGAAAAAAAATTCCCAACATCCAATGTAGATTGGAAATGTATTTTACTATTGTCAAATGGACAAAAGTAGAAGAAAATTACCAAAATAACCAGGGAGCCTTGATAAGAAATAAGAGGCGCCTATATCAGGAAACACACCCAGTGCTGTCTCAGGCATTGCAAAAACCTTAAAAATAGATTAGAGTGTGTTCAGTATTGATTGTTGTGCTAAGAGGGGTAGAGTTTGCTCTGCAATTTCGTCAATATGTTAGCTCTTTCCTGTGCTGGCTTATTGGTAACTTACCAGCTAGACGTCAGTTGGAGTTCTAATATGTGCCGTCTCTATGGGAACACTCCATTATTAGTTATATTAAACATATTCAGGTACAAACTCGAATGCATAGGTGCCCTTGTCCCAGGCAGTATTGCAAACACATGATAAAACTACTAAATTATACTTTGCAACATCAGCCCAACCTTGAAAAACAGAGAGAAACTACGTTTTTATCAAAATATCTAATACAATAGATGAAAAAGAAATTCTTACTGTTTTCTCTGTAACAACTCGAAATTTCCCGTGGATAGACACACCTGCTCCACCTCCCATGCAAATCCCATCAAGAAGAGATGCCTTTAGAAATGCAACTATAGCAATGAGAGCATTAACATAATTAAAGCTACAATAGGAGATGTTTTTGCAAAAAGCCTATCCTACCTGAGGTTTGCTGCAAGTAGCAATTATGTAATTTAATGTAAATAATTTGCTGCAAAAATCAGCCCCAACAGTCCAATCAGCTGTACAAAGGCCGAAAGGCACATTAGAAGTTATGAAATATAGTTTGTTAGTCAATATATTAAACCAATTACTCAAATAAATACCACGTGCAACTGCTGCCACATCACCTCCAGCACAAAATGCCCTTCCTTTACCCTAAAACCAAGTACGCAGTTGTAATAATAAAGAAAAGAAGAAACCCCACTATATATCAGAAGATGATTAAGAAAAGACAAGCTGAAAGGGCAATATATATTACCTTCAATATTAAAACCTTTACATTTGGATCCTCTTCAAAGGCCTTGAAATTCTTCAACAACAGAGTAATCTGAGAAGAAATTTGTAAATATTAAAAGGTGACAGACTGTTATTTGGGCAATCTTAGATACTGATAATACCATTGTATAGGAAAGTGCATTCAGTTGCCGAGGCCTGTTTAGAATTAATGTCCTTGCAAAACCTTTTTCTTCTACCAAAACCTACAAATGAGCAAAGATACATATAATTATATTTACATTTATATAAAAAGGGTATTATCTGGTACAAAATGAGCAGCCAGTCAACAAAACTTAGGCCTAATGTCCCTGATTTGAGCAAGAAATCAATCCGCACAGAAATGATCCAATTAAGGAGAACTCCATTCAAGAGACATGACAGCACATATATGTTCAAATAAACAAAGAAGGTAATAAGCAAAACCAATTAAAAATCGAGTTAATTTTTAAACTTCTTGGTGGAAGTACCTGATCAGCATCGTTGCCATTTGCTAGTTGAGTCGCCATGAGAGAAACTATAGGGGCTTCAAACACTGAAAAATTCGATCCGATAAGAACAAAAGGAGGTGTACGCAAGTAACAATTAAATAAAAGGGGAATAATTTGAGAAATAAATGTAAAGCATACTGGTACGAGATAGAAGTGAAAAGAAAGAATTATTTTGTATTGCTTGAATGAATCATTACAGGAGGGTCTGTTTATATAAGCTGTTACATTGCCTGTTTAGTCATCTAACAAGGTTCCTAACTAATTCTATAACAACCTTATAACAGCCCATTAATACTAATTACAATCATAACAGCCTAACTAATCTTTGACTAGCTAACTTTGACTAGCTAAGGCAGTAACTCTATTAGCCCCCCACAAGCAGAAGGTAACTCAGTTACGGTCAGCTTGGCTTTGAGATGAAGAAACCTTGGAGCCGCAAGCGGTTTGGTAAGCACATCCGCAATTTGATCCCGGGAAGAAATAAATTGAATTTGCAAGGTTTTGTTGACCACACGCTTCCGTACGAAGTGAAAATCAATCTCCACATGTTTGGTTCGAGCATGGAACATAGGATTCGAGGCAAGAAAAGAAGCCCCGAGGTTGTCACACCAAAGTGAGGGAGCGGATGCCAAGGGAACCTTGAGTTCGGCAAGGAGAAATTGTACCCAAGCTAGTTCGGCACTCGTAACCGCCAAACTTCGATATTCCGCTTCCGTGCTTGATCGAGCAACGGTTGGCTGCTTCTTTGAACCCCATGAGATGAGATTAGGTCCAAGAAAAACACAATAGCCTGATGTAGATTTGCAATCATCAGGATTGCCAGTCCAATCCGCATCGCAATAAGCGTGAAGAGAAAAGGAGGTGGCCGGTTTGAGAGCTAATTCACTACACCAAAATCTATTTCGGGCAACCAAAATATTGGTTGCAATAGATTGAGTTTGCAACCAAAAAAATTGGTTGCCGGTGGTTGCAATAGTTTTGGTAGCAATATATTTATAACCAACTCTTTGGTTGCAATAAAAATTTGTTTATTGCAACCATAATTTAGTTGCTAGACCGACGTAGCAATAAGGTGTTGCAACCAAATAAATGGTTGTTATTGCACATTTATCGCAACAAAAAATGGTAGCAATAAAATAGTATTTGCAACTAAAAAATGGTAGCAATAAAATAGTATATTGCAACGAAATCCATAGTTGCAATTGTGCAATTGTTGCAACCAAATTTTAGTTGCATGAAATTCGTAGCAATAATCTTTTGCAACAAAATAAATGGTTGCTATTGCGCATTTATCGCAACCGAAAAATGGTAGCAATAATATAGTATATTGCAACGAAATTCACGGTTGCAACTTGTGCAATTCTTGCAACTAAATTTTAGTTGCATTAAATTCGTAGCAATAAACTATTGCAACTAAATAAACTGTTGCTATTGCGTATTTATCGCAACCGAAAAAATAGTAGTAATATTATAATATATCGCAACAAAATTCATAATTGCAACATATAAATTAAATGCAACCAAATTTTAGTTGCAATAAATAAATCTAATGCAACCATAAATATTTTAATGCAACGAAATTAGTATGCAGACGTAATTCCAAATGCAACCAAATTTTGGTTGCAATTAATAAAATCTAATGCAACCATAATTAATTTAATGCAACGAAATTGATATGCATATGTATTTCTAATATTCGTTGTAATTAGTTATTCTATTAATTCTGATTTTAATAATACTAGCTCTTGAATTTATAATATAAACTATAATATAAAAATGAAGACTAATTAATAAAAAAACTTTCATAATACATTAATATATATCATTCAAATTTACATCAATAATAACAAAAATAAACACACTGTCAACTAAAAAGAAGAAGATTACGACGTTATCAACTTCAAATCAGACAAGTATAAAAGCTGTCCTCCTTGGCTGACAAATCAGACAAATAAATTTTGGAAGACGGTGACAGCTTTGTAGTAGCTTGTTATCATTCTGTATTCCATTATCTCATTGGGGTAAATTTGTAATATCCTTGAGCCCAATTTAACCTAATACCAAGCAAATAAACTGTTCTGATGAGCCAACAAAATATAATATACGAGTAAGGCTACGGTGCTTTGCAAAGTAAACCACCCCGTTTACTTCGGGCTACTTTTTGGATTTTGAAAATCCAAACAACCGATCCGAACCGTTCAACATGTTCTAAACATTGAAATGTGCTTGGAGACCAAATTTTACATTTTTTGGAATTTTTTTACTATTTATTAAGCCACTTTGAAAGTTTCTGATCTGGTGGTCCAGAAAATTTTACTGTTTTTTACTGTTCACCGTCGGATCAGCGATTTTCAAAGTGGCTTAATAAATAGTAAAAAAATTCCAAAAAATGTAAAATTTGGTCTCCAAGCACATTTCAATGTTTAGAACATGTTGAACGGTTCGGATCGGTTGTTTGGATTTTCAAAATCCAAAAAGTAGCCCGAAGTAAACGGGGTGGTTTACTTTGCAAAGCACCGTAGCCTTACTCATAATATACCCCCTTTTATAATTAATACAACAATTATTATCTAATAGAAAAGAGGGAAAAAGGATCCACTATTGTTTTCTTATTCGTTTATGGAGCACTGCGCCAGATTATGAATTTACAGCTCAAGCCTCAGATTTGGAAGCCTATCAAAATCACACACATATATTGAAAGGTCTCTGACAGTGTTTTAAATCAGAAAAAGAAATATTAGATTTTTGTGAGATGTTTGCACATAGCTGGAAAAGGGAATTTTTTGTACTTGATTAAATTGGTACTATCTGGATAGAACAAAACAATAAAATTGGCTCTAGATTTGTAGCTTAAAACTCTCAATCACACAAAAGTTCTCATGGAGATTTGGTAATATCTGGATAGAACAAAACCATAAAATTGGCTCTAGATTTGTAGCTCAAAATTCTTAATCACACAAAATTTCTCTTGGAGATTATTTCAACAAAATTTCCAAGTCATGCAACCATAATAAAAATCTAACAACAGTTCTAGTTGTAAAAATGTATGAATGAAAACCACAACTTAATAAATAGGTGCTAAACAGAGATAGTTAAACAAACACAAACCTGGACTGGATGCTCAGGCCTTAAGGTGGGGGAGGCCTTGAGATTTGTGCCTCAAGAGATGAAACGATTCCCTACCTTCCTCAGTGCTGCTCAAGGTGGTGTCAATACTCCTGCAAGTGTTGCTGGACTGCTTTTGGGTAAAGAACCATAGAAGGTCAGAATTCTTGACTTCCGCAACTCAAAATCAAGAACATAACAACCTTATCTCAAACTGATTGAAACTCGGTATAAGCTATCCAGAAGAACTAACATTTCAAAATTAAATCGAGTTTGAGTGAAATTTGATCAGCGCCTAATCCATTCTAGATAGTTGCCATCTCTATCATTACAGTTGAAGTTTCTTTGAAAGAAATTACAACACAATTAACTTTAGGTGTCAATGTTTCCAAAGAATATAGTAGTATAGTGTCGTGATTAATAACATTTATGTATTTGGTCTTTGCAAGGTTGGCGAAACTGGTCAGCATTCTTTGAGATTTAGGGTTTACAGTGCTTTGGCAATTGCTTGGACAATTGGTATATCATGTCATGTATGAAGTCTTGAGCAGTGAAAAGTTACAATTCACGCTAATAAACAATTAAAAGAACATAGAGAACGAACCTAACGAAGCCCGTCGTGGAATGGATAGTCTTCCTAAGTAAAAATTGAGCTGTAAAAGTAACATGAGGCCATTTTCACTTAATAGATGACAAAGTTGGGTAAGAAGCGTGAATTGGGACATAATTAAAGAGACATGTCTTGAATCAAGGAGTAATAACAAAATAAAAAACTTAGTTTCTAGTAAAAGTTACTATACCCACTAAATTTCAGTGCAACAATAGAAAATTGAAATCCTAGACTATAATTCATATATAAGTATGAATCATTTTTTACCAGTCTATCAATGTTTAATTTGATTAAAAGTCACAATGCCTGAACATTACCATGCTTAAAAGATAATTGGCTTGTTGTTCTGCACATAATCCCTCTGATGGATGGAGGTTATTTATGCATGGCATCACCTCCTCTGCTGATATGAAACTGAAAGTATATATTCAAAAGAACATACAAAATTAAGGTCAATAAACATCTCAAAACACCTATTTCAGCACAGATTAACAGGTAATATGCAATTTCTCAAGTAGCAACAAAAGATAAATGATTTTGAATTCATGTACTAAAGTTCTGTACATTCAGCTATACATTTTATATGCTTTAGACTAAACCTATCATCCTTCTTCAAGTATGAGGGTTAATTAAAAGCATAAGTCACTTTAGTAACTCTTCTATAAAAATTAATTAGGGTTATTAAATTATACACCATTAGAGAATCTTGACAGTTCTTTTCTTGTGTTCATTTCACTTCTAATCAGATTTATGATAAAAGGGTGCAAATCTCTTTCTTATTCACAGCAATAAAGGAAAAGAATATAACCATCATGCTGCAAATACATAACCATCATTACCTTTATTAATCTGAGAAAACAATTTTTTTAGCAATAAATTATTTTCATTTGGTTCAACAATAAATTCATCATAATTTCGGATTAAATAAAATAGGCCACCATGATTTTCTTGAAAGCTAAGCTACCCATCCTTATCTTTATCTCTCTTCCTGAATTTATACAAAGACATGATAATAAACAAATAAAGTTATTACTGATCATTAATATAGGAGTATTTAAACCACTATCTATTGGTCGTATGATACTGGCTTGTACATGTAAGCAAATGAAGTTATTACTGCTCAACATTTGTACTGATCGGTCGTCCAATATAGAGGTATTACACCAATATGCATTGGCTAGTATAGAAACCAAAAGAAAGTCACATAGTGGCTTATCAATTGAAACAAAGGTCAAGTTAATAGATGGTTACAGTTCTGACCACACCTTGCAATTTAGGTGGACAAGCTAGCAATGAAACCAACTTTACAAATTTCACATTTTTGAGGGGTAAATCTTTAAAAACATATTGATGTAGAAAACAAAAACTTAACAATCTCATACCTGATTTCTTCTTTTTGCATAACCAATCAATCATCTTCGTACTGGTAAGTACATGAAAGGAACTATATTAGGTGTCAGTGAAAACCAATCAATCAAGTAAAATTTCACAATCAGGTGTCAGTGAAATTTAGAGGCATTGTATTAAGCACTGTTCAGTTACTAAAATTGCATAACCGATCAATCGAGTAATTAGTGGTATGCCATTGGTAAGTAGATGAAAGGAACTGTATTAAATGAAAGAAAGGTACTGAAATCTTCTAGTTAATTTATTTTCCACATTTGCCTGGTTTGATTTAAAAGACCCCCAAAAGTAACATTATCAGACAATCTACTATGAAATTCCCATCGCTCGATAAAGAAATTCGCCAAACACAAAAATAATCCCCAAACAATAAAATTCAGACGATTGTAAGACCCCAATCCAGTATATGTGAACTACATCATTTCCTTGTGTGCATGTAAATAATTGCAACGTTTTGGTTTCATTTTGTGGCTTCATGAAGAGGAAAAATCAATGCCCATAAATTGTCCCATCAGTCCATTCTGCAAAATAGCCCATTAAAATGAAACATAGAGTTTAACCGAGATCTGAAAGGACCAAGAGAGAGAGCATAAAAAGTGAAACTCACGCCTTTCGGTTTGCAGAGTTTAACCGAGGCAAAGGGGAACGGGAAAGTGAAGGTGCGGGGGCGGGGGCGGCGAAGGAGAGGCTGCGCGGGGGAGGGGTTTGAAGAAAAAACCTAGCGGGATTTAGAATAAAGGAGACGAGATGAGGGAAATGAGAGAGGTTAACCGTCTAATCGGACAGAGGATTTGGGGATAGTCTGATATATAGAGTAATAGAGAGGTTAACCGTCCAGTTGGACAGGATTTTGGAGGAGTCCGCATCCTCTGAGGTAGCATAATATATTTGAGTATAGGTTAAGACCGTCCGATCAGAATTCGGGCCAATCCGGACCGAGGTGGAATTCAAGGGGACCTTTAATAATCGTGCCAAAGCAGATCAGACGGTCTGGATCTAAGCACAAAATTTCTGTTACCTCAGGTGATATGAATTCATTTTGGAGACGGTCTGATAAAGAGGAACGCTTCTCTCAAGTAAAGCGAAACAATGAAGTACCGAATCAACTGTTTGTCGTTGGATTCACGAGAATCAGACAGATCTATCGTTCATCTAGAATATTTCGATCAATTAAAATTAAATTCGTCCCCTGGAGATGCATTTAATGGACATTTCCAATTTTTGTAACCATATTTAGATAATTAGGACAACTAATGAATTAAAATTTAAAAAATTATACAACTAATAAAATATGTTGGTCAACGATCAAGTGCCAATAAAATTATAAATAAGATTTTATTATTTATTTGGACTACGTATTGAATTTTCTACAATTTGTTTGAAATCATTTCACTTGAATTCTGATTTTTATTCGTTGTAATAAGATCTCACTTGAAATTCTTACAATTTATTTGGTATAAATTGGGTTAGAATTCTGATTTTTATTCGTTGTAATAATATCTCACTTGAAATTCTTACAATTTATTTGGTATAAATTAGGTAGACATTCCCATTTTGTCAAATAATTATGCTTATTATTTGTAATAAATTTAATATAACAGTGGTATTCCGTGTCAAACTACATCAAAGTGAAAAGAAAATAAAGTTGTACATATATTATAAATAATTAAAATATTTTGTGTATAAAATTTGATGCAACATAAACAACCATTACTCCACAATTAAAAGCACAATAAATCTAAACTATTAAATTTAGAAATCGCTTTGACGGATGGTGAAATGATTTTCACCTTTTCAAGTTACATCAAATTCAATAGATATCATATCTACAAGTTTAGAAAATATATCTGTAATTCAATTTTTAAAATTTTAGCTAGTTTTAGATTTAGTTGTCATATTTACCGAACGAGTCAATGTAACTAGTGAAGAAAAAACATGAAACCACCACCACCACGCCGCCAAGCCTTTAGTCCCAAACAAATTGCGGTAGACTAGAAAGTGAAACCCAATCATAGTCACAAAGTCAAGATAAATAGTAATAAAATAATAATAATAATAATAATAACAATAATAATAATACATAATACATAACAACAACAACAACAGTAGTAGTAATACTAATAAAAATAATAGTACCAATAATAATAGTAATGATACTAATAATAATATTAACTATATTATGTCTACACTATAGATCATAGGGGTCAAATTCCTAAGCCCTACGTTATTGACCCCAAGTCGCTAGCTCTATGATCTAAAGTCTATCACAATACCCGTACACAATATAATAGAATCATGTTTACTTAAATGAGATCATTAAATGACAAATAATATTATTTTAAATAATATAAAAAATGAAAAGAAATGAAGACATGACCAATCAATTATCACTCAATACAAAAGTTTCTTAAATGACATTTAAAAAATGAAAAACAATCAGGACCAATCTGAAATCGAGTATCTGACAATCAAATAAATGTGGCGAGTACGTGCCTAAATAAATTTAGACTTCTACATATAAAAAAACAACAAAAATATGCTTAGAATAAACAAAGACAGATTATTTGATAGGAGAGCTGATATTCAATCTGAAATTTCATCTTTTAATCACAGTCATTGGCAGATCAGGACATCTACGTGCTTAATATAAGTATGGAGAAATAGAAACATATAATTCTAAAACAAACTGATAAAAAAAATATGGATACGGATACATATATTCAATAAAAACATATATAGATAATTATTTGTATCTGTATCCACACAAACAGATATCCAAAAAATAAAAATAAAAAACTACTGATACAAATAATTGGATATGGAAAATTATAACCGAATTCGCATAAATAGATATTGAAAACTAAAAAATTACGAATACAAATAATTACGTGCATATGTATCTATATCCGCTTCCGAAACCGATACCGTATTTGTATCCGCATCAATCATATTCATATACGCAAACTATCTATATCCAAATATCTGAATCCGCATCAATTCGAGCATAACCATAATTTTATTAGTAGTGAATTTTTATGCATGTGGGATTATTAGTTGTCACAACTATACTAATTTGAACACAATTATAATAGACATTTCTTATGATGTGCATGACATCTCATGCACTTATTCAGCATACACAACTATTAACTTAAAAATCCTGATTTTTTTTACTTTTATTATGTCAAGTTCAATTAGTAAAATAAAAAATAAATATTGAGTAATATATTTGTTTTAATTGGATATATTTTTATATTGGAAGTAGAGTTATTGTCAATAATATTATTTGCAAAATTTATTTGTTATAGTTAGTACTACAACAATGATCATAAAAAATATTTTAAAAAAAATATTTAATTACTTAGTACAAAATATTAACTAAGTATTATGGTAATACATTAGTTATATATATTATATTAATAAGAATACAGTTAAAATGACACATTGTTTTTGTGCCCCCATTATGTATCATATCTTTATCTCTATTTTTTAAATTCTAAATAGTCAATTCGAACTGCACAACATGAACTCTACATTAAAATGTGTTTGAAGACCAAATTTAAAAAAAAATTACTTAGTGAACAATATAATATGAATTAAGCCTTATGAACACTCTGGTGTTACACGGTATAATAAATTGAGGAGGGATCAAGTTACAACAAATTTGAGTTATAACAAAGTTACAACAATCATTTTTTTCATTTTCAAAGTCCAAATCGTCGATCCAAACCGTTCAACATGATTATCTAAATGAAATGTGCTTGCAGATCAAATTTAACATTTTTTTGAATTTTTTTACTATTTATTAAGATGGATACAAAATTCAATAGTCTGAATATGACTATTTTTTGTAAAATATTTAATAAATAGAAAAAAATTCAAAAAAATTTAAAATTTGATGCACATTTTATTTAGATAATCATGTTGAATGGTTTGGATCGACGATTTGGACTTTGAAAATGAAAAAAAAAAAAAAAAATTGGTGTAACTTTGTTGTAACTCAAATTTGTTGTAACTTGATCCCTCCTCTAATAAATTTATTATATGAATTATACTTGAAATTTTAAGTTTATTCTTGTTTTCTATTTGTCAAAGTTTCAAGATAATTTTTACCAAGTAATCCCTACCTTTTAGAATAAATCAAGCTTGATATTAGCACAATTTTATTTTATTCAAATAATAATTCATATTATAACACTATATAAGTTCTAAACTAATATCAATTACGGATCATATCTGATTATGATTGACACTTTTATTTATTTCTAATAATTTGCAAATATTTCTGGAATATCATTAATAATTAATTTGAAAATAAAAATTGACAAATAATTATTATTGAATATTTAATTAATACTCCTTTAAATAACATTCTGACAAAACAAATCATTACGGTCATACTATTTTGCAACATTTTCTTCTAAAAAAAATACTGTCGATTTATTTTTTTATTGCTATGAACGTACAAGTTCAACAACATCAAATATTTCAGGGCGCGAAAACCTCTTTCCTATTTCGCGCCAGAGCAGTCCTGCTCCTAGAAAATGAAAAGAAAAAAAAAATCCAAAACCGTAAAATATGAAACGAGCATGGTGCTGGAGGCTTTTCCTTCTCTCAGCGGTTATGACAGAAACCGCGAAAGAGCAAAAATATTTGGCGCGGAATCTAATAACTGTATTGAATATTTAAAAGGAAATGAGAAATGTTATTGATATATATACCCCCCATTATCGCCATAAATTGTCTCCTTTTTTTTCCTTCTCCCAGCGGTTACTGATCCATGGGGCTTCACCAAATGTAAGTTATTTGGCTTCCGTTTTTTTTTTTTTAATTGTTTAATGTCTTGCTCTTGTTGGTACTTGTTGTTTCTTCTTCTTTGAGTTAAAAGTTGACAAGTGCAGTTTTAGTGTTTTAAGTTTGCAGTAGTTTTGAGTGATCACATGTTTGATTATTGCAGGTTTAAAAAAATGGTTAGATTGCATTGATTTGAGTAACATGGTCTAGAGAAAAAAAAACCATCATTATTCTTTAAAAAAACGGTATAGTCATTGCTCGGTTTATAGTATAATACTTTCTAAGAGTAAAGGTAAGCCGAAAGCCAATATTTAATGATTAATAACGGTCTGTACACTGCTTCCTTTTACATAATCTTTACATTATATATGCATATCACCACAAGCAAGTAATTGAAGTACAATACAACCATCGTTATTCTATAAAAAAAGTTAATAACAGTGGAATTTTCAGGATACACTTGATTGGAAAATATATATTATACCAAATAAATTATTTCATTTCAACGATAATGAAACCATCATGATTTGTAATACAGAACTCAACATACCTCGTTTTAAGACAGTAACGGGTCCAGGTAGGAGCTGATCCAATAACCCAAGGCAGGTGGTATGCTATAGGAAATCATGGAATGTCTGCCACATCGGCAACACAAATGGCTAGGGGACTCGTCAGCGTACGGCCTTTTATTTCATAAATACAATTATCTGAAGTTTATTCCTATTTCAGATTTGAACCCAGGCTTCGACCCGACAACCATCTGAAGTTGTTTTGTGCTTTGTGCCATACTGACAAGCTGGACCCCACAAAAACGCCTCTGGTACGAGGATGATTGAAAGCTCACTCTGAACAACTTCAGGATCAAGCTATAAAGAAATACAAGCATTACAATTTTAATCGTGTTTATACCCGAGTTCGAACTGGTACCAAGCTGTACCAGTCGTGTGCATATACTGTGCTGTAAAAAGGTGGTAACCTGTTGGATATTGTATTGTTAATATAAGGGTATTTAGGTAAAAGTGTGAATATAATAGTTATAGGGACTAAAGTGTAAGATTGAGTTGTATATCGAGACAGATTATCAATTAATGAATGTAATCTTTCCCATTTTCTCAATACCGTAACTTTATGGTATCAGAGCTGGAGAAATTTCTCTCCGCTGCGTGTTTCATGTGAGCGTCCGCCGCTACTCCGCCTCTGTCGTGCCTCCGCCCAGATCAAGTTCGCCGCCCAGTGCGTAGTCGTAGCCAGCGCGAGTCGACCGTCGGTTTTTCCTTTGTTTAAAGTTCAGCGCGGAGTTCAGCAGAGCAAGTCCAATTGTTCTGCTTTCTTGTTTTTTTCCTTGTCTTACTCACCTCCGGTTGTTAAAAAAAAAAAGAGGAAAAATGGCAGAAGACAGGAACTACCCCTCTAAATCATCTCAGGTCATCTCAGTGAGATTGAACGGGTCTGAGAACTATCTGTTGTGGTCAAGGCAAATGTTTATGCACTTGAAAGGTCAGAGACTAACCGGGTATGTTACCGGTACGGCAAAGAAACCAGAACTTTCAGAATCTGAGAAGAAAGAGGGCAAGATAGAGGAGAAAGCTGAGTTTCAGCAGTGGGAGGCAGACGATGGGCAAGTTATGTCATGACTGGTCAATTCGATGGAGGTTAGACTGCAAAATCAGTTTATGATGTTGAACACTGCTCGACAAGTGTGGGATCAGGCAGCCGAGATGTACTCTCAAAAAGGTAACCATGGGCAGATCTATCACCTCCAATCTAAGTCAGACAGTCTGGTACATGGAGAAATGAGTGTGACTGAGTATTTCTCAGAATTGAACAATATGTGGGAGCAAATGGATTTCTTTAATCCTTTGGCTATGACATGCTCAGTAGATGCACTAGCCTTCACAAACTGGTTGGAGAAAAGGAGGACCTTTCGCTTCCTTGCTGGCCTCAACTTTGAGTTCGAGCAGATTTGACAGAGTCTCTGGCAGAGGAATCCGCTACCTGCTCTTCGTGATGCCTTTGCAGTAGCGGTTCAAGAGGAAAGCAGGAGGAAGACAATGATATCCTTGCCAGTACATGAGGGTTCAGCTATGTTAAGCCAGCCACACACAGTGTCCTCCCAGGGTGACAAAGTCTGTGATCACTGCCATAGGAAGAATCACACTCGGGAGACTTGCTGGGACTTACATGGAAGACCATCTAGAGGTCGAGGTCGTGATGGTGGCCGTGGCAGAGGACAAGGTAGAGGTCGTGGACCAGGACGTAGTGGAGGATACCAAAAGGCACATGTGGCTGACAGCATTAGTACGCCAAGTTCAGGCACTGATGATAAGCTGACTCAACTGGTGACTCAGCTTGCAGCTCGGCTCTTGTCCACTACCTCAGCTAGCAGTGCCTCATCTATTGCTGCTCCATCTGGGGCTGACGGTTACATTCCTTCATCTCTTTTTACCACTGTAGTTAGACCTGTTGGCACTATTATAAAAGCCCTAATAGCCGAGTCTAGCCCTGATCAGTCTTGGATTGTAGACTCTGGGGCATCTAAACATATGACCCCTTACCCCACAATGTTCAAAACCTATAAGCCTATGTCTAGGAGAGAAAAGGTACAAACAGCCGATGGCTCGCTTTGTTCAATAGCAGGAGTTGGGATGTAACATGTACTCCAGACCTCCAGCTATCATCAGTCTTTCATGTTCCTAAATTCAACAATAACCTCGTGTCAGTTAGTCAATTGGTATATGACCTTAACTGTGTTGTTTCTCTGTCTCCTACTCATGTTGTGTTGTAGGAACTGAAGACAGGAAGGGTGATTGGTATTGGCAAGATGAGTGACGGCTTGTATCGACTCAAGCAAGGAGGGGAAGTTTTGGACCCAAGAGCCTGTTTGGCAGAGACTCCAGAGTTGGAGATGTGTTTGTTACTTTGCCGTTTAGGCCATATATCTTTTACTGTACTTGGAAGGTTGTATCCCAAGTTGTATTCTAAGTGTAGCAAGACTAAACTAGTATGTGATGCGTGTGAGTTTGCTAAGCACACCAGAACAATGTATCCCTCTTTTGGTAATAGAAGTTTTTCTTGCTTTGATATTGTTCATTCTGATGTTTGGGGGCCCTCGAGAGTTACCTCTCTATCTGGTTCAAGGTGGTTTGTCACCTTTATTGATTGTTATAGCCGGATGACTTGGATGTACCTGTTGAAAAGTAAAGAGGGAGTTCTGGAGTGCTTTAAGACCTTTCACAAGATGGTGGAAACCCAATTTGAGAAGAAAGTGATGGTGTTACGCTCAGATAATGGCACAGAATACACCAACAGGGCAATGCAAGACTTCTTACGAGGTAATGGTATTGTACATCAAACTACATGTGTGAATACACCTGAACAAAATGGTGTTGCAGAAAGGAAGAACAGGCACATCTTGGAAGTGACGAGGTGCCTCCTCTTTGCCATGAATGTTCCGAGGTACCTTTGGGGAGAAGCAGCACAGAATGCTATGTATCTGATCAACAGAATGCCTTTGAGAGCGGTGGACTTCAGTACACCACTTGAAATGCTCACAGGAACCACCTCAAGGTACCTCCCAAAAAGTTTGGTTGTGTTTGTTTTGTTCATAACACGAGTCCAGGTATTAGTAAACTTGATGCGAAGGCCCACAAATGTGTGTTTGTTGGGTACTCCAGTGGAAAAAAGGGGTATAGATGTTATGACCCTGTGAAAAAGAGGATGCTGGAAAGCTTGGATGTGACATTCCGAGAAACAGAACCCTATTTCACTCTCTCCGATGCACAGTCCAATGCATCTTCAGTCACATTTCATGATCTTCTTGAGGTGGTTGTCACCCTTCCCTCGGACCGAGTTGGTCGAGAGGGGGAGAGTAAGGGATCTGACAACGGTATTATGGCCGATACTACGGGCCTGAGTCCAACTACAGAGAAAGATCTGGACTCAAGTATGGAGGGAAGTCTACCACCTCCTAATAGGCAGATCAACAAGGTTTACACTCGAAAACCTCGCCATAAGGATGTTGAGCAACCTCAGGTCCAAGATCAATACCAATTGCTTGCTCCTGTCGACGGCTCGCTCACACCACAGCCTTCAGGTAACTCAGAGTTACCCTCAGGTACTCCTCTTTTCTCTGATCTCGATCTTCCTATTGCCTTGCGCAAAGGAGTTCGGTCAACTGTCTTGAAGCAAGGGGAAGATGCCTCAACATCGCATCCTATATCTCACTATGTCTCATTTGAGACACTTTCCCCTACTTACAAAGCATTTGCAACCTCCTTACACTCTAACTCTGTTCCATGTGATTGGAGGAAAGCAATGCAGGATCCAAAGTGGAAGAAGGCAATGTTCGAGGAGATGAGAGCATTAGTTAAGAATGACACCTGGGATATGGTCCCTAGACCGTCCAACAAGAGCACTGTAGGATGCAAGTGGGTATACTCGACAAAATATACACCTGAGGGAAAAGTGGACAGATTCAAGGCCAGATTGGTGGCCAAGGGCTATACACAAACATATGGTGTGGATTATGAGGAGACCTTTGCTCCAGTGGCTAAAATGAATACCGTTAGAACCCTCATCTCGTGTGCGGTAAATTTTGGGTGGGATTTGTGCCAACTAGATGTTAAAAATGCCTTTCTTCATGGTGACCTAAAAGAAGAGGTATATATGGAGATCCCACCTGGGTTTAAAAATGAACAATTTGAGGGCAAAGTGTGTCGTCTGAAGCGCTCTCTGTACGGGTTGAAGCAGTCACCACGAGCCTGATTTGACAGGTTTTCTATGGCAATGAAAAAACTAGGCTATCAGCAAAGTAGTGCCGATCACACTATGTTCATCCAAAGGAAATGAGAGAAGATCTGCATTCTGGTTGTGTATGTAGATGATATAGCGTTGACAGGTAATGATCCTGTTGAGATGAAGAGGCTTAAGGCCAGCTTAGCCACAGAGTTTGAAATGAAAGACCTGGGTAAATTGCGCTACTTTCTAGGCATTGAGGTTGCTCGTTCAGAAAGGGGAGTAGTTCTCTCACAGCAAAAGTATGTTCTAGATCTGCTGAGTGACACGGGGATGCTTGGGTGTCGACCTGTCAATACACCCATAGACCCTAATAATAAGTTGAAGGGAGGGATAGGTGATCAAGTAGATAGAGGACAGTATCAGCGCTTAGTAGGCAGACTAATCTACTTAGCTCATACTCGACCTGACATTGCCTACATTGTGAGTGTAGTGAGCAGATATATGCACGACCCTAGAGTTCCACATCAAGAGGCCGTGTATCAGATTCTGAGGTATCTCAAGAGTTGTCCAGGAAGAGGTGTGCTCCTCAGTAAAAATGGGCACACTAGGATTGAAGTCTATACAGATGCCGATTGGGCAGGGTGTCTTGATGATAGGAAGTCAACTTCAGGCTACTGTTTATTTGTTGGGGGTAATCTGGTTTCCTGGCGAAGCTAGAAGCAGAATGTAGTAGCAAGGTCCACTGCGGAGGCTGAGTATAGGGCCATGGCCCAATGTGTGAGTGAAGGGTTGTGGTTACGAAGATTGCTATCAGAATTGGGGTTGCTGGAGAACAAACCCATAATGTTGTACTGTGACAACAAGGCGGCTATAAACATAGCAAACAACCCAGTACAACATGATAGAACCAAACATGTGGAGATTGACCGACACTTTATCAAGGATAAACTTGACGAGAGCGTTATATGTATGCCTTTCGTTCGAACCAAGGAGCAAATTGCTGATATCTTCACAAAGGAGTTGAGTGTCACAGACTTCTCCAATGTAATAGACAAGATGAGCATGATCAATATCTATGCATCATCTTGAGGGGGAGTGTTGGATATTGTATTGTTAATATAAGGGTATTTAGGTAAAAGTGTGAATATAATAGTTATAGGGACTAAAGTGTAAGATTGAGTTGTATATCTAGACAGATTATCAATTAATGAATGTAATCTTTCCCATTTTCTCAATACCGTAACTTTATAACCTATGGGCAAAAATCAATTTGCAGCTGCCACATGCTTTGTAGTTTTGGGAGTAGAGTAAATTATATCTGTTTTCTCATTCCTTGCAATTTTTAAATCATGCAAAAAAGAAAAAAATGAGGCACGCAACTTATACCAAACCAATTGTTAATAAAATACCTTAATGAATTCAAAAGGGCATGCCATGAATTGAAACCGAACAAACCATCAAAGGCTTGTTATACTGCCACGAAGACCTTCTGATACTAGGTCTGAAATAAAAAGAATTGAAATAGAAGATAAAGAACTACTAAAGTTAAAAAAAAAAGTTAAATCAAGCTGTAGTGATTTTTTGGGTATAGAAATTTTCTAAGAAAAAAAACAGTCAGAAAAGCCAGAAGATCAAAAAGAAAAATAAGGGCAATGCAGCCACTATTTAAGACTGTGCTCCAGAGCTTTGTAAAGGAAGGGGAGGATAAGGGAGGAGAGAATTTAAGCGCATTCACTTGCTCCAGATATATATACACAAAGGTAATGCAGGTCCTGTGTTAAGTTCTGATTTTATCTTATATTTTATTTAAATACGACTCTTTTGCCCTTATATCCGTAAAAAAGAGTTTTTACAAATAAATATCAAGTCTTTTGTATGCAGTACTCCGTACCAATGTGTTGCACATAGGTTGCACCTGATTTGCACTGGAATTAGCCCAGTTGTGCTAGTGATGGTATTGGTTCCGTTCTTCATTTTTCTAATAAGCCAGTAACGAAAAAAGTAATATGTTGCAAGGGCATGGCAAATTACTTGATACAACACTTCCACGTAGTCCATAATATAGCAGGTCAAACTGGATACATTTCTTTGAATCATATTTTGGAAGGGAACACTAGATAGCAAGTGCCAGAATGCTCTTGGAAACCTATGTGATTACCCTTTTTTTTTCTAGATAATTTTTGTTTGTTTTAGGTTCTATGAAGTCCCTTAAGGCATCACTCAGAGCTTCAAATGAAACATGATCAGCTCACATTTGCTTATATTTTTGGTGCAGCAGGGCTTTTAATTGCTGAGGCATCACTGAGAGCTTCAAGGCTGCAAATCATAGTTCATGAGAATTTAATTTCGATCCAATCAATTCATTAACTTTTTTTCTTATGTTGCTATAAATCCAGTGACTGGTCTAACTTATTTCTCACATGGAGAGCAGGTGAAGGGACACTGATTTCTCAAAACAAAATAAAAGAAAGGAGGGGTGACAGACTGTTAACGGAAGCGCTCCGTTAGTGGGATTGAGGTCTCGTTGCACGAATCTCCAAGCTCTATCGAACGGTCTAGATGTTGGTCCGATGGGCAACGGAACGCCCCCGTTTCCTTCCAAAGATGTATGTGGATGGGACCATGGGTGTGAATTTCTATTTTGACAACTTTGGTATCTACAAAAGGTTGGTTGCCAATTCTATTCTACTGGTAATTTTGTTGTATTAGACCAAGGTTAGTATCAGTACCAAACTATTGACAATTTTGGCCATAGTTGTAATAAGCTATTCCCACCCTCCAAAATAAAAACATAACTCGGAAAAAATTAAAACAAATGAGAACTTCAATATGGTTCTGAGTTTGCATGTATTGGTTAGAATATGATTTGGTTTGTTCAAGATGCAGAAGCCAGGTTCAACTTAAATATTCATGCAAATTCATGTTCTAGTATTGGAGTGTTGTTTGCAAATTCAGAAAACTAACTGTTTGTGCTTTCTCGAGACCAGTACATCACCATATGGGCTAGAGATTGACATATCTCTTTTCTCATCTGATAACGAGCCACAAACCTGTCTCTTCCTTCTCAGTTTTTCACTATCTCTTGCAGTCAAGTTCGCAAAAGAAATTGTTTTCTACAATAGAAAGAAAAAAAAAACAAAAAGGGATAAACAATCAGTATAATCCACCAAGTTTCTCGTCTGCTTTTGGGAGGAAAACAAAATAACAGAAGTAAAGAGGCGTGAAAAGAAAAGGGTATAGTTGGTATATCCCCCGGTGGGCCCCTATTACCCTCGGCTACACCCCGATTTTGAGGTGACACTTCTGAGTAAAGAAGTCACGCTCTCTTCCATTCCCTCCCTTCTGTTTTTATTTCTACAGAGTAGGTAACATTTCGTTTTTTTTTCCTTACCTTACCCTTCGTTCCCTTCCAGTACGCCCGTCTGGAGCACAGAGTAAGTTATTTCCTTAAAAAGAACCTCTTATGCATGTATAAATCACTAAAATACCAAATCTACTCTTCTGCTTTCTAAACAACCATGATTTGCTATGGTGTATACATCTACACTAATTTTAAGCCACACATTAAGTACATCAATTTTCAACCACTTAGATTACCCATATTACAAAAAAATAAAAAATCCAAAACAGTACTATCCAATGCTTAATTTTACCTTTTTAACAAATTATTCAGCACATGAATTATAAGTGAAACTAATGTATTTATTAATATTTTTTTATTAATTTACATATATATTTCTATTAATATTTCAACACAACAACAGAAAATGATAAAATAAATAAATTACATACCTAAAAAGGACATTTAATAACATCAGTTCGCAAGCCCAGTGGGGATATGTACCACACCACGCGTGACCGGCTGCAATGGAACAACATATGATTCACTGTCACTTGCTCGAATTTGTTATTACTTGAGCAAGTTATTGGAAATCATAATACAGCGACTGCAAAGACAATATATCTACTTGCACAGCACATGTCATTTTAATTATTTTACAGTTGCAAGGTTGCTAATAACCCTCCCAATCTATTTTCCTGTAAAAGTACATAAATTATATAATATTTATTTTTTAAAAATAAGCGGCAATTTTGATTGTGTATTATACTTCAAGCAAATGACAAGTCTGCCACTATGAACTTAGGATTTGTGTTAGCAACAATTTATGTATTGGCAATTTTGTCATAACTTGATTAAAACACCCAATTAATTCATGGCAATTCTGCCCCTAATAACTCAATTCTGAATTCATGGGTTGTAATTTTAATTGTGATTTAAAACCTAATTCTTTATTTAACAGTTGGGATATATATACCCGTTTACATATAGGTCCCTAGATTATCCTCTAATTGCATTTTTACCAATTAACCCTTGATACAATTATAAATATCAACACTCCCCCTCAAGATGGGTGAAAGATATCCACTAAGCCCATCTTGTCACACCCTCTAGCTAAGTCTAACGAATTAAGTCCTTTCGTCAGACAATCTGCTGCCTGGTCTTTAGTTGAAACATGGCCTAACTCTAGTAGTCCACTGTTCAACTTCTTCTTGATGAAGAACCTATTGATCTCGATATGCTTGGTTCTATCATGTTGCACTGGATTGTTGGCAATGCTGATGGCTGACTTGTTGTCGCACCACAACTTCATTTTGTCTCCTTGATCCATCTTTAGCTCCACCAACATACTATTTAGCCACAGCAACTCTGCAACTCCTAAGGCCATAGCTCGGTACTCTGCTTCTGCTGTCGATCTTGCCACCAAAGACTGCTTCTTGCTCTTCCAAGAGACCAAGTTGCCTCCTACAAAGATGCAGTAACCTGAGGTGGACCTTCTATCATCGGCACAGCTAGCCCAATCAGAATCACAGTAGCCCTCAATGCTCACATGGCCATTCTTCCTGAATATCAGTCCTTTTCCAAGGGCACTCTTTACCTCAAGATCTGGTACACCGCGTCCATATGACCCTTCCTCGGATCATGCATGTAGTGACTCACCACGCTCACTGCAAAAGAGATGTCGGACGCGTGTGACTCAGATAGATCAACCTGCCTACCAGTCTCTGGTACCTCTCACGATCAACTGGTTCTCCGGCCTCTGCACTCAGCTTGAACCTTTGGTCGATTGGTGCCACTGCAGGTTTACACCCCAACATACCTGTCTTTATGAGTAGATCTAGTGCGTACTTTCTCTGAGAAAGAATAATCCCCTCTGCTTCTCGAGCTATCTCGATCCCAATGAAGTATCGAAGCAAGCCGAGATCTTTCACCTCGAACTCTTTGCCCAGTCTCACCTTGAGCTGAGCAATCTCCTTCTCATCATCTCATGTGACGATCATGTCATCCACATATACTGCAAGCATTGTAATGTGGCCCCCATTTCGTCGAAAGAACACAGTGTGGTCGGCGTTGATCTGCTGGTATCCCATACCTTTCATAGCTCTCATGAACCTGTCAAACCAGGCTCGAGGAGACTGTTTTAACCCATAAAGAGACTTCTTCAATCTGCAGACCTTGCCAACTGTCTGATCTGTGCCAAATCCTGGTGGTATATCCATGTACACCTCCTCCACTAGATCCCCATGAAGAAATGCATTATTCACATCTAGTTGGTGTAGTTTTCACCCCCCATTTACTGCCAGAGAGATCAAAGTCCGGACAGTGCTCATTTTAGCTACAGGTGCAAATGTCTCATCATAGTCGATGCCATATGTCTGACTGTACCCTTTTGCCACCAAGCGTGCCTTGTAGCGCTCGACCTGCCCGTCTGGGTTTTGCTTCACAGTGAAGACCTACTTGCATCCAATTGCCCTTTTCCTAGCTGGTAGTGGCACTAACTCTCATGTGTGGTTTTTGTCGAGAGCTCTCAGTTCCTTATGCATGGCTGCCTTCCACTCTGGGTCTCATTTTGCTACCTGCCAACACTTGGGTATAGAGACAATGTCCAAAGATGCAATGAATGCTCCATATTCAGGCGATATGTTAGAGTAATCGATAGACTGGTCAATACCATGAGGAAACCCATAACGGTCAGGAGGATTTCCGCATTTCTGCGAGAGGTCCTCCTTAATGTCACGGGAGAAGCAGAGAGAGGAAACATATCACCTGAGTCTGTGGTGGGTGGTGTAGGTGTCTCAGGAGTTGGAAAAGGCCGGGACAAGGGACTTGGTGGCACGAGTGGTGTAGACATAGGCACATTCACCTTCCTCCTCCTCTGGTACACCCTCAGCTCCCCATGAGCCTGAGTCTCTCCTCCTCCTCCCTCTTCTACTCCTTCTACCTCACTTTCCTCTTCTGCTTGCGACCCATCCTCAGCCGATTCTTTTCTCGAAACAGGACCCTCTAATTGAATCGGTCTCTCACCCTCAGTTTTCTCCCCCTCTCGCCCGATCTCTCTATTATCTAGCAAGTCACCAAAGGGTGAGGTCACTCTCAAGGGGTAGTATGACTCAGACTCTCGGAAAATCACATCCATACTTGCAAACAACCGCCTCTCCACTGGGCTCCAACACATGTACCCCTTCTGAGTTGGAGAATAACCTACAAAGACACATTTGACTGCTCTAGGGTCCATCTTCTCCACTGTTGGTCTGTTGTCTTTTACGAAACACACACAACCAAACACTTTCAAAGGGAGAACTCCTCCATTATCACCCTTTAACATCTCACAAGGGGACTTCCAATCCAATATCCTCGAGGGCAACCTGTTGATCAGCTGAGCAGCTGTCAAGACCGCTTGCCCCCACAAGTGTTTCGGGACATTCATCGATATCATCATACACCGGGATACCTCTAAAAGGTGTATGTTCTTTCTCTCTGCGACCCCATTCTGTGCCGGTGTATATGGGCATGTAGTCTAATGTTGTATCCCCTGTGCAGACAAGTACTCCCCAAACGCCCTGTTGGTGTACTCTGTCCCATTATCAGATCCAATACCTTCACTACTACACCGTATTGAGTCTGAATCACCTTGTAGAAGTCTTTGAAGCAAGCGAGCACATCACTCTTATTTTTCATCAAATACAGCCAAGTAACACGAGAAAAACAAGCAATAAAAGTCACAAAATATCTATAACCATTAATTGTATTTGCCGGACAAGGCCCCCATACATCAGAGTGAATAAGATCAAAAATCCCAGAACTCCTATTTCCAGAACTATGATAAGAGCTTCTGGTGTGTTTCCTTAACTCACAAGGCTCACAGACTAACTTTTCTTTATTTGCCCTTTCATACAATGAAGGGTACAACAGACTCAAAACAGTAAATGAAGTATGCCCCATACGCTGATGATGCCGTAGTAACACCTCCTCTACAGTCATCCCAGAACCTCCTACTCCTGCCCTCTCTACTAAGGATGTCAGTGCTGAATCTATCCCCTCTCTATCCATATACCACAATCCTCTATGCCAAGTGCCAGTTCCAAGTCTCCGGCCCGTCCCCTTCTCCTTGAAGATCACCTTGGGAATATCAAAAGAAACAACACAATTTAGTTGGAGGATAATAGCACTGATAGATAATAGATTCACCGGAAATGAGGGAGCATGCAATACATTGGACAAAGTCACTAAATCGGTACATTTAACCGTACCCTTACCGACCACAGGCTGGGCTGTACCATCCGCTGTCTGGATGCTTTCTGGAGAGGCTAAGTGAGTGTAAGAGGAGAACTCACTAGGAGCCCCTGTTACGTGTCGAGATGCACCAGAATCTATGATCCATTCTAGTGATCTGGTGGGAGGTATAGCAGCGAGAGCATGTGCAGTACCTGTAACAGGATAAGCTGAAGAAGCAACAAAGTTACCCCTGGTGTCTGATGTGGAAGTCCTGTCTGTTATGCTCTTCTTTCCCCCATCACCTATCATCCTCTGCTTCCTCTTCAGCATCTCGAAGAGCTCATGCTCCTCCTCAGTGAAGCCTATCTCCTCCTCCTCCTGTGGATCTACCATCAGATGTGCCCGGTAGCCTCCACCTCTGCTTCCTCTACGGCCCCCACGTCCACGGCCACGACCTCCAGCCTGCCCTCGCCCACCTGCATCTCTCTCCCTAGGTGGTTTTGGACAAGTCTTACTCAAATGTCCCACTTCTCCACAGTTGTAGCACTTGCGAGTCTCCCCCTGAACCCCTGTCATACCTGAGTTCGAGACTGCCAAGGCTGAACGCATCCCCGCAGTTCCACTAGTTTCGGGGTGCAACTTCATCCGACTCTCCTCCTGCATCATAGCCGCAATTGTCTCGTCTAGTGGGAGGATCTTAGCTTGAACAAGGAGCATTGCTCTCCTCTGATCGAATGCTTGGTTGAGATGTTTCAAGAACCGCATAGTCCTTCCTTGATGAAAGCTCTCATCTTTCTTGCATTTCGGATCATTGCAACTTTTCCTCGGCGAGAAGTGGTCATAGTCTGCCCATAGTCTCTCTAGATCTACGGCATACTCCTGGATCGTCCTATCTCCCTGAACCACCTCATCTATCTGGTTCTGAATCTGAAATACTCGCATATTGTTCTCTGACCCCGCATAGGTCCTCTGCAGTTTGGCCCATATATCCGGCACACTCTGGAGGCCATCAACTGTCACAGAGATCAATTGTACCATTGAGTTGAGCAACCAGGTACACAGTAGTGCATGTGTGGATCTCCAATCCTCCCGCTCAGCTGTGTCCTGTGCTGGCTCACTCCTCCCCTGTCAACCACCCGTCGAGGCGCTTACCCTGAAGTGCCAATATGATCCGTCGTGACCAACTCAGATAAGTCCCTGGTCCATCAAGTTTTATGTCCACTGGTGGGAGATCCAACTTTTTCTGTGGTTGGCCCGATGTCGAGGTATTCGCCCCCTTAGAGTCTCTCAAGAGCTGAACTAATGTCTTCACATCCTCTGGCTCTAGCTTTTCGATAAGCTTCTCCATTGATCACTCACGAGGATCCAAGTCTATACGTGACTTCCTTCCTCTTCTTGATCCGACCCGATCTCGATCTTCTTCACTCGATCACACACGATCGCACAAGTTACAATTTTTCTCACGACTCACACCATAAAAAAAAATTACATCAAACAACACCAACAGCAAAATTCATTGTCTGAAATTACTGTTCACGGTACTGTAGCAGACCCGTTACTGTTCGCGGGTACTGTAGCACGCGAACCCTTCTGCAGGCCCGGTACTGTTCATGCTCAAACTGGACACCCGTTACTGTAGCATATCCACTGTTCGTGGTTACTGTAGCGTCTCCTTTTCAAATAACTGGAATCTCCCGTCCTTGAGATCCTTGGTGTCCAGATCTGTTCCTGGACAGAACTAGGGCTGCACAATGCCCATCAGACTTCTCCCATCACAGGACTGTGGGGAAAGACCCCCCCATGCGGGCGACAGAGAGAGAAGACCTTCTCTTGGTGTGTGCTGGTGATACGCCCTATCTCGGGAGATGAGGCCGTATGGAAGTTTTGGGCTAACTGGATTCGTCCTGCCAGGGGATGGCAGGCCGAGGTGTGGGCCGAGTAAGGAACTCGGGGTGGATTGTGAGAGATTCGGACTCTGACCTGTATGATCTCTCTCTTAGTTCAAAATTGCGTCCCCCGTTTCATGGGGATCACTGCCTTATATAGTCTAGCCATAACTGCCATCTCGGGCGTTTATGGGAGAACGTGGGCAGTTATGTCGTCCGTTATCGGGACGTGGGCATTAAACCAGCCGTTTCCGGGACGTGGGCCTTTAAGCCAGCCGTTTCCCGGCTATCCCGTATATCGGTTGGCATGGGCCTATATTAAGGCTCTGGTTTGGGGCTGGCATATTGGGCCCCGACTTAGTGAGTTTTTGGGCTTTTTTATATGACGTCGGGCTGGCCTTGTTAAGGTCCGAATCCCAGTCTTTCATGGCCCAGTTTGGAACAAGTAAAAGGGCCTGTGGAACATGGCCCTATCATTAGCCCCCGAAGTCGGAATGCATCAGCGAGATGCTTTCGACTTGAGGGTGAATAACTCGTAAAACATACTTTATAGACGGTGTTATCTGTATTAGTAATGTACTATCCAGGTCTAAACATGGCGGTCAATTACCCTGGACAAGTACTCCGAAGTAAATGTGTTATCACAGCGAGTAACCTGAGACAACTAAACGTATTTAGTGTCGAGGATTTTTATCACCGATGTCAGTGTATTAGTCAACTGTAATAACTCGGATGCGGCATATGTCGGGTACATGTCTTGTTACAAATTCCACAATCAACGTGTTGATATATACATATCTCGGTATGCATCCGACAGTTTAGCATACTTGTGTATATTTTTTTTTTTTTTTTTTTTTTTTTTTTTTTTTTTTTTTTTTTTTTTTTGAACAGGCAACATGGTTTCCGAGTTAGTCATAGATTAGTAAAAGAAGTGAATCATAGAAATGATAAGTAATCATTGATATCGTAAAAAGCGGAACAAGCCTAAATATAAGAAAACATCGAAATCATACAACGCCTCGATCTAGTAAAATATCGAAATCATACAACGCCTATCTAAATTTAAACATGAGACATGAGTTAACGCCGTGCCTGGAAGGATGTTTCCACTTCTATTTGGCACGCCTTCCAAGTACCACGTTGTTCATGCTCTGCAAAGAGACGGGCGTGATGTCATTTTTCTAAGTTGAAAATCACACTTACACCCTCTCATTGTCGGTATCCTCAAAGAGGTTATCCGATATGAGCTCGGTTTCGGTGGCGGTGTGTAATGTTGGACCTCCGGGATTGCGTGATAAGCACCCAGGACATTTCCAAAACCGACGGCGGGGGTCCGACCGACCTTGGATGTCGTAATGGGTGAAGCAACTCCACTTATAGCATCCCCGACATTTCACCATCTCGTGCTTGTCGTCTTTGTTGCGGCAGAGGATGCACCGACGCAACTTGGGCTCGAGATTGAATTTATAAATGTTGTTCTCGTCTTTCTTGGTGAACAATGGTGCGCTAGCAAGGGTGAAGTCGATGAAGTCACTGATTTGTAGGTCCTCATTCGCGAGCATCCAATCCAAATCTTTCTCGGTAAAATGTTGGAGGAGGGTCCATCTCTCAGGCCGAGATAGGGCCCGTACTGTGTCCCGAGAATGTTGAGGAGTTAGGGGAGGTATGTCGTGGCCGTGCCTCGATGGTTCGTCATCACGGCTATGACCATGATCGAGGGGTGTTTTGTTCTTCGAAACAACTCCTTTGAAAGGCATCTCGTAGGTTTTAAGGAATAGTAAAAGGTGCAGAGTAAAAAATGTGTCCTTTACCGTATGGTGAGTCTGGTATTTATAGTCGTTTAGAGAAAATATTGCCATAAATGATGTGGGCCATATTGCCTAAATAGGTAACTGCCAGCTACTAGCCATAAATGTCATTGGGCGTTGTGTTAGTTGTACGACATGACTAGCTTTCGGCGTATTTTTCGAGATAGTTAAACTGACTCATGTTTAGACGGTATTTAAGCAGGAATAAAATGCTTATGCGAAAAACATATAGAATAATTAAAACAACACGAGATAATGATCTCGGCTGAATGTTACGAGATAATACATATGAGTAAAATCAAAAAGTTAACACTTAACAAAAGGCGGGCTATTCCCGCGATAATCTATATATGACTACGGCTATTCAATGCGGGAGCGCTTGACCCGGCGTTCTTGATCCCGGCATCTCCTGCAGGTGAATGATGTGAAGCGGGGATCATCATGGTTCCGAGGTGATCTGCGGGCCAGACATCCGGGATGGAAAGCCTCTTCGCATCCGTCACAATGGAACATGTGTCGGCAGTTCCCTCGGGTTCTGCAAACAGCACACTTATCCCAGGCTAACGGGTTGTCTTCTTCTTCCTCCAAGTTAATCGGGGGTTGTTCGATGTTAATCTCGGGGTTCGGATATTGGGCAGAAGCGTGTGGTGATGGAATGTCTTCTTTCTCCTCTTTAACTCCGTCCTTGATGTGTTTGTTAGTCGCCATTTTACTATAATTCGGATTAGAAGTGATATCTGAGATCGCTGGATGTGCCGTTACGGGGAGACGGAGGTTATATATATAGTGTGTCGGCATTAATTACGTCGACGCCTCGTCTTCCGTTAACCGTCGTCAGCCATCAAATCAACCGTCAAGTCAGTCATAAATATGAGGTTACGGCGCAATCCCCGCATGACACCTGGCACGCGTTAACTCGGTAAAAGCCCGATTCCCTTGATACGGCGCGGGAATCGAGGCGTCGCCATGATGAAACGCGATGCTTCGTGGCTCCTTTTCGAAATTCGCGCAAGTTTTGAGCGGGAAAAATAGGGACCCCTATACATATACCTTATCCCGTCTCATTCACTCATTTAGCGTTTATTGTGAGGAAATAGATCTCGGAGCCACAGAGCGAAAGCATTTTTCGGTGATAGCGGAGCGAGTTTTAGAGCGTTTAGGAGACCGCGGAGAAGACAACCGAAGACCGTGTTGCAGGGAAATCTCAACATAAGGTAATTCTTAATCATCTCGGTAGTCGGTCTTACATTGAGTAGTTATGCATGTAGTTACTGTATGGCCGGGGTCGAGGATAACGTAGTTAATGACTTAGGTTTGGCCTGGTTTGCTAAGGGCCTAACATAAATTTTGCGACCTCGGCAATCGATGTACACCTGTTGAGTCAATAGTTGTGGTTCTTTTAGAAAAAGTGAGGCCGATTGCCTAAGCCAATCCTGTTTCTTCATTAATTTAGAAATGGCTGAAGAGCAAGGCGGATCTCGGGACCAATCGTCCGATGCTTCTGGGGAGGTCCCCCCGATATCTCCTCAATCTTTCCGTCCGGGTGGGGGAAAAGGTTTTTATGGTGTTCCTCCTCCTACTCCCGACATCTCTCTGGAAGACGTTGAGGAAGATCTTCATAGTGATGGAGATGGAGGGAATGAAGATGACGAAGAGAACCAAACTAGGGGGGAGCTTGTCTTAGCTGCAGCGGGAACATCTCGAGGGCCTATAAAGCCGAGAAAGAAAAAGGCTCGTAAAGATATCCCTCGTCGTGATGGTCATCCACTTGATTTGGAGTTCCCCACATCGGCCGATATCCCTCCTAAATTGGTGGTTCAATGTGAATCTTACGCCAATGCCTTTTACAAAGATCTTGTGGATGAAACTGATAGAGAAGAATACCCGCGACATGCGTTAAAGTTGATAGCTCCAGACCCAAACGACCGAGCTCATGACTCGAGTCGCGGGATGTGTTTATACTGGAAGATGCCTAAATGTGGATTTAAAATAAGGATGTCTAAGTTTGTTCGCGAGATATTACGACATCTTGACGTGGCCCCTGCACAGTTAACAGCGCCTGCATGGTGTTACATTATGAGCTTCAAATACTTGTTTGATTATATGCCCGAGCTAGAGTTATATTTCCCGAATGTTGGGTTGTTCTTTCATTATTTCTGTGTCTTGTATAATAATGAAAGTCATCTCGCAATTCGGAAGAAACCCAAGGGTACTGCGCTTTTTGAAAAACTGACAAAGGTAGATGAGTGGAATCACGGATGGGTATATCTCGAGAATCCCAAAGAGTTGCCCTGTTTCCGTGAGATACGGAGGGAGTGGCGTCCTCTAAAAAAGACAAAGTTGGTCCCGAAGTCACCACCACCCTTGACGTCCAATGATTTAAAAGTTATCGAAATTATTGACCGTTATTTCACAAGTTAGTTCTTTTATTTTTACCGATATCTTTTTACATCGCATTTGTTCAGTCATCCTGTATTATCATCAATATCGCTAATTTTGCGTATCTTTATGTTGTAGGGCGAGGTTTTATGGCACTACCCTGGAAGGCTTCTCGTCCAATTCCTACTTTTACTAACCCGGAGGGCAGTTTTACCAAGGCTGTGAAGATCGCAAAGTCGGGTCCTTCTAAGGTTCAAAAACCGTCGAAATCGGCTCCTGCCCTGCCTACAGCCACTCTCTCGAGGTCGTCTTCCAAGTCCGCTGCTGCCGTAAAAAGCACGAAAGGCGGTGCCGCCAGTTCCTCCAAACCCGGGGTTTCTCAAAAGAGGAAGGACCCCCCCCTGAACGTTACAAGGGTAGATAAGGGGAAGGGGGTTGCGGTAGAAGAGCCCGAGTCCAAGAGACAGAAAGTCCTTTTGGGGAAGCCCGAGTCTGAAGGACCTTATCAAGATCAACTTCTCGCTGCAGAGGAAGAATTAGAGAAGATTATTGAGGACGCCGCGGGCGACGTGTGGGATCCCGCGGAGGATCACAAAAAATTTCTCGAGTCACGAATTTCCGAGCAAGGGGGTCGGACCGGGTTTGTGTGGGGAACCGAGATTTCTCAGGGGTTCCCCGACAGTTTTTTAGGCTACCTTCCAGGGTATTCTCGGATGCAGGAAGAGGAGGATCATCCCGAAGTCCGAGCTGCGTATGCTCGGGAAACGTTCAGACTCACTACCACTCAATATCAAAAGAAGTGGGCTGAGGAAAATCCTGAGCAAGTAGTGGACCAGGTGTTGAGGTCGCTGCATGAAGCCGGGGTTTACTTCGGGTTCCTCAAGGACTCGTTTATCAATGAGAAGCGCGATGCTCTTGTTGTTACTTCTGACCAGGAGACGCTCAACAAGGCGATTCTGGAGAGGAACCATTTTATGGAGCTGGCGAAGAATAAGGATAAAGAGAGGAGAGTAGCCACTGGCCAAGCTGCCGTAAATTCGGCGAAATACGAGCTTGCTCGGTACACGGGTATGAGGCTTGATGCCGAGCGCCAGGAAGCCGAGACGAAAGCGAAGCGTTACAAGCGCAGGATGGAAAGGCACAAGGGCAAAGTGGCTCGTCTTGAGACTGAGCTCGAGGCCCGGACCCAGGAGTTGGAAGAGGTGAAGTCGGAGAATCTCCGTATACGGGATGAAGCGCAGAACTTACCAAAGGAATACCTTAGCAAGTTTTTGGGTAGCAAGGCCTTTGCGCAAGCCGTCCCTTATGCGTGTAAGGATATAATGACGCACACCATATACGACTATCTCAAAGTAATGGGGGGTTTTTATCCGTTCCGACCTGAGCACGTCGGGTTTTCGGCAGTTGAACCCGAGAAACTCGTGACCCGGGATCTCACGGGCTATGGTTGGGATGAAAAGGAGGATATATTACTGAACCCGGATGGCACTGCATTCGAGGAGGAGCTTCAACTTGAAAATCATCCTCCTTTAGGTATTGCTCATCCGTGGCCTAAAGATAAATGGCCTAGTCATCTCGATCTGCCTGAGAACGTGGCTGAAGGGGGGAATGAGGGCATCCCTTCTGATTCATCCTCCGAGGAGGGAACCGAAGCTGACAACACCGAGGATGAACCCGAGAACAACGAGAAGGACATCGAGATCGAGGTAGATGATGTCGAAAAAAGTAATACCATTTCTCGGGGCGACGAGCAAAGGAATCCATTGGAGATGGTTCGTTTCGGTTCTCCTCTTAACGAAGATGACATTGTTCCCGTTGGGGCGAAGCCACCTACTCTTTGTAAGTAACAAGTCTGTTATTGATTCCTCCGGAATTTTTACTCCGAGATTTTTACTTCGTATTTATCTTTGTCTTTGTCTTAATAAATATTTTGTAGGAGGAATCTGGTCGAGTGATGAGTGCCATGTTGGCTTCAGTGAGATATACCCCCGACATTAGAGAGTTTAAAGATTATCCTCGCTTTTATTATTCGTACCCCCGAGATGTGGGGGTCAAACAAAATTAAGTTGTATTATGTTACTGTTTCATTTATACCCCCGAAATGTGGGGGTTAACAGAATTGTGTTGTAATGTATTGCGTTATTTACACCCCCGCGGTTTGGGGGTTTTAACAGGTTTTAGATGACATTCGGTACCCCCGAGGTGTGGGGGTTTAACAGAACAATTTAAATGTACCTGTTTGTTTTGATCGCATGTTTCTTTGCTTGATTTCGTTTCAATCGATATTATCTCGGTTGCATTCTTTGTTTTTCTTTGTGAACGAGCGAGACATGTTTGATTGTTATATCCTTGCCCCCCCTTTTATTTTGACAAAATGGTCAATGTGGGGGAACAGATATGTTGCGATAACGTATGCGTTACCCCGAGGGGTTTTCGATAAATGTTCTCGACAGAATGTATGGTACTGGTAAAACAGTCGTCGTCCCTTAGGACTACCGTAATTTGTTGTGTATTTCGGGTGTAGTACCCGAGATTAATTTCGTTGCCTAAAAGGCTTTCGTGCATGCATCTCGGACCCCATTAAAGAAACACAATCATAAGTAACATCATATATATTGAAAAAAGCTTAGAACCATACAAAAATTTGCATCTTGGTCTAAGTGAATACATGAAATAAAAAACGAAAAACAAAGGCTTATCTCGCCCTGAGCACATCGAATCTATTAAAACATAAACGAAAGTGATATTCCCTAAGTGTAAAACTTTCTTAAGTGGCAAGTGTTCCACGGGCGAGTGAGTGTGAAACCACTCGGGTCTTCTAACTCGTAAGCGCCTTTACCTCGTGGGCGAATGATCTTAAAGGGACCTTCCCATTGAGGAGCAAGCTTGCTGACATGCTTGCCGGTCGCTTCCACAGTTTTAAGTACTAGGTCGCCTGGCTGGAATTCCCGAGGTACCACGTGTTTGTCAAATGCACGTTTAACCCTGCGTTGATACTCCATGGTGCGGATGCGGGCTTTCTCCCGACCTTCTGTGATGAGGTCAAGTTCTGCAGCTCGCGCATCGCGGTTGTTGTCGGAGGAATATGTCAAAGTTCGGAGAGATGGTTCCATCATTTCCATTGGTGTGACTGCTTCCATTCCGAATACCAGCGAGTACGGGGTTTGTTGAGTGGCTTCTCTAGGTGTGGTACGGTAAGCCCACAGAATTCCATCAAGCATGTCGGGCCAATTCTTTCTGTTCTCGGCAACTTTTTTCTTGAGGCCATCCAGAATGGTACGGTTTGTGACTTCTGCTAAACCATTGCTAGCAGGATGACTGACCGAGGTAAAGTTGTTCTGAATGCCTAGGTTAGAGAGGAATGTCATAGTGCGTGCGGCGTTGAACTGTGTCCCATTGTCCGAGATGAGAGCATGTGGTATGCCAAAACGACAAATGATGTTGCGCCAGATGAACTTCTCTGCTGTCGCGGCAGTGATGGTCGATAAAGCTTCGGCTTCGACCCATTTTGTAAAATATTCTACAGCCACGATAATCCAACGGCGCTGTCCAACAGCTTTGGGAAACGGCCCAACTATGTCTATCCCCCATAGGTCAAAAGGCCAAGCTCCCGAGATGGATATCTGATCGTATGCCGGGATGTTACTCAGCTTGCTGTGATACTGGCATCGCTCGCATTTTCGGACTAGGTTTGCCGCATCATGTTGCATGGTTGGCCAGTAAAAACCGGCTCTGAGGATTCGTTTGGCAAGAGTTTTTGCTCCTTGATGGCTGCCACAGACACCTTCGTGTACTTCAGATAGCATTTTCGAGGCTGTCTCCTCATTGAGACACTTGAGCCAAGGTCGCACGTACCCTCGTTTGTAGAGATGGTTATTGAATATAGAGTACATCGGGGCGATTCTTTTCAATCGTCTGGCTTCTAATTGATCAGTGGGGAGAACCCCGGTGTTAAGGAAATTCCACATCGGGGTGAACCAGGACTCACCGGGTTCACCGATGGCGAGTACGGTTACGGTCTCAAGGTTAATGCTGGATTCCGGAATATCCATAACAATCACGGGTCGGTCTTTGTCGAGGTTACCTGCGGCGCCAAGTTTTGACAAAGCATCAGCTTGGCAGTTTTTGTTGCGCGAAACATGCTGGATGTCAACCTCGTCGAAATGGCTCTTGAGTAGGTGGAACTGCTGTCGGTACTTGCGCAACTTCTCGTCTACAACTCGGCATTCGTCATTTATCTGCTTGACCGCTAACTCGGAGTCACTGCGGAGATGAACCTCGCGGGCGCCCAATTCTTTAGCCAGTTTCAAGCCTGCTATCATGGCTTCATATTCCGCGGTGTTGTTTGTTACCGGGAATTGAAAATGGAGGGCATAGTTTAAGGTTTCCCCGTGTGGTCCAGTGAGGGAGACCCCGGCTCCAGCTCCTTGTAGTGAAGATGCTCCATCAACATGGATTATCCAACGTCCCTCAGACTCGGGAGGAACTCCGGAATACTCAGCGATGAAGTCGGCGAATATTTGGGATTTCAAAGCATTCTGGGGGTGGAAAGAGATATCGAACTCAGACAATTCGAGCGCCCAAGATAACAATCGTCCGGATGAGTCGAAATTCGCGAACGCCTTTTTGAGAGGGATCCCGGTATAAACCTTGATGGAATGGGACTGAAAGTAAGGCCTCAATTTTCTAGCAGCTATGACGAGAGCATATGCTGCCTTTTCGATCTGAGAGTATCTGGTTTCGGCATCCCGAAGTACGTGCGAGACGAAATATATAGGCTTCTGATCTCGTCCCTCTTCTCGGACAAGGGCGGCGCTCACGGCATGACCCGTTGTTGCCAAATACAACACGAGGATATCGCCCGCAGTAGGCCTGCTGAGACATGGTGGATTGGCGAGATAGGCTTTGATCTTTTCAAAGGCTGTGGCACACTCCTCTGTCCATTCGAATTTGGCCGACTTACGCATGGCTTTGAAGAAGGGGAAACAGACGTCCCCGGATCTCGCGATAAACCTGTTGAGGGCGGCCAATTTTCCAGTGAGGGATTGTAACTCTTTGAGGTTCCTCGGTGGTTTCATAGCGAGGATGGCTTGTGATTTCGAAGGATGAATCTCGATGCCTCGCATAGAAACCATGAAACCAAGGAACTTACCACCGGTTAACCCGAAGAAACTCTTCTTCGGGTTGAGTTTCATGTTGGCTGAATTCAAGGTCGCGAAGGTTTCTCGGAGATCTCGGACGTGGTCGAGGTCGGACATGCTCTTTACAAGCAGGTCATCCACGTACGCTTCTACATTTCGCCCAATCTGGTCGTGGAAGACAGTGTTGACCATGCGCTGGAACGTGGCTCCAGCATTACGCAACCCGAAAGGCATAACCCGGTAGCAGTATAGCCCCGAGTTGGTGGTGAAAGTGGTCTTCTCTTCGTCCTCTTGATTCATTCGGATTTGGTTGTACCCGGAGAATGCGTCCATAAAACTGAGGTAGGCATGTCCCGAGGTGGAGTCGACCAGTTGGTCGATTTTGGGCAAGGGAAATGGATCCATGGGGCATGCCTTATTGAGATCGGTATAATCGATACACATACGCCAGTCACCGTTGGACTTCTTGACAAGCACGGGATTGGCCGTCCATTCTGGACACTCGACATTTCTGATAAAACCAGCGTCAAGTAGCTTCTGGACTTCGCGCTTTACAGCCTGCTGCCGTTCTTCCCCCATGTTACGTTTTCGTTGCCTAACCGGTTTAGAACCCGGTTTGATATGCAGTCGGTGTTCCGCTATGGACCTCGGAATTCCTGGCATGTCGGCAGCTGTCCAGGCAAAAACGGACTGATTTTCTCGGAGAAACTTGATGAGTTCGTCCTTTGCTTGTCCCTGGACTGCTTTTCCGATGTTGAGCGTTCTGCCTTCGCCCAGGTCGAGTTGTTCGACTTCGTCAGCGGGTTCAAGGGAAATTTTTGCCTCGGCTTTATCCACTGGATCCAGCGCCAGGTTGGCGTTGGGTGGTAGATATTCGGTACTCGAGCGCAACCGCTGTTGGTTGGTTTTTGCTTTCGACTGTTCGACTTGGTGGACAGAGCCTCCTTGACCCTGGATGGAAGTCATGTAACATTCACGCGCTATCTGCTGTTGGCCACTTTCTTCCCCTATCCCGTTATCTGTGTGAAATTTGATTTTTAGGTGGGAAGGGGAGATGATTGCACCGATTTTGTTCAAGGTTCCTCTTCCCAGGATTGCGTTGTATGCCGATGGAGCATTAACGATGAGGAAGTCCACCATGACTTCCACTGTACGAGGGAACGTACCAAATGTTACTTTGAGTGGCATCATGCCCCGAGGTCGAAGGGCATCTCCCGTAAATCCTATCAAAGGCGAGATATGCTGCTGGAGGGCACGAGTGTCGAGACCCATTTGCGTGAAAGCCGACAAGTACAGGATGTCTGCTGAGCTTCCCGTATCGACTAACACCCTCTTTACCCGATGGGTGTTAATTTTGAGGTTTAATACCACGGGATCATCGTGTGGACTAGAGATCTCACCGAGGTCCTTCTCAGAGAAAGATATTGCTTCTTCCGGGCGAGGTCGTTTTTTATCGGTCTCAACCTGTAAAACAGTGGGATATGGCTTTCGATTGTCGCGAGGTAAGATTGTTCGGACGGTACCGCGATGGCCTCCACTGATCACGTTGATGACAGGGCTGCCCTGCCTTTCCTGGCGCCTTGTCTCGGGACCCTCCCGAGTTTGGGGGTTGACCTCTCCAACCCGAGGTCCCGTATAATCCTGTCTGTAAGGAATAGGTTTCTTAAAAACCTTACCTTTACCGTTGTACTTCCTGGAGAACTTTCTGAAGAAATCGGGGTTGATGAACTCGATCAGCTTACCCTCACGGGCTAGTCTCTCCAGGATGTCTTTGAGTTGAAGGCAGTCCGCAGTGGAATGCCCATTGAATCCATGGTACTCGCACTTCTTGGAGTTATCTTGTACCGTGAAGCCTTCAGGCAATGGTGGGGGAAGGTCGAACATCTCCTCTACGATGTTGTACATCTCGTGCCGCTTCTTCGTGAGAGGCGCGTATCTCACGAAGTGTTGTCGGTACCCTTCAGTGCCAGACTTGTGTTCTTGTTCGGTTGATCGGTTTGGTTGGTTTCTCCGAGGTTCCCTTTGGTTGCGAAACCTGTCCGGAGCTGGCTGTCTGTTAGGTTGATGGCGGGGGGATCGAGATCTCGGTCTCGTGGGACTCCCGTTGTCATCTTCGGCACGGATGTAACCCTCCGCAAAGGTCACAAACTCCCTCAGAGTATTCATTTTCTTCATGTGGGCTTCGTAACGCAAGGTTCCTGGACCCCCTTTGCGGAGTCCTTTCTTGATTGCGGCTAAGGCGAATTCCTCATTGAGGTTCTGAATTCTCCGAGATGCTTGTATGAAGCGGTTGACAAACGCTCCTGTTCTTTCGCGCTGTCCCTGGACTATGTCCAAAAGCATCTCGCACGTGGCTTGCGGTGGTTTGATTATCGTGTATCTTTCCAAGAACAGCTTCGCGAAGTCCTCGAATTTGTTGATGGACCTCCGAGGTAGCGTCATATACCAGTCCCATGCTTCTCCAGTTAAGCAAGTGGTGAAAACTCGGCACATGATTGCATCGGTGGCTCCAAGAAGGCGAAGTCGCTCGAGGAACCCATACACGAAGTTGTGTGGATCCTGTGTATCGCCGCTACCCCGGAAGCTGGGAAGGGTTGTTGGGTATTTGAAGTCCGTCATTGATTGGCGGTAGATGTCTCTGGACAAGGGGCCGTCCTCGATTCCCATAGGCCGAGAGTAAGTGCCTGCCTTCTGGGATTCGAGTTCGGCTAGTTTGGCCGCGAGTCTGGTTTGGATCAGCTCTTCGACTTGGGCCATGTTGATACCTCGGGTTGGGGTAGGCGATCGTCGGTTCCTTCTTCGGTCATCGCGGCGATCTCTATCCCGACCTCGGGGTGGGCTTCGTTCGCGCCCTCTATGGGAACGAGATTGGTCCCTGCGGGATGGTCTGGGCCCCCTGCCGTGGTTAGCTGATTCTCGCTCGTTGTTAAGGTGAGCTCTGGGGCCTTCAGCGTGTGGTTCTGCCGCGGGATGGGGCCCCCTATTCTCATCTTGACCTTCCTGGCGCCTTCCTACCTCGGGGTGTATCCCTGCAGGCAGGGCATTTTGGTCCCTGCGTTCAGACTGGACCTGTTGGTCGGGTAGTGAGGGGGTGTCTGTCTCCTCGCCTGTTCGGACCTGTGCGAATTCTCGTTCCAAGTTTCTTGGCGAAACATCTGCCGGCCGGCTGTGGACACGATTTGCAGACAAAGGTCGCGGTACAACTGCAGCAGGTGGTACATTCTGGTGGACAGGTCGCAGTGATACTTGCTGGGAATATGGTGTTAGACCTGTCATGGGATACGTCCCTTGTGCACCTCCGGGGCCCCATTGCCCAAGTGGCGCGACATAGGGATACTGGGGACCCGTGGGAGTGTAAGGTGTGTAAGGAGGCGCGCCGTAGTGATACAGCGGCGTTTGCTGAGGGTAATATGGTATGTAGGGTATCTGATAAGCACCAGTTACCTGATTGTGATAGGTACCGGCCATCTGATTGTGTTCGGCGTAGAGTGGCCTGGTTGTGTTCCCTTCAGTGAATGGTCGAGTGACGTTGGGGAGAGGTTGATCGGGTTGAGGACCCTGGGGTCGCACTGTTGAGCTGCTGGGCCTCGCCCCCGGGAATTGACTGTGGGAAGGATTAGCTGTAGGTGGTGTTACCACTGGAGGTGGTGTGATTGTTACTCCTGGCGGGGTCGTCACCCCTGGTGGGAGCGGAGTTGATGTGGTTGGACGAGCCATCTAGTTCTGCGTTCGAGCTAGGCGTGGCCCCACGGTGGTTGATACGCCCTATCTCGGGAGATGAGGCCGTATGGAAGTTTTGGGCTAACTGGATTCGTCCTGCCAGGGGATGGCAGGCCGAGGTGTGGGCCGAGTAAGGAACTCGGGGTGGATTGTGAGAGATTCGGACTCTGACCTGTATGATCTCTCTCTTAGTTCAAAATTGCGTCCCCCGTTTCATGGGGATCACTGCCTTATATAGTCTAGCCATAACTGCCATCTCGGGCGTTTATGGGAGAACGTGGGCAGTTATGTCGTCCGTTATCGGGACGTGGGCATTAAACCAGCCGTTTCTGGGACGTGGGCCTTTAAGCCAGCCGTTTCCCGGCTATCCCGTATATCGGTTGGCATGGGCCTATATTAAGGCTCTGGTTTGGGGCTGGCATATTGGGCCCCGACTTAGTGAGTTTTTGGGCTTTTTTATATGACGTCGGGCTGGCCTTGTTAAGGTCCGAATCCCAGTCTTTCATGGCCCAGTTTGGAACAAGTAAAAGGGCCTGTGGAACATGGCCCTATCAGCTGGCGGAAGAAGAGAAGGAAGCGGAGCGAACTTTGGCAGAGTGCCTTTTCTTCTCCTTTGGCGGACTGCTGGCGGGAAAAGAGAAGGAAGCGGAAGGGAAGGGGCGGCTCTGATTATCCTCTAATTGCACTTTTACCAATTAACCCTTGATACAATTATAAATCTCAACAATTTTGATTTATGCGTTGCGCGCATTCCAACCAAAAAAAATTAAATCAATAACAAAGACAATGACCACATCATAAACACAACTTCATAACAGCATATTACAAAATCGTATGACTCCAATGTTGCACCAAAATTGATGCACAACCTGTCAACGCTAAAGACTTACCGCACCACCAAGTGAATGTTCCCAGTGAACAAGTTTTTGATTCTTTTTCTCTGCAAGATTGTACAGCTCCAATGCTGGTATGCCCTTTGCAAGAGCTAAAAGCCCTGAAATTTGTACAATATCAATCCTAAAGTAAGAATCTGAAACTTCGCTTTAAATATGTGGTCTCTGATTATAATTTAAAATTAGTAAAACCTTATGGATATTGAACCTGCAGTGAATTGTTAGAAATTCCCAAGATTTTGATATTGGAAGGACTAGTGAAGATTTGGATATTGGAAGAACTAGTGACACAAATTTGAATGTAGAAATATCAGTCATGACTATATACAGATACAACTGTATAGGGTGCTAAACACAATTCATGGGTTAGACTTTATCATATACAATTCTGTAATGTTATTTTTGAGATAAAACACAATTCTTTGGTGACATAATATAGATACTAATCATGACTAGCACAATAATAATAAAACATATTTAAAGAGACTAGTCATACTTTATGTGGAGCCGGCTTTGATTTCTTTCACCATTTCAGTTTTTTCTTGAGGTAAATCAGAACCAGTGATTCTATAGTACATGCACATAACACCTAATAGTTCTTGTATTTACAGTTATCAAGGAAAAGTAGTAGCTATTTCAAAATATCACACTAATCAACATGAACCCTTACAAAAAAATAAGTATATTATATCTAACCTTCTTGAGTATAGATCAGCAGATATGTACCAACGAGCAAATACTGGTACTTGTGTTGATAGTATGGTTCCGTCGATTCATAATCAATACAACTAGTTGACCCTTTTGAGTCAATTAACAAACAATGTTGTCATCCAATCATCTATGTATTCGTGACAGAAATGATAAAAACTTTACCATTGTTCCCTCAAACTCCATCCCAAATCAGCTCAATACTAAATCTCTTAATAAATCTCTTCTTTAAAATTAGACAAAAAAATGAACTTGATAGACTTCGTACCTTGTACACGCACTCAACTAGCACCATACGACAAAGTACAACCTCTAAGTCGGCTATTGACTCTACATTCACCGCAAGACAGAGTTCTTGCAACTGTTTTTGCCGTAACTCGAGTTCCTCCCTGATCCACCGCTTCTCCTCCTCCGTTACCTTCCACAGGGGCCACTGCCATTGCCATCCTTTCCATGTAGGCAGTCCTGGAGTATCTTCGGCTGCAATACCAATGAATTTCGTAGCAAAATAAAAACAAATTTCGGGCAACCAATTAATTTCGTGGAAATTAAATTAATCGGTAGCAATAGTTAACATTTGTCGCAACCAACTAAATCGTGGAAACAATTGTTAACTATTTTGAAGGAGGTGAAGGGGAGGAGACAATCGGAAGAGGGAGAACGGGAGGTGAGTGGAAGAGGAAGACTGTTGAAGGAGGTGGCGAAGGAGGAGAGTAGCTGGTTTTTAGAATTGTCGATGCAAGGAGAAGGTGAAGAAATGGAGGTGAGCGGTAGAGGAGACAGAAGGTTGTTTTGCATCTTTACCCTCTGAAAGTTAAAATTTTACCACACGTTCAATTACACGTGACCTGGAGGCACTTAGCAACGAGATCAGATAGTTGCGATAACAAATTTATTGGTCGCAATTGTTGTAAAATTAAAATGAAGTTGCAACAAAAGTAAAGTAAATGACAAGAGAGAAAGAGAGAGCAATAGCAGAATTTTATTCTCTTCTAATTGTATGTACATTCTTGCTTTTACAAAGCCTCTATTTATAGGCTAGAAAGAGATGTTACAATAATAAAGAAGAAAATGAATGTCCATAGTAGTGGAGTAGTGGAGTAGTGGAAGAAGTGGGGCAATGAATTGAACATCCACATAAATCATATTAAATTTGATTTACAACACTTCCCCTTGGATGTTCATCTTTCATTATATGCTATTAATATGATACTTCAGGATCAATATTAACACGATACTTCCGGACTGTGTACTGCCTCATTAAAAACCTTATCAAGAAAAATCCATTGGGATAAAAACTTGATTAAGGGAAAAAGAGTATAGTGCGTATAACGCTTCCCCTCATTTAGATATCATTGAATATTCTTCAATCGGTGTAGACCTATCTTCTTTGTGAGTTGTTCAAAAACCTTCGTCGGCAAAGATTTTGTGAATAGGTCTGCTAAATTATCGATTGATCGGACTTGGCAAACATTGATTACGCCTTCCTTTTGTAGGTCATGTGTTGAAAAGAACTTTGGCGCAATATGTTTAGTCCGGTCTCCTTTGATATATCCTTCTTTGATTTGTGCAATGCATGCTGCATTATCTTCATGCAGCGGAGTAAGGTTTTCCTTGATGTTTTCAAGCCCGCATTCTTCTTGAATATTTTGAATCATTGACCGTAACCAAACGCATTCTCGACCTGCCTCGTATAAGGTGATCAGCTCGGCATGATTTGATGATGTTGCCGTAAGAGTTTGTTTTGTTGATCGCCATGAAATTGCAGCTCCACAATAAGTGAATACATATCCCATTTGAGATCGTGCTTTATGTGGATCCGACAAATATCCTGCATCTGCATATCCAATTAATTTGGATTTTGTATCATTTTGATAATATAACCCCATATCTCTAGTTCCGCAGAGATATCAAAATATGTGTTTAATTTCATTCCAATGTCTTCTGGTTGGTTTGGAACTATATCTTGCTAACACATTTACTGCAAATGCGATATCAGGTCTTGTATTATTTGCAAGATATAATAATGCCCCGATTACACTTGAGTATGGTACTTCAGGACCAACCACTTTTTCATTATTTTCTTGGAGGCAAAAAGTATCATTTTCTGTATTTAGCGATCGTACGACTATTGGTGTGCTCAAATGATGAACTTTATCCATACTGAATCTCTTTAGTACTTTTTCAACATAATTTAATTGATGGACAAATATTCCATTATTTAGATGCTCGATCTGCAGGCCGAGACAAAATTTAGTTACACCAAGGTCTTTCATTTCAAACTCATTTCTTAACAATTTTGTAGTATTCTCAATCTCTTCAGGAGATCCAATAATGTTCAAATCATCAACATACACTGCAATGCTTGTAAAACCTAGATTTGATCTTTTAATGAAAACACACGGACTGATTATATTATTTTTATATCCTTTTTTTAGAAGGTACTCACTCAGTCGATTGTACCACATTCGGCCTGATTGTTTTAGTCTGTATAAAAATCTTCTTAATTTTATAGAGTACATTTCTCTAGGTATTAATTTATATGCTTCATGCATTTTCAATCCTTCGGGGATTTTCATGTATATGTCACTATCAAGTGAACCATATAAATATGCTGTTACGACATCCATAAGTCGCATTTTTAGATTTTCTGTAACTGTGAGACTTATTAGAAACCTGAGAGTTATCGCATCTACTACAGTTGAATACGTCTCTTCATAATCGACTCCAGGTATTTGTGTAAAACCTTATGCCACTAGCCTTGCTTTATATCTCACAATCTCATTTTTCTCATTCCTTTTTATTGTAAATACTCATTTGTAACCTACAGGGTTAACATCTTTAGGGGTTAAGACTACGGGTCCAAAAACATTGCGCTTTTCAAGCGAATCTAATTCAGCCTTCAGGGCATCTTTCCATTTTGGCCAATTATTTCTGTGCATACACTCTTCAGGAGTTTTTGGCACATAATCTTTCTCATTTAGCACATCAATTGCTATAGCATATGCAAAAATTTCATCAGCACATGTTTCATTTCGGTTCCATATTGTACCATTCTTGTACATAGTTTATTGAGATCTCATAATCACTAGGTACCTGAGTTTCTTCTGGAACTTCATCAACCTCTTCTAGAGTTTTATCAACTTCTTCAGAAGTTTTACCATTAATCTCTTCTGGGATTTTATCAACTTCTTCAGGAGTTCTACTATCAACCTCTTCTAGAATTTTATTGACTTCTTCAGGAGTTGGACCTCTTCTAGAATTTTATTGACTTCTACCATCAACCTCTTCTGGGGTTGGACCAACTGTTTTATTCTGCTATTTCCTTTTAGGTGGATTTACATCCTTAGAACCAAGTGGTCTTCCACGTTTTCTACGTACATTAGATTCATTAGATATTTTTGTAATGTCAATTCGAGCATGTGCGTTTTGTTAGTGTTGGTGTCCTAGACCCAGATCATATGTATGATATGTTTAGTTTATTAGTGAATGATTTTATCATTTTGTACCTTGAGTATTCATATTAGTGGATCATTTGAGTTGATGACTTAAATTGTAGAACTTCACAATGAATAAATTTGTTTACTCTTAAATGTCCCTTATCTTGGTAATCAGCAAGGTACACTGGTTGACCATATAAGATAAGTGTAGTGATTAGATGATGGCCATGTTTTACAGGTTATACGATAAGGAGTTATCGATCTAATCACACATGTGCATACATATGTATGGCACTGGATAGACCTAAGAATGAAATATCATATGGATTGTGTTCTGTGTCATTGATATTTCATTGTGTCTAGAATTCTTTGGTTGAGATATTTATTTTTCTTACATAAGGTATGTGTATTGTTGGTACTGTCCAACGCTCTCTTTGACCAGGAGTTATAAAGGCAGTTACTGCAGTGCATATAACTTATGCGGAAGAACGATACGTATCAAGAAACCATTGTCCCTTATATGTTATATAAGCGATGATATCTCTGGGCCCCTTGATAAAGTTTGTATTATGTGCATGCAATATGATTATATGATAATCATATCATAATTAAACTAAAGAAAATCAAGAAAGAATAATTGATAAGGATGACACATTCCTACCTTACGATTATTTGGATATCATGTGGCAAGGAATTGACACAACAACATTTTAATGTTACAGGGATCGTGATTTTGCATTGTGCTTTTTCATCCACATCATTTGGGTAATCAATATACCATGGCTAGTTGTATCATTGATTTATGGAATTTAAAAGTTTAATTCCATTGCCATAATGATGGGATCCCATAGGGTCACACCATATGAAAGATTAAAAGAAAATATATTAATAAAGCATATGTGATATGTATATAATATGTGCTATGTTAATTATAAGGAGTTATAATTAATTTGTACAAATTATATGTTATTAATATATGAACAATTTTATGACATAGAGATGTTGTAAAATAATCCTAGTAATATTTAAAGTATGTGTGACATATTTTAAATGACTTTCGACACATGAGATATGCATATAAATTAACATAGAATATTAATTTATATGTTGGCCTTTTAATGTATGGGATTATGGACTTAATTAAATATTAATATGATTAGTATTTTTAAGCCCAAAGCCCAAATATATGCTGGAGAGAATTGATTAGTGATGGCATGATTTAAGGGATATTTAAATATGTCATTAAATCTAATCAATCTCATTAAAGAGGAAAGAAATTTCTGGACAGATTTTTTAGGTAACTTTGAACTGGAATTTGAAAGGGTAAAACCTAATCATTCTGGACGTATGACCTATGTAATCTGTAGCCCTTGGAGTCTAGAATCCAACGGTGAATATTTCAAGTCATTTGGAGTTACCTAGAAAAAGATATAAGAGTTTTAGTACTGAAAGGTCAGAATTTTTCTGTGAGAAATATCTTGGCCGAAATTTGCTCTTTTCTCCTCTCTCCCATTTTTCTCTCATGTGTTGAGATCTAGAAATCCTCTAAAAGTTTTCAGAAATTAAGAAGAGGGTTAAACTAGGATTAAGGTTCTACTTGTTAATCTCTTACTAGCCTTAGAGATACAAGTATTTCTTTAATCTTTCGGTGGATACCTAAGGAGGCTCGTCATTTGAAGGGCTAAAGCACAACCACCGTTGAAAGAGAAAGGGAATAAGAAGTTGCTAAGCAAGACAACCCTTCTTGATTTGATTTGGAGATCAAATCCAAGGTATTATGTTATTCTCTTCTTCATTAGGCTAATAAGATTGTTTCTTGCACTTACAATAACTAGATCGTTTGTTTTGAGTCGAATAATTTTTTTGTTTTATTCCTTGCTATCTAAGCATCAAAACTTTCACATTTATAGCTGGAATATGCGATTTAGTAACTCTATTTGTATCTGTAAATGCATCAGGCAATTCATTTGCAATTCTTTGCAAATTTATAATCTTTTGACCTTCGAGTTCACATTGACCACTTCAGGGGTCAAGATAAGATAACGATGAATTTCAAGTTACTTGTTTATCCAGCTGTGATTTTTCTTCTCCTAAGTTTGGGAATATTGATTCATTAAAATGACAATCAGCAAATCTTGCTGTAAAAACATCTCCTGTTAATGGTTCTAAATATTTAATAATAGAAGGAGAGTTAGAACCAATATAAATTCCCAACCTTCTTTGAGGTCCCATTTTTGTGCGTTGTGGAGGAGAAATTAGAACATATACTGCACAACCAAATACCTTTAGATGGGACAAATTTGGTTCTCTTCCGGAGACCAATTATAACGGGGAATACCTATGATCTGCAGTTGGCCTTAACCTAATTAGTGCAGCAACATGTAATATGACATGTCCCCATGCAGAAGTCGGTAGACTAAATTTCATAAGTAACGGTCTAGTAATTAATTATAACCTTTTAATCAACGATTCTGCTAGACCGTTTTGTGTATGAACATGGGCCACTGGATGTTCTACCGTAATTCCAATAGACATGCAATAATCATTAAAAGCTTGAGATGTAAATTCTCCTGCATTATCAAGCCGGATTCTTTTAATTTGATAATCCGAGAAATTGGCTCTCAATTGGATAATTTGTGCTAATAGTCTAGCAAATGCAACATTTCTTGTTGCTAATAAACACACATGTGACCAACGTGTTGATGCATCAATTAATATCATAAAATATCTAAATGGTCCACATGGTGGTATAATAGGTCCACATATATCTCCTTGAATTCGTTCTAAAAATGGAGCTTCAGGTCCAACTTTATTTGGAGATGGCCTAGTAATTAGCTTTTCAAGAGAGCATGCTTCGCATGTCAATTCTTTTGATAATAGAATCTTCAAGTCCTTTAGGGGATGCCCATTTGCACTTTCAATTATTCTCCTCATCATTATATTTCCTGAATGACCCAATCTGTCATGCCACAATGTAAATAATTTTGGATCAACTAACTTCTGGTTAGTGACCATATTTGATTCTATTGTACTTATATAAGTACCATATAGTCCAGAAGACAATGCTTGCATCTTTTCCATTATGATTTTCTGGTCATTTTTAATAGATGTGATATGAAGATATTTGTAATTTCTCTCATTCATAGTTTCAATATGATAACCATTCTTTCGAATATCTTTAAAACTTAGTAGATTTTTTCTGAATCTACTCGAATATAATGCATCATCTATTATTAATTTTGTTTCTTTAGGTAACAAAATATAAGTTCTTTCGGAGCCTTCTATTAAATTACTTGTGCCAGATAAAGTGTGAATATTGGTCTCACCAAGATGCAATTATGCAAAATATTTCTTATTTTTCAATATGGTATTTGTTGTTCCGCTGTCTACTAAACATGGATCTTCTTTACTTACCATTGCGTCAGTCATTTTCCTTTAAAATAAAAGAATGCAAGAATAAATTAAAATAAAAATAAACTACCTTTATTCATTAATTTTATTTGCATACAATATAAAAATTAAAATGTAAACTAAACTTTTATAAACATAAACTTCTACATTATATTTTCTCCCTTAGTAAAGTGTTTATTTCTTTATCCACATTATGGAAGAAATCTGATACATCAAAATGTGTATCTATATGGCATTCATATTCGGGGTCATTTTAGTTTCCACATTTTCTCTTTTTTTTTCTTAATTGAGGCTTGATAAAGCCCTACAAAATGCTTGGGCGTACGACAGGTACGCAATCAATGATTTGTCATCCCACATCTATAACAAACATCTTCAGGATGTTTTCCTTTCTCATTTTTCATTAATACGTATTTATAACAAAATACAACTTCAGGTTACTAATACCATAACTTCGAGTTATGATAAATAAAAAAGGAGATAAATTCAAACTTTGTGAGATTTGTCATATGTACTACAAAATAGATACGTATTAATAATTTCATATTACTAATATCATAACTTCAGGTTATTAATGTCATGCCATAACTTCAGGTTATTAATATCATAACTTAAGGTTGTGAAAAGGGAGATGAATAAATATAAATAAAAGAATATGTAAATTGCATAAATAAATAAATTTAAATGTATTAATAACTTCAGGTTAATATTATATAACTTCAGGTTATAATAAAATACTTATTTAATAACTTCTGGTTATTAAATTGCTTAACTGCGCTATGTAAAATTTAATTTGAAATAACTTCGGGTTATATTTTCATCCAATGACCTATAATAACTTCTAGTTATTATATTAATTTTATATGAAAATTTCTAATAAAACTTCAGGTTTTAATTGGGAATAACTTCAGGTTATTATTCATCCAGTGGCCTATAATAACTGCTGGTTATTATATTAATTTTATATTAAAATTTCAAATAGAACTTCAGGTTCTAAACAATTATAATAATAACTTCATGTTATTATTCTTATTATTATATTCGAGTAATACGAACTTCAGGTTCTTGATAAACAATTAGTTTTGATAATAACTTCAGGTTATTATTCCATCATTCACTTCAAGGAATGATTCTTATAAACTAAAACAAACATAATAAAAAAAATTCAAATGAAATTTAAATTAATGAAAGATATAATAATCAATCATATAAATTACTTACAGAATAACTTTGCAACTTCTTCCGAGCAATTCGTGCTGATAACGTGTTGTAAAATTAAAATGAAGTTGCAACAAAAGTAAAGTAAATGACAAGAGAGAAAGAGAGAGCAATAGCAGAATTTTATTCTCTTCTAATTGTATGTACATTCTTGCTTTTACAAAGCCTCTATTTATAGGCTAGAAAGAGATGTTACAATAATAAAGAAGAAAATGAATGTCCATAGTAGTGGAGTAGTGGAGTAGTGGAAGAAGTGGGGCAATGAATTGAACATCCACATAAATCATATTAAATTTGATTTACAACAGCAATAAATTTTTTCGGGCAACAAGTATATTTGGTTGCAATAATAATTAATTTGTTGCGATAAAATACATCATATTACAACTAATTAATTTAGTAGCAATTTTATTAATTTAATGCCACTAATTATTTATTAGTTGCAATAATGTTGTTGCAAAAGACTAAATTCGGTGTAGTGTAACCTATGAGAAAACGAACCATTTAGATAGCGCAAAATTCTTTTCACCGCTGCCCAATGTGAAGTCGTGGGAGATTGCATGAATTTGGACACCTTGTTCACCGCATAAGAGATGTCGGGTCGAGTAATGGTGGCATATTGTAACGCACCAAAAATTGAGCGATACATATGAGGGTCATCAAAAGGATCACCATCATGAAGAGAAAGGTAAGTATTGGGAACCATGGGTGAGTGTAGGGCGCAGAAAGTTGCACAACGGTGGAAGGTGTGTGCATGTGTTAAATGCCTCGGGGTTTAATGCTCTCGGTTTTCAAGACATGGGAGAGAGCATCGAACTTGAAACATTTACTTCTTTCTACAATTGCTTCGGTTCACCCTCGACAGACCTACTGTTCATAATCAGTCTATCGAGAGAGTTTATTGATTGTGGGGACGTTTAACTCCCAGCGGGCGCAAGCCCCCGCTGTTAATTACATCAGATGACCCTTCCAAGCCATGCTGAACACCTCGTCCATTCCGGGATTTATGCCTATGTATGGTGAATTGAGTAAAGGGGCTAAAGGGGGACTCATGTATTAACTCAGGTTTTGATTTGGTCTCCTTGGTTTGGATATATGTGTGTGTGTGATTTCATATTGAAATTATATTTTGAAATAAGAGTTTGGATATTTAAGAAGTTTATATACATGATTTGTTTATATTTGATTTATGACATATTTATCTATATTTTGTTGATTATTTACATTCTATTAAGAAATGAAATTATTTGATTTTGAAGAAAGGGTATTTTGGTCGTCTCAGGATTTGGCTGATGCTTGGACATGCTCAATTTTGATTTAGAAACATGAAGAATTTAATTTGGGTTCATTTGGAGGTGGTTTGAGTCGATTTGGACTTAAGATAAAAAAGTTATGCTTGAAAAGGACTGAGAAGGGCCTATTTGTAAATATTTATTTTCTGGTAAGGGTCTATTAGGAATTTAAAAAGGGCATGAATTCAGGATTTAGGTTTAAAAGAAGGTTTTGTATGAAAATTGGGCCTTTAAGGGCTTGTTTGAGAGAACTTTGAGCTGTCAGGGACCTTTTTGTAAATATATAGGGACTGTTCTGTAAAGATCAAAAGTCAGAAGGGCCTTCTTGTAAACAAGGATTTAATTTGACGATTTTGTTTAATATTTGAACTTTGAGATTCGTGTTGGGCTTTCAAGATTGGTGTTTGGTTTTGAGATGTGCATCTTGGGTTTTAGGTTAGCATATAAACAATTGGGCCTTGAGATTTGTTTTATTGGGCTTTAAGATGTGTGTTGCTCTTATGTTTTAACTTTGAGATTCAGCTGAGACATTTCATTTTTAGATCAAAGGTGCTGACATGCGGGTCCCATGAGACAAAGGTCTTTTGATCGTTGGATTTAATCCCTGTTTTAAGATCTGTGTATACCATTTGAACTTCACCGAGGCGTCTCGGTTCCGATTTTGATCTTACTTATTTCAAATTGAGTCCTGATTTCTTCAATTAGATGATCATACAGCCTCGTGATATCATTTAAAAGATAATGAAGACAACAATTTGGAGTTCATTTGGACATTGATTATGTTTGAAACTCGGGCTTCTCGGTTTGGTGTCGACTCAAGGTCAATTTGGGTGATTAAATTCCCCAAATCAGAATTAAGACATTTAAGATGTGTATTTATGTTTCAGTAGCATGATAAAATGTCCAGATTGATCCATTGATTTAAATTTTTATTTTAGGCATTAATGAATGTTGATTTCATGAGACTTTAAACTTCTTTGAAAATTAAATTAAATTCGAAACCCTTTATTTTTATCAAGAAACAAGTAAATTTTGGTTGTTAAATCATAAAGGGGAATGTCTACTATATCTAAAATAAATTTTATGATTTTTTGATTTTATTTCTATTTTTGAAGTATTTATCTAAGCAGAAGGGTAGCAGAGGTAATTTCCCAGTTTTAATTGCTGGGGTAAATTTCGCTGGAGGTCACTAAACTTTGTCCTTTGTCACGAATTGGTCACTCAACTTTGATTTGTCCCTCCATAGCCACTGAACTTTTATTTTGTCCCAATCAAGTCATCCTATAACTTTTCCATCCAAATTATAACGGAATATGCTCATTCCGTCCAAAATACTAACGGAAAAGTTATATTCCGTTAATATTTTGGATGGAAAAGTTATATGGTGACTTGATTGGGACAAAATAAAAATTCAGTGGCTATGGAGGGACAAATCAAAGTTGAGTAACCAATTCGTGACAAAGGACAAAGTTTAGTGACCTCCAGCGAAATTTACCCTAATTGCTGATTTTCCATTTTTAACAAGCTGAACTTTGAAAATTCATATTAAATTGAAACAAAATCAGAAAAATGTGAAACTTATGTCAATTCTGTGTATTTTGAAGTCTTTTATTTGATCATGATGTTTGTTTCTTGATTTGGATTTTTAGCCAATCAGTGCTGTCCATTTACCAGCAGCAACCCTTTTTTATTTAAATGCTGATTTTTTTTTCTGTTTTTAAAACTGAACTTCAAAAATTCATATAAAATTGAAATAAAATCAGAAAAATGTAAAATTTGTGTCAATTTTGTGTGTTTTGATGTCCTCTGTCTGATGGTGATGTCCATTTTTCATTTTGGTCCCTGTGTCAATCTGGGCTGTCTGATTTACAAGAAAAGGTCATTTTAGCACTTTTGAGTGCTTTTCTTGTACCAGTGGTACATGCTTTGGAATTTGATATGGGTGCTGCACATTAGTTGGTACCAGAAGCTAACCAAAGGTCCTTTGTCATGGCGGGTAGCTATTTATCACATTTTCAAGTAGCTTTTAGGCTACAAATTGGTATAAGTAAAGAGAAAGGGGAAAATCCAAGGATTTAAAATTCATCATATTATGATTTTAAATATCAAAAATCTGTCAAAAGGTGGTTTTATGCAGGGAAGTCCCTGATTTTGTTTGAAATCACATTTTTTGCATAATCTCACTTGACAAAGGGACAAATCATTAAGAAATCATTAATTCAAATATACAAATGATATTTTCAACATAGTTGACATCTATTTGCAATTTGAACCTCATTCTTTCACTATTTTGCACAAATGTCTATTTAATCTCTTTATATTGTGCCTTTTATACACATAATATGCATTTATGCATGAAGAGATCATTTAGAACTCATTTGTGCAACATAGGTCCCATATCAAGGAGATTATAATAGGAACTATACAGCTCAACCATTATAACTCATTTTTTTGTTTACTTTTAATCTTTTCTAATAAAATAATCAAATAAATTAGATGCAATAGGAACTATACAGCTCAACACATGCATCCTCATTATTTAATTATTTTATACAAAGATTAAAAGCATGAAAGATCAAAGAGGAAGTTTTTAAAAGAAATTATATTTTTATGTATTTCGGATTTTGTCTTATTTTCATAATAACATATTTATTTAAAACAAGGTGCAAAAAATATTGATTAAGATAATATATATTTTGTTTTAAAGGCAGCAAAGAAAGAAAATAAGAAGAAAAGGGAGAAAACATTTTTTTTTTTTTTACTTAATTAAAATATTCATGCATATATCATTTTTTTATTCAATGATCATTAAACTTCATGCTTGCTTATAAAATAAGCTAAAACATCATGAAGTTCTCTCATTCTTGTATTTTACAAGATTTTAAAAGAAAAATAAAAGAGGCTCCAACAGTAAACCAAAAGCAATAAAAATTCAAATAAAAAGGGATTTTATTTCATCAAAAGGGATTTTTACACATGATTCAGCCATCAAGGCTTACATTTTCATAAGTATTAATTACCTAATTTCTATTGCAAAAGAAGAAGAAACTCGAAAAATGTATCTCTTTTTCTCTCTTTCTTTATATTTCTTGCTATCTCTCTATCCTCTGTATATTATGGTGGTCTTACTATATGTTTTAACTGAGCTCTAAGTGCCCTTTTATAGGCAACAAAGGGCCTAGGGTTTAGGGTTCAGCTGATGTGGCTTTCATCATGCACACCAGCTGTTTGATCAATGGTCTTGGTTGTTTGCATCACTTAGAGGTGTATACATGGCAAAGGCTTGACCAACCACCTTCATATACATCATATTTAATTGGCTGTATCACTTACAGCCCTTGGATCAACATGAGGTGTAGCACACGGCTTCTAAGCCCTTGATTAACCGGCCAAATATGGTATCATTTAATTCCCATGCTCCTGCATCTCTGGAGCCGAACCTTCTATTTTTGTCATCATCCATAGACCATATGGCACGTGTCCTGGGGACCATTCACTGTATTAACAGCTGTAGAGCTTTGAATACGTTGTGTTGGCGGTATACCGGGCTTAACATACTCCCTTCTTGGTATTTGTGTTATGGCTCTCGGGTATGCTCCCTTAGCATCGCAATGTGTCTCTTAAAATGTTCCAGGGTACGCTATACCCTTTACTGAGCTAATTTATCGTATTCCACTCAGACCCGAACTGCACCATGCCATACTCGGGCACAAGCCCAATTAAATGTATCTCCAATTAAATTGAAGTTTCTAGCGGCATTGCTAAGGCCTAAGTGTCATCCTTTTAAAATCCCAGGGTCCCATTTGCATTATATCTCAAGTTTTCCATTTTTCATCCTTTTCCTTTCTCGGCCGAAATTAGAGCTTATGAGAGAGAATTGTTTGTAGATATTTAAGTGGGAAGGAGAGGGGAAGAGCCAGTACTACACCTTGGTGAGGAATTATATCGGGTTCTATTAATTTTCTCGGGTTTCAAATTTGATTTTTCGGCTTGGGCACGGGTTGAAGGAAGAAGAAGGAGAAGGGTACTGCGGGCGGGCCCCACTTGTTATCCCCTCTATCACTACAGTGCCCTTTCCTTTTAATTTCTTTCCTTTTCTTTAGTTGGGCTCGGCGCACTCTAGACCATGCTTTGATTCGTTCACGGTGTACAGTGTCCTGGGTGCACACAAGTTGAAGGGGTCACCCCGCTGGAAATTTAAACTCAGCGCCTTCATGCAGGATTTGCATGGTCTCGGCTCACCGTGAGCCATATGGCTGTTATTTCGGTCTATGGGGCTCATTATGCATGCTCCGGGTTTATCTAAACCGAGACCTCAGCGAAATCATAAATGAGCCATTGACATGTGGGCCCATATTTGTTGGGTTTTGTTTAAAGTCTCCAACTTGTACCCAGAGTACCTTGAAACAGGGATTTGCTAGGTGCCACTATGTTCTTGCACCCAGAACATCATCCAGCATTTGTTTTATTTGTAGGAAATTGATTCCTTAATGATTTTGATCATACCACACATCAAAATTTATGGTTTTGTATGTGGAATAATACCAGGAACTTTAACATGCTATACTCAATTCACTCTGGAGGGTCTATGTATGACCTCGGTATTTTAATTATTTCAAAATTGTCATTTATCGTGCAAAATTTAAATAGCAATTCTTTTAGGGTCAAACAGTGAGGGACAAGTTTTAGCACGATCCATTTTGGAACGAATAAGCAAATCCTGAATGTATCGAGATTGAGAAAGAAAGAGCTCGTGAGGAGTAGAAGAAACTTCAATTCCAAGAAAGAAGTGAAGCGGTCCAAGGTCTTTGAGAGCAAACTTTTGTTGAATGGTTGAGATAAAAGAAGTGACATGGCTAGGGTTGGAACCCGTCACAATGATGTCATCAACATAGACCAGCACAATAATGAACATGCCATGAGAAGAAAAAATAAAGAGAGACGGGTCATAATGAGAAGAAAGAAAACCATGAGCAATAAGAGCGGCACTCAAGGTGTGAAACCAAGCTCTTGGAGATTGTTTGAGGCCATAGAGAGCCTTGTTCAAACGACACACATGATGAGGTCGAGAAGAATCAATAAAACCGGGCGGTTGTTGCATGAACACCGTTTCATGAAGATCACCATGCAAAAAGGCATTTTGAACATCCAATTGCCTAATCGGCCAACCATGAGAGATAGCAATTGTAAGGACAATGCGAATGGTTGTAGGTCGAACCACCGGGCTAAAGGTTTCAAAGAAATCAATCCCTTCTTCTTGATGAAAACCTTTTGCCACTAAACGAGCTTTATATCGTTCAATGGACCCGTTAGCATGCCGTTTGATTTTGAAGACCCATTTACACCCAATAACATGATGATTAGGAGACGAAGGAACGAGCTCCTATGTGTTATTAGTAAGAAGGGCATCATATTCCTTAGCCATAGTGAACCCAATGAGGTTGAGTTTTAGCTTGACTATAATTAGTAGGTTCGGTGTCAATGTATGATTGGGTAATAAGCGCAACATGATCTGGAAAAATTTTCTTCTTTCGGGTATGGTCACGGGTTCTAGTGGTCATTGGATGAACAGAGCCATTTGATTGGGATCGGATAGCAGCAGGTGTAGTAAGCAAAGGTTATGCGGCATCATGTTGAGAACGATCCGCTGCAACAAGGGAAGAATGCAGCAAGTTGGAATTGGCGGCATGAGTGGAGGCCGGATCGAGTGTAATGGGGGAAGTACCCGCATGGGAGGATGGTGCTGCATGGGTGGGGGCGGGATCAGATGCAACAGGGGTTGCACCTGAACGGTTGGACAAAGAGGTGGTAAGTGCAGGATCCGCTATAAAGAGGGAAGTACCCGAACTGCAAGTAGAAGGCAGCACAGCAGCGGGTAAAAGTGGCAACCAGGAAGTGAAACCTGGAGTGGAAACTGAAGCACTATCTGAAACAGAAAATTGCTTAAATGGAAAATTAATTTCATCAAAGGTAACATGCCTAGAAATGAAGACCCGATTTGTGTCCAAATGAAGACATTTATACCTTTTTTGTGAAAGAGAATAGCCAAGAAACACACAAGGCAAAGAATGTGGTTGAAGCTTATGGTTGTTATAAGGCCGAATATAGGGTAAACATAAGCAACCCAAAACCCACAAAAAGGTGTAATCGGGTAATTTGTGAAACAAGGAGAAGAAGGGAGAAGGAGAATTATCGGTTGGAGGGAGTCTATTGATGAGATAGACAACACTAGAGAAAATCTCATCCCAAAATTTGGTAGGAAAAGAAGCATGGGCCATGATTGAGAGTGCAAGTTCAACAATGTGACGATGTTTCCTTTCCGAAACTCCATTTTGTTGAGGCGTGTAGGGGCAAGTTTTTTGAAACGACATCGAAGGAAAAAGCTTGGCAATTTTAAAAAATTCCGACCCACCATCCGTGCGAAGGGTTTTGATCGAATGAGAGAGTAAAGTCTCAATTTGAGCTTTGAACATTGTGAAAACTTTGACTACTTCATCTTTGGAATGCAAGAAATAAATCCAAGCATAGCGGGTAAAATCATCGATAAAAATGACATAATACCGAAATCCATTATGTGATAAAACGGGTGCGGGACCCCAAACATCCGAATGCACAAGCTCTAACGGATCTGATGTAGAAGAAGAAGAAGAAGAAGAAGAAGAGAAAGGTAATTTATGAGCTTCTCACAACAATGATGGCATAAAGACAATTTATTTGAAAAACAAGGTAAACTATGTTCCCTTAAAATTTTGAGAGTAGTTGCGGTAGAGGGATGACCAAGCCGTGCGTGCCATAGATCGGCCGAAAATTCTCTCACCAATGTAAGCATGAGGAAAGGAAAGAGAAAATGGAATGATGTAGAGTCCATTAAGAAGACGAGCTTGAAGGATTGTTCTCATAGTGCGGCGCTCCTTTATCACACAAAAATGAGAAGAAAACTCAATAAGAATGTCATTATCACTTAAGAGTTTAGATAGGCTCAATAAATTTTTGGTGAAGGATGGTACATGTAAAACCTCACGAAGCACATACGTGAAATGAGAAGTTCTTAATTGAGATGTACCAATGTGACAAATAGTCATACCCGAACCGTTACCAATGTGCAAGGCATCGAACCCGTCATATGGCAAGTAAGAAGAAAGATTATTGAGATTATTTGTCACATGGTGAGTGGCTCCGGAGTCAAGATACCACTCGAGACCCGAGTAGGGTTGAGCATGCTGAGCTGCAAGTGCTTGAACTGGTGGTTGCGCAGTGTGAACCAGATGAGACTGGAAATCAGTTTGGGGCTGCTTAGGAACAAAATCTGCTATATACCAACAGTTTCGGGCTACATGACCCCTTTTTGTGCATAGCTAACAAATTTCAGCCCTATAAGGGTTGTAAGGCCGAGAATTAGAAAAAGATTGTGGTCCAGGAGGCTGTAGACCAGTGGGCTGATGAGAAAAAGAGGGAGGGTTATTGGGCCTATAACTTGGCCTGGGAGATGATTGTGTGTAAGTCGGCTTGGGAGCCGATTGTGTGTAACTCGGGCGCGGTTGTAATTTGGGTTGTAGTTCGGGCGAGAGTTGTACCCGCCTCGGTGAGATCCTGACTTTGGGCGAGAATGAGAGAGAAAAGCTGTGGGATTTTGGGAAGAAGGTAGAGAAGAAGAGGGTATACCCGATTGAGTGGATAAGAGAGATTCATGAGCGAAGAGGAAAGCTCGGAGATTGTCGATGGTGACAGGATTCTCTCTGGTGGTGATCGCTACAACGAAGGAATTGAACTCTGCACCTAAGCCCGAAAGGATCAATCGGATCAGTTCAGAGTCGGCGACTGGATCACCGGCTGCTGCCAGTTGATCAGCAAAACCCCGCATCTTCTCAAAGAACTCATTGCATGATTGACCACCTCGAGATGATGTTTGTAATTTCAGGTGAAGTTCCATGACCCGCGCGGAGGAGACAGCGGAGTAAGTCTGCTCTAATGCACTCCAAAGTGATGCTGCTGTTTGACAAGCTACATACTGTGACAATACCGCCCCTGAGATAGTCGATCGAAGCCATCCCAACAGCAATCTGTCTTGCTTGCGCCACCGGTGATAAGTGGGATTCTCTACCAATTGAACACTGCCACTCGTAATTTGGCGATCTGGTACAGTGAAATGCTCATCAAGATGATTTGTGAGATCAAATCCATCGACGATCGGCTCGATTTGTGACTTCCAGGTGAGAAAATTGTTTCGATCAAGTTTGATCGAAACAGGAACTGTGATGTGAGTAACCGGATCAGAGATTGAGGAATTTGTGATGAGAGCGGAAGCTGGTGATTCATCAGTAGACATTATGTCTAACTGTGATTAAATGAAAAGAAAGATTAGAGATAGAAGTGCTCTGATACCATGCAAAGCATACTGGTACGAGATAGAAGTGAAAAGAAAGAATTATTTTGTATTGCTTGAATGAATCATTACAAGAGGGTCTGTTTATATATATAAGCTGTTACATTGCCTGTTTAGTCATCTAACAAGGTTCCTAACTAATTCTGTAACTGAAGAAAATATTAGTTTCATGCAAGAGCAAATTTCAAAAAAATTTAACTCAAAGAAACCAACATAGATCTACTTATTTGACTAACGATGAACCATATTTAGCATTTTAACTTGTTTAATCTTTATACCTCAAATCTTGGTCTCTAAACCAAGAAGTAGAGACTTGAGATGTAGGGTTGTTGCCTCCTTGTCGAGCCTTCACTTCTCCAAGTCGGCCTCGAAATGACACCCGCTTCGAACGCACGAAGCCTCTACGAGTATCCACCCGAGATTAAACGAAACTCTTGTTTTTCCCTTGCTAGAGGTAATCAACCAAGAATCTAACTTAACCTTAGCTTCTACCTCTTCAATCAACTATTAATTTTAGTGTAGAAGTTGTGCTCAACACATGAGCAAAAATGGTGGAGACAAAATTGCAAAAACTCTTCTCTTTTTCACCTTTTCTTACAAAAACGTTTTTCCATTTTTCTTGCAAGAGAAGGAAGAAGAGAGGGATTAGAATGGTGGCTAGGGTTTGGAAAAAGGTGGGGTATTTATAGTGTGAAGTTAGGGTATGTTTTAATCATCTCAACCACAATGGATGGCTAGATTTAAACATGACAAAAGTAACTTTTACTTTTGTCATCCAATGGACCTCTCCATTAGATGCACCTTTATCCCACTTTATTCCAAACCACTTCATCAAATGGACTTCTCCATTTAATATTAAATTGGGCTTGGGCCAATTTCTATTTATGCCATTTTTCATTTTGTCATTCATGCCAACTTTTGGCCCATCCGACAATTAATACAATTAATCGTCTTTGCTCAATTTTGTTGAGAAATAAATTTGTATACCATGTCCAACATGTAATAAATTTATTCTAAGATCAAGTTAGTCATCTCCATGACACTTTTATTTGTTTCGTTTTCTCTCTTGGGTGTGACCTCGTAGGATCTATATCGTGTTGACAATAGAATCAAAACTTCTTTTAATTCTATAAATTATAAGCGGCACCTAGTAATATGCATTATAATTACTCAACAGATAAAGATGATATGAACCAATCAACATCACGATCCTAAAGCAATATTTAATTGCTTGTGTCAATTCACGTGTCACATGATATCGGAAATAAATCCAAGGCAGGAGAGTGTCATCCTTGCAAATTTATTCTTTTCTTGATTCCAAGTAATTCAGTAAATAATGATCAAACTCATTGATCATAATTGCATGCATACTTTATTACTCCATCAAGGGGCCCGAAGATATCATCACTCACATATGAAATATGAGGGACACTGGTATTCTTGATAAATATCTTTTCCTCCGCACAAGACACACATATTGAGATATTATATGTATAGCTGCCAGTTACGGTCAGCGTTGGATAACACCTACAGATACATGTATCTCATGTAGGAAAAATAATCATCTCATACCAAAGAATTCAAGACACAAATGAAACATTAATGACACTAACACAATCCATGTTATGTTTCATTCTTGGGTCATGTCCAATCTCCTGATCTCCATCAGGTATTTATGTGATTAAATTGGTAGCTCCTTACCATATGATCCGTAGAACATGATCATCATTTAATCCACATACTAATCTCGTACCGGTAAATAGTGTTCCTTTTTAATTACCAAGATTATGGACATTTAGAGTATTCGTTATATTATTATTATAGAGTTCTACATTTCAAGTCCTCAACTCGAAAAATCCATAATGTAATTAAATACTCAAGGAACAAAATGATTATTTCATTTCATGAACAAAACATAGAATACATCCATAAATGGTTGGCTTCTAGATCATAACACTAACAGTAACAACCTTATAACAGCCCATTAATGCTAATTACAATCATAACAGCCTAACTAACTTTGACTAGCTAAGGCAGTAACTCTATTAATAAATAGCACGGAAAAGCTGATGTTTATCACCTAGGTCTGTGATGTGCAGCAGCGCAAGGAGAGAGCAGGGGCGGACTCAGGATTTTCGCCAGGGGGGGCAAAAAAATATCGAATCGGGTCTAAATACCTAATCAGGTTTAAATCCATTAACCAATTGAGTACTCGATAAAAAATAATGTTTTAACTTATACTTTCCAATGCTTTGACTTATAATTTCTGATACTCTGACTTATAATTCTAATTACCAATCAAAATTCAACAAATTTATTTCAATTTTAACCCTAAATTTAACCCGAATAACAACTCAAACGTCTAGAGGGGGCAAAAAAAATTTCAGAAAGGGACAAAGTCGGTCGGAACCAATAAATCTCCACAAAAACTCAAAATCCAGGGGGCCAGCTACACTGGGTCCGCCCCTGGGAGAGAGCGTAAGCTCTAGCTGCTCGTATTGTATCAGTTTGTTCTTTTTGTTCTTTTTTCCGATATTTCTCTCAATTTTTAGTGGTGGGCCCAGCGCCAGTGAGTAGAGAATGGACGAAGAGAGTCACAGAGACGACCATAACGTCAGGTGTGCCTGAATTGGGTCCCAATGTCAGTTACGCGGTAGCTTCGTGAAACCATGCTCCAGGACCACGGGACTTGGTATCTTCCTTTTGTCCGATCAATTCAGCAAAACACAAAAACAGGCTAACTAAAATTTCGTTTGCCAGAAAAAAAAAACCTCGTTTTCTCTCATTTAGTACTGGATTTATATTTTTTTTGCTTAAAAGTTCATGGAGAATTTGTTTTTGAAAATATACTAGACTGTTTTTTACGGAAAAAAAAAGTATTTTTTCGAACGAATCAAATCATTATCAAAATTAAAACCGAGTCTTAGCTTCGAATGACTGAATAGGGTCACATAGTATTATTTTAAATTACTAGATTTTGTTTTGTTTATATTTTCCTTTATATATTATGTCCATCAGACAAAAAAACTGATGGTTTTATTATTCTAAGTGAAAAGGTTTGTTGAAATAAAAGTTGAAACTTTTCAAAATAAGATGATATTATAAAAATCTTTTATTTTTAAGAAATTTTGGACACAGGTAATTTTTTTCAAGTGCTAACTATCTATGCAAAGGAAAATAAAACAATAAATCGCTTGAGACTAATATTAAATATACCTTTCACCTCTCATTGTATTAATGCTAACAGACTCCATCTACGTCTCCTAATTTTCATCCTAACTGTTTTTACAAGAAATTTAAGTAAAAAATTGAATATGTGAAGCAAAAAATGAATCTGATATATATACAAGAGAGGCCGATTTATGCATAGATTAAGGATTACAGTATGCACCACATCTTCCTTAATTGCTGCTAAAATCAACTCGGTTTATCACGAGGATTTAATTTTGAAGTTTTGAAAGGAATAATTATCAGAAGACTTGTTATTACATACCAGTTTTGAAAGTTCCAAGTTAGTGGGTCCACCATGACGTGCATTAACATTATATACAATTGAATGATGAAATGATAATCTTCACAAATTATGACAGACGAGAGACGGGCTAATTTGTCAAATTGTACTGGAATATTTTGATTCTAAATGAGGTCAGTCACTGGTAAAAATATCACAATTTATTAATTTAATCCGGCTTTACTATGAACCATCCCTTGTAGTACAAGACTGATAAAATAAAGAGTTTTTTATGTTTTATTTAAATGACATCCTGGCATCCCTTGCTCCGGTTTCAAAGTTTTGAAATAAACTTGGCGTTTGATCGGCGCCCCAATGGAAGTTTCAAATCTTCCCAGTTCGAATCTTCAATTTTAGAAAAATATTTGTCAACTGCCCGATCACCAATCAACTCCAATTTAGATGGAGTCCACTACAAAAATCATCACAAATTAAACTTGTCACCACAAGGCAGAGTAATTTTTGAGAAATTAGCCTTATTCTTCCTTCATTCCTACCCAACGATGGAACCAGCAAGTAACCATGGTTGATGGGTTAGAACCAGTGAGAGAGAACATAGATCAGGTAAGATATATTGGAGAACAACCATGTCTATTGCTTGATTTTTTTTCACAGATGCTTGCCCAGCAAGGGGACTGGTAATTAAATTTACTAACTAATTTACCAACATGCAAGAAATTACGCATGGCGAAACACAAATTCCCCAATGCGTGCCACCCCAACTCATTAATCCCACAATTTGATTCTCTGAATAGAGGGAGCATCAAGGCACCGACTTTTCTAACCTGATTCTAGCTGTCTCAAATTTAGCTTTACTCTGGGTAAGAACCAAACAGTACTCAGAAGCATCACCAGAATCATGCAAAATTTGTTAGATTATATCCTTGTCAAACACAAATAAAGTATAGTTCTACCTTTGGGTTTTTATCCTTGTCAAACAAAATAGCTCGACAACCCTGCAATTGCAAATATTATTTTCTTGTCACATAAAGGATGGAGCTTAGATAGGAATATAAAAAAAAAAATTATATGTCTTTCTTTGCAAAACTTATATTTACCTCAAAGAAATCCTTGCTGAAATCACCACGTAAAACATGGCAGACCATTCTATACTCTCTGATCAAGCACTCGCCAACAGTTTGCATTCTCCCTTCCCTTATCTGCGCCAAAATAAGTTAAATTAGTACAACGGAAAATGGATATATAATGGATGAATTAATACGAACTGCTGATCAATATTGCTCAAATTAGTAATTAGAATATCTTAAGAACATTGGAACAGAAGTTACTGTTCTTGTACTTGTTCTTTCTTTATTTTCTTCTTTTTCTGAATACTGATTTACTGAAATATTTAGGTAAAAAGACAATTCAAATCAACTTCTTAGAATAATCATTTTAATCCAAGTTTATTTTCAAAGAAAATAAGAAGTTCAGCCCCTAAGCTCATACTCTCATAGGGATTGCGTCCATTACATTCATATAGAAGGCAGCATAAATATTAGAAACTATATCAGAGACATACTGATCTTAGGGATATCTTTAGGCTGGTAGGGGAAGCCTTCTTAAGTGACTCAATTGCTGCATGAAGCCATTTGTCAGACACTTCCAAAGCCTCTTTTTCCTTAAAGATGGAGAAAATCAAATTATAAAAAGGAAATTAGTTAGATTTCAAATGCATTAAGAAATAGTCTTAAATACTTACAAGAGCTGATAAAATTTCTTCCACTGTTCCTTTGGAGAAGCACTTGTTTATAATTTCCAGCCTAAAATTACCCAAACATTAGCCCATGAAAAAAAAAATGTTAAAGCAATAAGTTTATTAGAGTGATGGAGTTAGAATCTGGACCTATTAAAAGCACTAGTCTCTTTCACTGGCACATCTTGAGAAAATTGATCAATGATTCCACAAACTGTGAAGGGGTCAGAGGTTGCCGACTTAGCAAGGGCTTCCTCCAATGAAGCTAATTTCTGTGAACATAAAGAGAACTTTCAGAAGTAATCCATTTCTGGGTATAAAAGACAATTCATGCCGAGTGCAAAATTACAGTCTACTCCCTAATATTAATTTTAGTTGAACATACTGTCGAATGTACAAAATGTGTTGCAAGGCCACATGCTAGCATTTCAGGCCCATCAAGCCTGACACCTGCTAGGCCAGCATACTCACCTGAAAATAAAAAATATATAATAGATTGATCAGTTAAGAAAAAAAAAATTCCCACCATCAATGTAGATTGGAAATGTATTTTACTATTGTCAAATGGTTAAAGTTAGAAGAAAATTACCAAAATAACCAGGGATCCTTGATAAGAAATAAGAGGCGCCTATATCAGGAAACAAACCCAGTGCTGTCTCAGGCATTGCAAAAACCTTAAAAATAGATTAGAGTGTGTTCAGTATTGATTGTTGTGCTAAGAGGGGTAGAGTTTTCTCTGCAATTTCGTCAATATGTAAGCTCCTTCCTGTGCTGGCTTATTGGTAACTTACCAGCTAGATGTCAGTTGGAGTTCTAATATATGCCGTCTCTATGGGAACACTCCGTTATTAGTTATATTAAACATATTCAGGTACAAACTCGAACGCATAGGTGCCCTTGTCCCGGGCAGTATTGTAAACACATGATAAAACTACTAAATTACACTTTGCAACATCAGCCCAACCTTGAAAAACAGAGAGAAACTACGTTTTTATCAAAATATCTAATACAATAGATGAAAAAGAAATTCTTACTGTTTTCTCTGTAACAACTCGAAATTTCCCGTGGATAGACACACCTGCTCCACCTCCCATGCAAATCCCATCAAGAAGAGATACCTTTAGAAATGCAACTATAGCAATGAGAGCATTAACATAATTAAAGGTACAATAGGAGATGTTTTTGCAAAAAGCCTATCCTACCTGAGGTTTGCTGCAAGTAGCAATTATGTAATTTAATGTAAATTCATCCCTGAAAAAATCAGCCCCAACAGTCCAATCAGCTGTACAAAGGCCAAAAGGCACATTAGAAGTTATGAAATATAGTTTGTTAGTCAATATATTAAACCAATTACTCAAATAAATACCACGTGCAACTGCTGCCACGTCACCTCCAGCACAAAATGCCCTTCCTTTACCCTAAAACCAAGTACGCAGTTGTAATAAATAAAGAAAAGAAGAAACCCCACTATATATCAGAAGATGATTAAGAAAAGACAAGCTGAAAGGGCAATATATATTACCTTCAATATTAAAACCTTTACATTTGGATCCTCTTCAAAGGCCTTGAAATTCTTCAACAACAGAGTAATCTGAGAAGAAATTTGTAAATATTAAAAGGTGACAGACTGTTATTTGGAGAAGGATTGTTCTTAGATACTGATAATACCATTGTATAGGAAAGTGCATTCAGTTGCCGAGGCCTGTTTAGAATTAATGTCCTTGCAAAACCTTTTTCTTCTACCAAAACCTACAAATGAGCAAAGATACATATAATTATATTTACATTTATATGAAAAGGGTATTATCTGGTACAAAATGAGCAGCCAGTCAACAAAACTTAGGCCTAATGTCCCTGATTTGAGCAAGAAATCAATCCGCACAGAAATGATCCATTAAAGGAGAACTCCATTCAAGAGACATGACAGCACATATATGTTCAAATAAACAAAGAAGGTAATAAGCAAAACCAATTAAAAATCGAGTTAATTTTTAAACTTCTTGGTGGAAGTACCTGATCAGCATCGTTGCCATTTGCTAGTTGAGTCGCCATGAGAGAAACTATAGGGGCTTCAAACACTGAAAAATTCGATCCGATAAGAACAAAAGGAGGTGTACGCAAGTAACAATTAAATAAGAGGGGAATAATTTGAGAAATAAATAGCACGCGAAAGCTGATGTTTATCACCTAGGTCTGTGATGCGCAACTGCGCAAGGAGAGAGCGGAAGCTCTAGCTGCTCGTATTGTATCAGTTTGTTCTTTTTGTTATTTTTTTCGATATTTCTCTCAATTTTCACAGAGACGACCATAACGTCAGGTGTGCCTGAATTGGGTCCCAATGTCAGTTACGCGGTAGCTTCGTGAAACCATGCTCCAGGACCACGGGACTTGGTATCTTCCTTTTGTCCAATCAAATCAGCAAAACACAAAAAAAGGCTAACTAAAACAAAACAAAAAAAGGCTAACTAAAATTTCGTTTGCCAGAAAGAAAAAAAACCTCGTTTTCTCTCATTTAGTATTGGATTTATATTTTTTTGCTTAAAAGTTCATGGAGAATTTGTTTTTGAAAATATACTAGACTGTTTTTTAGAGAAAATTTTTTTTTGAAAAAAAATAAGTATTTTTTCGAACGAATCAAATCATTATCAAAATTAAAACCGAGTCTTAGTTTCGAATGACTGAATAGGGTCACATAGTATTATTTTAAATTACTAGATTTTGTTTTGTTTATATTTTCCTTTATATATTATGTCCATCAGACAAAAAAACTGATGGTTTTATTATTCTAAGTGAAAAGGTTTGTTGAAATAAAAGTTGAAACTTTTCAAAATAAGATGATATTATAAAAATCTTTTATTTTTAAGAAATTTTGGACATGGGTAAATTTTTTTAAGTGCTAAGTATCTATGCAAAGGAAAATAAAACAATAAATCGCTTGAGACTAATATTAAATATACCTTTCACCTCTCATTGTATTAATGCTAATAGACTCCATCTACGTCTCCTAATTTTCATCCTAATTGTTTTTACAATAAATTTATGTAAAAAATTGAATATGTGAAACAAAAAAATGAATCTGATATATATACAAGAGAGGCCGATTTATGCATAGATTAAGGATTACAGTATGCACCACATCTTCCTTAATTGTTGCTAAAATCAACTCGGTTTATCACGAGGATTTAATTTTTAGGAGGGCAAGACACAGGAGAACGTGAGAGGGTCCTCCCGGGTTGTACTGGATCCTCACACACCCACGTTCTGAACAATGACGGGCAGGAGTACTTGAGCCCAAAATTTGTATTAATAGAAAATAAAATAAAATAATATCGAAATTAAAGAACGATTTGACGGAAATTTGAGATCTAACAAAGACGTTATGGTCCATAACGTCCAGTTAATCTGATCACTAATGATATCTAATTAGCAAAAAAACACCGTAGCTGGATATTATGGTCCATAACATCGAGCTACAGTGTTTTTTTTTTTTTTTGCTTGCTTGTTTGCTTCAGTTTGCCATTTAAAAAAAAAATCATTGTAGCTGGACGTTATGGACCATAACGGCCTGGTTTTTTTTTTTTCTTTTCAGTGCGTCCCTAGCCGTTATAGACCATAACGGCCCGTATTTTTATTATACTAACGCAGGTAGTTAGGTGCTAATCTGGCCGTAATGGTCCATAACGTTTTTGTTAGATCTCGAATTTCTGCCAAATCGTTCTTCAATGTCGATATTTATTTATTTATTTTATTTTCTATTATAAAAATTTCGGGTACTTGAGCAGACTGAGTCATGATTTAAATTTAGGGTAATTATACTTTCCCCCCTATCCATCCCCCATTTCATCCCCCAACTAACTAACTTCTTTTTCTAACTATAATTCAAATTCTAACTACCTAGTGGAACCTACAAATTAATTACCCAATTTTCTCCATTTATTTCTTTCCTCTTTCTCCCTCCCTCTCCCACCTCTCCCACCTCTCCCTCTCCACCTCCGCCCGCCTCTCCCACCTCTCCCTCTGCGCCTCCGCCCGCCTCTCCCACCTCTCCCTCTCGGCCTCCCTCTCCCACCTCCACCTCCGTCTCTCACATCCGTCTCCCACCTCCCACCTCCGCCTCCTCTCTCTCTCCCACCTTCGCCTCCGCCGGAGTAGATCCATCACTGTCGACCGCCGGGTCAGATCCGGATTATTTGCAAAGAACAAAGCTTCATTAATGGTGAATTAGAACAGTGCGTACTAAGTACATATGGATGAATACTTAATGTTTTAGAGATGAATACTTCAACGTTTATGGATGAATACTTAATATCTTAGACATAAATACTTTAACTTATATGTATGAATACTTGATATCTTATGGATGAATACTTTTTATTTGTTTGGTATGCACATATGTTTGTAATACTCTTGGTACATTAACTATTTACACTTACACGATGAGGATGAATACTTGCTTAATGCGGGATGAATACTTGCATGACGAGGTGTGAATACTTGTGCAACGGACAACTCGAAAGTATGTCATCATGGATCTCATTTGAAAGAGAAAATTGTGTAGAAGACGGTGGTGGTTTTAGATTTGCAAAATTCCTCACAGATCGTCAGAAATATTGGTTAGATTGAACGGAGAAAAAAAAAACCCATATCTAAAAACGTGTAAAAGATGAGTGATTGATGTGTCCAAATATGCTTCTATTGCAAAGATGAATACATTTATATAAATAGATGAATGCTAGTTGTGTTACAGATGAATACTTTTTTTGTAAAATTCTAAAATGAGCTGAAGGTAGTTAGAAGTCCCCCACTTAATTAATGCGCTGACGGTTATGCGGTCCCCCACTTAATTAATCCTCTGACAGTTGTGCGGTCCCCCACACATATTGTTTGTCCCCTACTTTCTTGTTGTAATATATCCAAATATGTTTCTATTGCAAAAGTGAATACCTTCACATCACTGGATGAATACTAGTTGTGCTACATATGAGTACTTCTGCAAATTTCTAAAATACACTGACAGTTATAAATTCTAACTAACTAACTACCTTAATTAATGCAACTGACGGGGGATGAAACGGGGGATTGTTCACGGGGGAGAGCTAGGCGGACCCTTAAATTTAACACGGACGCGACTACGTAGAGTATGCTCCTCATTTTTTCTGTCATATTGTTCATTTTGTATGTAAATTGAATTCCTAAGATATCAAATTTAGATTAAATGTTATTAGAAAAATTCTTATATGTTAGGAATCTAATAAAGTATTGTATATATCTCAATCTTAATATTTTCATTCTCGAGAATTAAATTCATATAATTGAAAACTCGAAGCGTTTGACACTTAGACCGTGGATTAGAGATGTAGACTCAACAAATCGTAGTTTATTTTCAATAGGGGTGCAAACGGTTCGGATATTATTTGTTTGTATCCGGATTCGTATCCGTAATTTTGTGAATTTGGATATTCAGATACAAATAATTTGTGGATACGGATATAAGTTTTTGCAGATACAAATAATTTGTGGATATGGATATAAGTTTTTGCAGATACGGATATAAGTTTTACGGATACGGATATGGTTTCAATTTCAAAAGCAGATACAGATACAGATAATTATAATATCCGTATTTTCCGCAAAGCACTGGACGAAAATTTATATTGACGCTACCCGCTGACGGTTCATTTTCTTTCCTGATCCTCAGACTTCTTATCTTATTTGTCCCAAATTATCTAGAATATTGATTCCTGACGAAAACATTAAAACCTAAGTTTATCATGAGAAAAATTATTTTGTTCATCATAATAATAGAATATTTGAATTATATATATATATTTTTTGTTTTCTAATGAGAAAATAATTTGTTGTATAATAAGTTAATTTTATTACAGTATGTATTCGAATTATATCTGTATTCGTATCCGTTTAATATCTAATTGTATCCATATCTAGGGGTGTCAATGGTACCTTTTTAGCCGTTTACCCGACCCGTATTGTATTCGATAAGGCGGGTATGGGTAAGGTTTTTTTTCGTTAGCTTATTGGGTATGAGTATGGATAAGAATTTTGTTTTCGTTAACCAAATGGGTAAGAGTATGGGTAATGATTATTTCGTACCCGTTACCCTATAGGGTAATTATAAAATCTAAATATATATTCAATTCAATTTTCAACCCACCTAAATATGTATTCGTGTTTTTGAATTTTCTTCCTTTATAAAAAAACAATTTAGTTGGAATTGATTGCACATTCATTTTTATTTTTTATTAGAAATGTAATTACATATGTGTGAAATGAATGAGTTTTTTATATTTAATTTGTAAAATATAATAAAACTAATTATTATATTAGTAATATCCGTTATTCATCCACTACTGTTTCGTTACCCGATAATATTAACGGGTAAGAATAGGGTAGAGTAAGATCAATTTTTAATGGGTATGAGTAGGATATGGATAAAATTAATTTTAATGGATATGGGTATGATACCTCCACCCGTACCCATTATCCAAAAATAAAAAAAATATAATTTTACCATTATCCGAAAAGAGATGCGCTTTAAATTGATGAACTTACAAATTTGAAAAGATATAATTTTCAACCCGTGATCAAAAGAGATGCGCTTTAAATTGGTGAACTTATAAATTTGAAAAATTGTTTCTATTCAAAAGACTTCTGTTGCAAGATATAACGTTACTTTCTATCTTTTATTTTAATATATGAGTAGTAGAAATATTTCTACCCTTAGAAATGTTGAGTTTGTCATTTACTGGAGTAGAAATATTTCAATATTCGTGACATATTTTAGAACGGCGAAGGTTTTGAAAAGCAGTATCGTCAAAAGATAATCCTGGTCGACTGTAGCTACTTATCAGCCTCGGCCCTCGGTAGAAGAAGGGCCCCACAAAAAGTAATTGTATTACTCATGATGTCCGTGCACCACATCTACGCCGAGCGCACGAAATTTTTTCTTTGAATTATTTCGAGCCTTTGGTCGGAACGAAGAACCTTCTACTCCAGTCAACACCCTCCCCTCTCTTCCCCAATTTTCTCTGTACAAGGAGGAGATACCCTAGCTCGATCCAACAAGAAACGATCGCTAAGTGCTGTAGGGTTTCTAATTAGGAGAAGAGATGCCGGTGGCGGCATCAGCCATATATTTTCTAAATCTCCGTGGCGATGTTCTAATCAATCGCCTTTATCGGGACGATGTCGGGTAAGAGAGTTAGTTCCGTTGTTTAAACTTAAAAGTTAATCGAGTTCGATTTGGAAAAGATAAATAGATTTACAGTTTCCGGATCATTTCTTATTTACTACGATCTGCAATTCTATTAACTGTCCTTCCATAATTTTCTCTGCTTAAGAGCAAATGCAAGTAGATTTTGAGTTAGATCTGAGTTCTTTAAAGCATGCAATACATCTGATAATTGGTCATGATTTGTGCTTCCAGAGGTAACATGGTCGATGCATTCAGAACGCATATAATGCAAACAAAGGAAATGGGAACGTGTCCTGTTCGTCAGATTGGGGGATGCTCCTTTCTCTATATGAGAATTAGTAATGTGTATATTGTGATTGTTGTCAGTAGCAATGCTAATGCTGCCTCTGCATTCAAATTCGTGGTCGAGGTATATCTCCTTTCTCATGCTACAGTGTGTGGTATCAAAACCATATTGTCACGTCCTATTAAGGTGTATATACTTGCAGTACCAGAATGGTTTTATTGGATCGGGTAATAAAACTATTAAAAGCGGAAAAATATTGATAATAATAAAAAAGAAAGAATAGATTTTTTTTTGAAGAAGAAAGAATAGATTGATGGAAAGAAAATAGTTTGCAATACCTAAGGTCTCCACATGCTTGTTTATTGCACCTGCAAATTCTAAGATCACTATTAATTATGAACAAATCAGTACTTGGAGAATGTAGGTTTTGTATATATTAATAGGTTCTTACAAGGACCAGACCTGTCCCGGCCACTACCTGTTCTTACCATACTAGAACCGGTGGTACTATAATGTTTTGTTACATACACTGGTTGATGCAGACAGTAACACAAGCATGGGCACAAAGAGCTAATATTACCAAAATTATAAGACAAAAGATTTCCTCTTCCTTGTTACTGTATGTTGACCTTTACAATTTGTGCTTAATTTATTCAGATAAAAAATTAAGGTCATATAGCCTTTTCTGAACTTAAGCCTGGGCACAGGCCTACGCTTGTCCGTATATAGATCTACTCCTCATTACATAAACTTCCTAAACATTGGTATCAATGCATGTTGCTCTTTTCTCTGAGCAGGCTGTTGTTCTATTTAAGTCTTACTTTGGCGGCAACTTTGATGAGGATGCTATCAGAAATAATTTTGTTCTCATTTATGAGCTACTTGACGGTATAATCCTGCACTTCGCACACTCACAAACTTGAACATTTTTGTTCCTTTACTTTTCCATATCTCCTACTTTGGAAATATCATTAACGCAATATTGAGTATTAACTTCTAATCGCATTGGGTTCCTAAAGGCAATGAACTCCTACTTTTGTCCCAGAAGCTTAAAGATTTCTATTTTGGTTCAGAAAAGCTGCTATTGTTTTTTTATGCTGTGGCATCTTTAGTTTAACATGAGCATGAGGTAAATAGAGGCAGAATCAAAATTATGCAAAAAGTGAAGTTTTAAGGACCAAAGAAGGTACAATCAATATACTTAGGGAGCAAAACAAGAATGAAGCGATAACCTAATAATTTATGTAATCACTCCATCTTTATCAAATTTTCCTTTATGTAGATTCTTGTGTACAATTGTTTTTCTATGTTCCTTTTTCTCCCTCAATTTGCAGAAATCATGGATTTTGGCTACCCCCAGAACCTTTCGCCTGAAATTTTGAAGCTGTATATCACGCAAGAAGGGATCCGGTCTCCATTTTCCTCCAAGGTAATTAAAAGTACCTTTTAGTTGCAGTTTCTGATTTATTGAAGTTGAAATTGTAGAACTTCTCAACTTCTAGTATCTTCTCTTCCTACTTTTCTTTTAACCAAGGCATCAGAAAAGCCAGTCCCAAATGCTACACTACAAGTTACTGGAGCTGTTGGCTGGAGACGTGAGGGTCTTCATTATAAGAAAAATGAGGTGATCTTGTTTTATCCCTCGGATTTGTTTTCCAGTTTATTAACAGCAAATTGTCAATGAAAGAATGCTAACTGTAAGATAATTTTAGGTGTTCTTGGACATAGTTGAAAGTGTTAATCTTCTCATGTCCTCTAAAGGTAAGTTTTTACCCATTATCATAGAGCATAGATTTGTTGGAAGATGATTTTCATTTATAGTTTAGTTTGTCAAACTGGAGTTGTGAACACATGGATCTTTTATTTTTTAAGCATCCCAAGTTGAATAATACAATAAGTTGCCAGTTTAGCTTCTGGAATAAAATTAACTGATTGTCTGTTTAATCATTTTATCTTCAATGTTAAAGGAAATGTACTAAGGTGTGATGTGACGGGAAAAATTCTCATGAAGTGCTTTCTTTCGGGAATGCCTGACTTGAAGCTAGGGTTAAATGACAAAATTGGCTTGGAAAAGGAATCCCAACTCAAAGCCAGGCCTTCTAGAAGGTGCAAGATTATTTATATTCATTAAATACCTTTTGGAAAAGCTTTCTTAAGTAATTCACCATTTGCATGCCAATTTGCATATTGCTTTTCCACAAAACAATGACCATTTCTTTCCAGTGGCAAAAAATAAACAAGATTTCTTATTTGCAAAACGCAATCATTTTCAAACTGAAATGAACAATGTTGAAGAATATAGTTACCTTTTCTTGGACGAATGTATTTCATTTTTTTGTTCCATTAAGGAGATCAGGGCAAGGATTTTTTTTATTTTGTTGAAGATTTTTATAGGATATTATTGATTTAAAGGCAATCTCTTTGTCCAATTCCTTTAAAGTTTCAGAATCAAGTAGCTGGACCTTTTGCATTACAATGTGTTTTGTTGTTCTGATTTGGAAATAAAAGCTGGCGTGTGTTTTGGTGCAACTTTGTTGGATATAATTGATTTAAGGGCAATGGCTTTGTTCAATACATTTAAATTTCAACATGTAATTAGTTGTCATATTCGTCATTGGCCTTCTGCAAATACAATGTGTTTTGTATCATTGGTTTTGTAAATAAAAGTTGGCGGGTGTCATATGGATCTTTAACTCAGCTGCAGAATGTATTATTTTCTCTTTAAAGTATTGTGTTGTCTGCAGGCTTTGCATATTTTGCAAATTAAAGTGTATACTCAATACGTAACTAGCAGAGCTTCATGATCTAACAATTTTTTTTATGATAAGCTTGCTTTGTTTCTCCATTTTAGTGGGAAGACGATCGAACTTGATGATGTGACTTTTCACCAATGTGTAAACCTGACGAGGTTCAATTCTGAGAAGACTGTCAGCTTCGTGCCTCCTGATGGTGAATTTGAATTGATGAAGTAACTCCATTTCTATGAACTATCATTTACAACATGATGTTCTTACAACTGCATTGTGATTAATATGCAGTTTGGTGTTAAACTTTATACTTCTTTTAGGTACCGTATAACAGAGGGGGTAAACCTCCCATTCAGAGTATTGCCAACATTCAAAGAATTGGGCAGAACACGCATAGAGGTCAATGTCAATGTATGTAGTTAACCATCTCTCTATATTCCACAAAATATTGAGCTGTATATTTCTTTTCTTTTTATTTTACATAAAGTATTTATATAATCTGTAATTTACAGGTGAAGAGCTCATATGGCGCAAAAATGTTTGCTCTGGGAGTGGTGGTGAAGGTCCCAGTTCCCAAGCAAACTGCAAAAACTAGTTTTCAAGTAACAACTGGCAAAGCTAAATACAATGCTTCCATTGATTGTTTGGTTTGGAAGTAAGTTCATTATTTACAGGCCTCTTTTGTAGTATCGACCCGTACTTTAGACGTGTTTGCATAGTCCTGCATTATATGTACGGTAGACTATTTGTAATTTCCAGGCTTTTCATATGACATTTGACTGTTAGGACGATTTGATGGAAACTGCATGTTTTGTTAGCAAATGGCAGTATGACCTGTATGTTTGCCATCAACAGTCATGCAGGCCAACCCAAATTGAACTTAACAAACCAACCGTGTATTAGCTGCTGGGGTTCAACTTTACATAATACATTTAGTTAAATTAGTTTGAAGAGGATATGGATGAGTTGATAATATAACTTAAAATTTTGCTTGAATTAACCTTTAACACAATGTCATGTTATAGGTGAAAAAGTGTGAGAAATGTTGAGTAGTATTTGCGCAGTTTCATTTACGCAATTCTGTAGGCCTGAACTACAGATTAACCTATATTCTCGCTTAACTATTTTTGTTTGTTATCACTTGACAAAACCTAAATGAACTAACACAATGAGTCGAAGCGTAGGCAGTAGGGTTAGATAAAAAATTCTAAGATGGGTTCTAGGCAATAGGGTTAGATCAAAATTCTAAGATGGGTTATGGAAATTGCTGCCTGTCCTTATTTATTTCTTTTCCTATAAATGGTGAAAAATGTGCACAAACCTGTAGATTTGAACTACAAAAATCAAATAGCTTATGAAATTGCAGGATAAGGAAGTTTCCAGGACAAACAGAGGCAACAATGAATGCCGAGGTTGAGTTGATATCTACAATGGGTGATAAGAAGGCAGTAACTAGGCCTCCCATTCAAATGGAATTTCAGGTATCATTATTATATTTATAATTATCAACAAAAGTATTCTGTTTGTAATGGTGATCCCATTCAAGTTTAGGGATGCCTGCAGGGTGTTCTAGTTGGGTTGATACTGATACTTTCCCTTAGATTTGTTGTAATCGTAAAAGAAGCTTGATTATCTGTTTTTCCTTAATAATTAGAAGGATGCATTTCATGAATACTTGTTTAAAATAATAATGCTTTCACAATAGAATTATTATGCATGATAATTCAGGAGACAATTTTGGCAATGAATAGGAGAGCATACTATGCATGATAATACATTACTTTCTGGGAACTTCGATACTTTATTGGCAAAATATTGCCAAGATATCATTAATAATTTAATATATTTCTTCAGATTTGGTATATGTGTGACCTGACCCAAACAAAAATGAAGTTTCCTGTTTATCTACTTGAGCAGTGTTTTGTTGTATTTTGTAACCTTTGACTCCTTTAATTCAACTAATAAGATTATTTTCATCTGCAGGTCCCTATGTTTACTGCATCAGGATTGCGTGTCAGATTTCTTAAGGTATATGCAGCCATCTTTCTTTAATATGATGTCTCAACCCAATCTTAGAATGGAATTGTTCAACTGTTCAAACTTGTACTACTATGATTGCTTAGCATGTATGATACTGCAACTGAGTGGCATAGAACCATTGTCAATAAGCTCATAACTTGGATCCCATTTACTCACAGTAAACAACCCTCTATTTCAACCGAGTCTCTCAAAAACAATGAAGTTGTGACATTTACTTGCTATTTCCAGGTGTGGGAGAAGAGTGGATACAACACAGTGGAATGGGTTCGTTACATAACTAAAGCCGGGTCATACGAGATTAGGTGCTGAATTTTGTTGCACCTTAGTTGTTTCAATCAATTCTGCTCATAAGACTGTTGTTTTTGTTATTAATATCCTTGTTTTGTTGTCCCAACTGTTATAGATTAGACATCCTTAATTCTTGCTTATTATTTGATTTGCGCCAGACAATACTGTGTAAATAATAAGTTAAAAGTTCGTTGGATAAATATTTAGATTTGAGCATAATACCGAGATTTGTTCTCAGGATACAAGTTTGTTTTACAGAATGTGCCCTTGGCTGGCTAAGTATTTAATTAGTTCTTTCATTACAAATATATCTTGATTTACCTGGTCTATACGAGAATGTATTATAGAATAAACATTCTCAAGATCAAGTTCCTATTATAGCGCTTCTACATGTATCCCTTGGGGGTAACACTGGCTGGCAATTGGCATAAAGCCGAAAACATTGCGCACACCACTGACATAGGTTCAATGGTAAAATTTGCGCTGGATAAAAGACCCACAAGGCAGTATATCTGACCCCAAATTATGAACGACGGTTGTAATAAAGAGGACATGATAACAGTTGAAAAATATTTAAACCAAATAGTTATTTAGTAATGATATTTAGTGTAGCCACTAACGACAATAGCTTCAAACACAATGTCTCATCAACTAAAGTTTAATTAGAAAACTACACCAACAGAATAATTAGAAATTTAAATAAAGAAATCAACTGAACTCTGAGCAATACCTGCCTCAGAAATAACACAACAAACTACATATGGTCAACCTAATCTAGCTAATTACTTCGACATCATCTTCACATCAGACTCATGTCTGGTCTGGTTTGCCCCAGAAAGTGGCCAACCCATTGGACTGTAACCGGACGAGACATGGTGGACCCCAGAATTGCTAAAATTGTGGCCCATATGGTGCTCCACAGGGCTGCCCGAGTCGTCATCTGATCCGGACTCATCGTCATCTGACATCACATCAGAGGGCGGGCTGCTACCTGTTGAAACAGGACCGAAGCCAGTCATGTGTGGCGGCATTCCCCCCATGTTATGTTGTGGTGGACCAGTTTTCATCATGGTGGGGACTGCCATGTGAGGTGCAGGTGGCCCGGTTTTCATCATGGATGGGGTCGACATAGGCTCCCGACTAAATTGCTCTGGCTTCGGTTTTGGCTTCTTTCCTTCGGCTATGAAACTACCCACCACCACCTATGAAGTTTAGTCAGAAGACTAGTTTAGCAATAATTAAACACAAGAAAAAAATAATAAAACATGAATAAGTCAGAACACCAGTACCAACTTTAATCCACCATCACCTATTAAATTTATTCAGAAGACCAGTTTAGCAACAATTAAACACAAGAAAAAAATAATAAAACATGAATAAGTCATATACTAGTACCAACTTTAATGCAGTACTTGATGATTTTGCCATATACAAAACTAACAACACGGTATGTGTGATATTGCCATGTTTTCCCTCATTAAATTCACAAAGCACTCATTATTGTGCGTCTTTTGAGAAACAATAGTATTACAAGTCATTTCTAGGGTACAAAGACATATCCCAGGTTTAATTGCACCAAAAGTTAGTCAACTCTGCCATCGTATTTGGGTCACCCAATTTTGATTTATTACCCCACAACACTAGAACTTTGATCTTTATCCTAATTAGGCCACTGTCTTCATTTTAAATCCAAATGCACACAATAGTAGTTCGGTGAATGTGGAGGGAGCAGAATAGGATATGAAGCTGAGTGAAACTAACCCTTTTCCATGTGTTGTAAGAGTATGCATATGCTTTATATTTTTTAGAATTTGCAGAAGTTTGATTTAGTAATTGCAACCCCCCATCACAGAAACAGTGAAGAAAAAGATGAATTTTAGAATAGGAAAACAGAGTAAATGTAAAAGAAATAGAACCTGAACAGGTGTGGAGGCCATAAGCATGCCAGCCACACATCCACCAAGCACACGGCCATCGGATCCAGCCAATGCCACACTCAATCCGCCTGTGCGGCTGCGTGTGTCACCGTCTTGTGCCAGCAGAAATGAACCCGAAAGAGATATTATCTCAAACCGACCCTGTTTTATCAATATATAAACACACCTTCAATGCGAAAGAAGCACAAATGCTTAATGGTATCAAGTTTTACTGAACACGGTGGTACCTACTACAATGTAGGGATACCATACTACCTGCAATGTATTTGCAGGACAATTTTCAAAATATCAAGAAATATAACAACATGATTTTTTAGTCTTGCAACGTGTGACAAGTGATACTGGCAATGTGACCATACAAACAAAAAAAATAATAAGAACCTCATAGGTAACAAGGCCACCGGAGGTGGCAGGCTGACGCAAGGTAACATTACTTATGGCTCCATTGGCAGAAAGAACACAGATTGTGCGGGGCCCTTGTTGTGAAAACGCCATTATTTTGGATGCGACATCCTGCAAGACGAATAAAAAGATACATAATCTTAAATTTGACAGTCACACAAAGAGGGTAACAGAAACAAAATAGGATCTGGACCACATACCTCGCCAGGTGTTACAGTTAAAATATGGGGTGTGAATGCAGCTCCAGAAGAGCCTGAATAACAACGATTAAGAAAACAAAATATGAGATAACCACCTACTATATTTTCTTAGGCTATTACAGTAAGGTGACAATAAATACTGTTCAACTTGCAGTATTTAGCAGTAGTAACCATATATATTTTCTTTCACAGAACATTCTTTGCATATGTTTTAGCCTCAAACAAAGTCTCACGTAACAAAAAAAAAATAATATTAGGTTTTTTTTTCATGTCTACACCCAGGAGAAGTTCAAATTTCATGTACATCCCTCCTAAACTAGAAAACATGCATAATTTTACAAAAGTCAACAAAAGACTACTCTATGCCTCTCACATTTACTTCAGAGGATAACCCGAACTACTAGTTTTTTCTCACTTGTTATCCGTAGTCACTAAAAAATGAGTGAGAACTTAGATATGTTTTGAGAGAGACTAAGGGAGAAGAGGTTTAAGCGATACTCACTAATGTCCTAGATTTGCATATGTGATTTTTCTCATTTTTCAAGGGTACGAATAAAAATTTTCAAACAAAAAATATGATTTATTCCAAGTTTTTACCAAGAGCTTCAAGCTGCTTCTTTCTTCCAGACCCAGGAGGTCGTCCCTTCTTTTTGAAGGCGGGATCACTCGCAGGGCCATCATATGCACCTGGCGCAGAAGATCCCTGCCTCAAACCCAAAGCCATGCATCCATCAGGACCATACTTCCTTGGCCTTCCTCTTTTTTTCTTCATAGGTTCACCTGAATTGCCATGACTATTGAGGAAGAAAGAACCCGGTGTTTGTGACCCGGGTGTTTGTGACCCAGGTGTTTGTGAACCTCCCGGACTTGGAGCATGTGATTCGAAAGAGAGTTGCACAGGTTGTGAGATACTAGAAGGGTTCCGGTTGGGAGCAAATGGAGACGAGCTGGGTGGATTGGTTGGTGGTGGGGGAGGTGCAGCTGATGCAAATGGAGAGGATGCCGAAATGGAGGAAATTGGTGTCGGGTCTCTCAAGTCCATCTTACCAGGGTAATAACAAAAAACAAAAGATCCTTATTCACTAGTGACTTCCTTAAATGTACTGATAACTGCAATTTCAAAAAAGTTATATTAAATTTTATGTAATAAAAAATGAATATATGAAAAAATGTCAAAGACCAAGTAAACAAGATACTTGTCGTGAAACAAACTAAGTAACATCATTCCGCTAGGTAATACTTTCTAGTACTTTTTTATAAAACAAAAAAAATAAGATTTAAGTTTGTTCAAGAATGTCATATAAATTTAAGATTCTTGCTCATGTACCGAACTGAAATGAGCAAACAGCTTAGTACTATTGTCAAAAGAATAAAACACGTATTTATGACTACATTCTCATTAAGCAAACTCCAAATATAAGAATACTAATGCAGCAAAATTACCAACCAGGGAAGTGCCAGCACTTGACACAACAAATCCAGCACATTTCTAGGACTACATTCTAGGTTTTACCAACGGCCACAATGGACAACTGCTCTCCTAAAGTTCTGAACAAATCAGGAAGGTCCAAGACTACAATTAGAAAAGACCAGTCCCCAAATATGATCATTGAATTTCTTTTTCTTTTTTCTTAAAAAGGACTTCACCGATTTCAACAAAACCCTACCCAATTTCCAGGAAAACACCAGCCGCTTTACAAATTGCAAGAGATTTCACTTAAAATATGAGATCAGTACCAAATTAAAAGAAAGCGCAAAAAAAATCCTAAACGCATTTACCGTACAGTGAGTCGCTCACTGTTACCTCACCTAGGGTTTTTACAGAGAGAGAAAAGGGTAACTTACAGTCAGCGCAACCGAAGAGAGAAGCAGATCGAACGAGCGAGAGAAAGAGGAGTGAGGGAAGAGTGAGAGAGATATTTGGGTCATCTCATATTCCTTCGTATGAGGAGGGTACCCCGCTTTGACACATGGCCTTTCTCGTATCTCGATAACTACCTTTCTTTTCTCTTTCCTGCTTTTCAAACTAGTGCAAATAAAATATTAATTAAAAAGTAATCCGGTCAGAGATAACGGACACATAGTTTGACCGTGTGACAAGTTTCTGACAATCTTATACCCCACGTAATTAATAAAAAAAATCTTTGATGCGGTGGGTCCCTGGTGCCTGTGACCTACCACAGGGTCCACAGAGCACAAATTTAGTATTCGTTTCAGAGAGCTGGAGATTCTTTAAAGGGCTATGGATCCAGAATAGAAACCAAATTCAGGCCCAAAAAGGTCCTGGGCCGGATTCATACATTTTGTATGTGTAGTCTGGCTAACATTCTTCCTCTATAACTCCAACAATATATAGAAATATATGGAATTACTTATATTAGAGGAAAATTTTTGTATCTGAAGATTTCAAAAATAACAAGAAATAAGGAAGACTCGGGTTTCTTTTAAGAGGGCAAATAAAATTTATGGTTTTTATCTTCTAAAAAGTACTGACATGTTATTACAAAATTGTAGCGATTTATTTTCATCGATACATAAAACAATGGAATATGTGAATTAATGCCGATATTTTTTAATAAAATAAATTTAACATCAGCTCAGAGGGACGTGATTTCACATCTGCTCATTATTTTTTATTTTAATACTCTCAAATTGTCAGTTCAGAAACTTTTTAAAGTGTAAGTATTCGCGAGGATACAAGTGCTTAATAGTGTTGGCATTCTTGCGGATACTTCTGTCGGTAATAGTGATATTTTTTAAAAAGAGCAATTTCTATTGGTTGTAAGAGTCATTTTTATCCTCACGAATACTCACAAATTCTTGTAGTTCAATAAATAAAATATTTCTTTTTAAATTAGATTTTTTTTAAACGCGAAGTGAAATTTTTTGTCAAAATTTATTTGGTAGAAGTAAATATTTTTAAAAACTTCAGGAAGAATTATTTTTCAAGTAAAAAATGTTATTTGTAAACTATCTGTGAATGATATTTCTGAAATACTTGCAAATTATTTGAAAAAAAATAAAAATGTCTCGATTGTACGTAGATCTGATTTCCATTAAATCCGAGAGTCAATGATTTTAAATTTTAGTCGCAGTTGATATTAGTTTTGGCATGAACTATGAACTATTAATTTTATGAAACAATATTTTGTGCTAATTTTAAGCTTAGTCTAATCCAAATGGAAGGGCTGACTGGAAAAAAAAAAATTTATCTTAATACTTTTGACAATTAGGAAAATAAAATAAACTTTAACTTAACATTATAGGTATAATTTATGTAATAAATATATTATGCCTATAAAAATAATAGGTATAATTTCACTGTTTTATATAGATGGATAATACAATCAATAAATCAAGAATAATTTATAATTTCACTGTTTTGAATTGATGGATATATAAACCCGATTGGTGTATTTAAATGTAGTCTATGCCAGTTGAAATGGTATATTGGTATTTAAAAAAAAAATAGGGTCATTGAGTTGAGTTATTTACTTATTTTTTCTAATTGAGATTGTTTGTATGAGATTATTTCAATCAGGTTTCATGACTCCGTACCCAGGGATAAGTATTCTCTCTATTACTGTAAAAGATTCTCTTCACTTTATGGTTTGAGATTAACTCTCAGCCGCTTTGAGATTCGGACCAGCGCGGCAGTATTATTGGGCTTTGAGATTTGTCCCAAGTTAAAAAGAACGGTCCAGGTAATCGTAAAAGATTAGCCAATCCGTTATGCGGAGCCACAAAATTCAACCCATTTTATATAAACGTGGAGCATCATATATAGTTATAAGGCCCTGCCCTGCAATTACCGGTCAATTGAAATTACCGGTCTATCTTAAAAAACTCATTGTTTTCGCTCGTCTCGTTATAAGGCCCTTCCCTGCCCACTTAACACTAAAACAACTACTAAACCAGAAGAGAGCAAGGAGACAATCAAGAAAAACAAGAAATCGAAACAGAAGAGAGCAAGGAGACAATCAAGAAAAACAAGAAATCGAAAGAATGAGCAGTGAATCATCTCTCAAGTCTACAATTCCAAGTGATTCTGACGATTTTGGTGGCGTGGATAATCATTAACGTTCGACCAGTTGCACATTTTTTCCTTTCCATTCCAACGTGTTTCGTAATTTATCTCAGTGCTCTTATCCTTCCATTTACTGATATGAAATTTTAAACTTTTGCTCCATTTCCTTTGCACATGATCCCTCCTCTTACTTATGCTATGGTGATTATCAATACTTTCTTAGGTGTAATAGCATACGAATTTATATTATTTCAGTTGATATAGTTAAAAAAGACATTTTGCTCTATGGTGAAGAAAATCACAGTTTATTGTTCTTTGGATCTACCACATATGTTATAAATAAAAATAAAAAAACAATTGTTAGGATCTTGTAAGTACTCCAATTAATTACATTTAATTTGTTCACATTTTATATAAACCCCTTTGTTAACCAATATATTAACTCTATTATCTGCAATTTATAACTCTATAATAATCAATAAAATTAATAACAACATCTACATCAAAGCTAATAATACTTCTTGCAATTGAGAATAAACTTAAAAGCAAAGGGTAACAAGCAGTTACCCAAAGTAACAAGCAATTACTTTTATCAAGACCTTACAAAAACTCAGTCAAACAAAACCACAGGTGTAAGGTACAAGCAGTGTATAAAAGTTCATATCGAAGTGGTTGATAACACGGACCTTGCCTACAAAATCAAATGCACAACATGTACAAATTTAACTTAGATGTTATAGTAGACCAATAAATGATACCTTTTTGTTTCCTCCAATATATTAGCTAGCCGCAAAATTTGCATTGTTAAAATTTTATAATAATATTTTATTTAGCTTTACTATTGTTTTATTTTTTTAAAATTTGGAGAATATTTTTACTATTGAGAAGCTATCTATGTAGTCACTTTTATGGATAATTTTGAGTTGTTCATATATAGTGAACTTTTATCATGATAAGTTTGCTTCTTATCTAAATTATCTCATGTCAAATCGATGAACAAAAACAAAAAAAGGATGACGATTTTTTGGTGGTGCTTCTCGTGGAATACATTTCAATCTAATGAGAATAGAAATTATATAAAATTAATAAATTTTAGAAATTTGGAAAATAAGCAATCAAATATCACCTTATTTCTTATTATGGTATTTAAAATGTCAAAAGTTTCTTTATTTCAGTCAAGATATATATATATAGAGCTGGGCTATGGTGAGTTGTGAAGTAAGATGTCATTTTTACTTCACGCTCATATTTTCATTTTGAAAATTCAAACAACCGATCCGAACTGCTCAACATGTTCTAAATATTGAAATGTGCTTGGAGACTAAATTTTACATTTTTTGGAATTTGTTTACTATTTATTAAGCCACTTTGAAAATCGTTGAACCGGTGGTCCAGAAATTTTTACTGTTTTTTACTGTTTACAGTGGATCAGCGATTTCAATGTGGCTTAATAAATAGTAAAAAAATTCCAAAAAATATAAAATTTAGTCTCCAAGCACATTTCAATATTTAGAACATGTTGAGCAGTTCGAATCGGTTGTTTGAATTTTCAAAATGAAAATATGGCGTGAAGTAAAACGTTGTTTTACTTCACAACTCACCATACTCTATATATAAATATATATATATATATATATATATATTTAGAATAGCAACCAATCATCAAGTACGCAAGAAAATGATATTTTCTTGCATGTGCTTCAATTATATTTGGCAATAAAAAAAATAAGAACGTCACAATCTAATTAAATTTTTACATAGTGTGTAATTTCACAAAACCTTAAAATTTTATATATGGTATGACGGGCTTTTATTTCTCCGGTGGTGGACGTCCCAAGCCCAATTGTGTTCCTTTGCCACAAAATCCATGCTCTCCAGTTCAGGCGTATGAAAGGACATGCTGTAATTATTATGAGGGTGATATTTGCCCATCAGGTTAGTAACACTAACAAGTAACCAGTAATACTACTTGAGCGGAGGGGTCCGACATTAAAACTTGTTAATTAAATCCTTTCTACCGCTCCTCTCTCTCTCTCTCCGTCTCTTTACTTTGCTTTCTTCCTCAATAAAGGGTAATTATATGTTCCCCCATCTATCCATCCCCCAACTAACTAACTATCTTTTCTAACTAACTTTCAAAATTCTAACTACCTTTTCTAACTAACTACCTTTTCTAACTAACTACCTTTTCAAAATTCTAACATATGGATGAATACTTAATGTTTTAGAGATGAATACTTCAACGTTTATGGATGAATACTTAATATCTTAGGCATAAATACTTTAAATTATTGTGCAACTTGCATGACGAGATGAGGATGAATACTTGCTTAATGCGGGATGAATACTTGCATGACGAGGTGTGAATACTTGTGCAACGGACAACTCAAAAGTATGTCATCATGGATCTCATTTGAAAGAGAAAATTATTTAAAAGACATTGGTGGTTTTAGATTTGCAAAATTCCTCACAGATCGTCAGAAATATTGGTTAGATTGAACGGAGAAAAAAAAACCCACCTCTAAAAACGTGTCAAAGATGGGTGATTGATGTATCCAAATATGCTTCTATTGCAAGGATGAATACATTTATATAGATGGATGAATGCTAGTTGTGTTACAGATGGATACTTTTTTTGCAAATTTTGAATTTTGAAAGTTAGTTAGAAATTAATGCTCTGACAGTTGTGCGGTCCCCCACATAATTAATGCTCTGACAGTTGTGCGGTTCCCCACACGTGTTGTTTGTCCCCTATTTTATTGTTGTAATATATCCAAATATGTTTCTATTGCAAAGTGAATACCTTCATATAGATGGATGAATACTAGTTGTGCTACAGATGAATACTTCTGCAAATTCCTAAAATACACTGACAGTTATAAATGTGAATACATTCATATAGATGGGTGAATACTTCTGCAGATGTGAATACTTATTGTTGTAATATATCCAAATATGTTTCTATTACAAATGTGAATACATTCATATAGATGGGTGAATACTAGTTGTGCTACATATGAATACTTCTGCAAATTCCTAAAATACACTGACAGTTATAAATTCTAACTAACTAACTACTTTTGACGGGGGATGAAACGGGGGATTGTTCACGGGGGAGAGCTAGGCGGACCCCTCAATAAAACCGTTCTATCGCTAAGTCCCCAAATCTCTCTTTATTTTCTATCGCTTTCTTGTAGATCATTTGGTTCCACTTCTTCATATAGTTTTGCTTCTTATCTGCGGTGCCATATGTGGCTTCACTTGGCATTCCTACAAATTGCTGTTGCGACACTATGTTAATGAGAGCGGATTTGATCTCAAAATTTTGGTTTGCAACTGTTGATGGATTTATGCTCAAGTTGGAATCATTTGCACGCGGTATGAAGTAGTCTCGTAGAAGTTTGGATCTCACTACATCTTGAACTACGTTGTCACCAATGTTCTCTTCATGTCCATTGTCATTATTGTTGATCGGTGAATCATTATGAATCGGTTCGTTTGGTGAGTTCTCCATGTTGATCGAATCTGAATCCCATTCGCTTCGAGCATCACGAAAAGGACTTAGAGGGGTCCTTGTTGGTGAAGTGAAAGCGAATTGTCTTCTCTTACAAATATTCCATTGGACCATTGGTCCATCCAACTTTCATTCCAAAAGTTGCTTCCTCTCTAAGCAACATCCCTCTCATATTGTTGACCTGGTCAATAGCTCAATTCAACTCTCTTTTGGTCATACTGTTTGACCAACGTTTGACCATGGTCAAACCTCCATTCAAATGGCTGTATCTTTTGAACTGTAAGTCCAAATCGCACATACCACATATCCACACGCTCGTCTACTAATCCTATATCCTTTGGTATAATCTAATTAACTAAACTAACACGATTAATAAACTTTAATATATGTTTAATCCAATCAAACATATACCCTCATATAATCAAATCATCATTTGTACAACCAGATACCAAATTGATTTGACTATTCCTCATATCTCTTATAGTGTTGATATATTGGTTTCCACTACCAGCCACCACTCTACGGACTCTTCGACCCATATTTCTATGAGGAGATCCGTCAGCCATCGCCATCTCCACCACCTCAGGATTGAGGTGTAGAAAGTTGTATCTCTTTCCCGATCTTTACTTTTATTTCTTTGTTTTTTTTTCGAGCATTGAGGACAATGCCGAATTTTAAGTAGGGGTAGGGGTAATTGACTATGTATCTTTAAATTTTTTGCATTTTTATTTCTTTTAGGTGTTAGTAGTTTTACTCAATTGATCATGTATCTTTAAATTTTTCATATTTTTATTTCTTTTAGGTACTGCTAGTAGTTTTACTCAATTTATGACTAGAATTCGAGGCTTTACCAAAAATTTTAGAATGATTAATTGAGCTTTTTAGCTAGCTTGCATTTTTATTTTCTTAGGAGCAGGTAATCAAATAGGAATTGCTTGAATTGATTTAGGTTAGAGTTTAAACAATTGAGTATGGCACCAAAAATTTTGAATTTTTAAAAGTAATTAGTGACCTCAAAGTGAATGATTAATTGCTAACCATGTATGTTGACCAAAAATTGCTACCTTAGAAAATTATTTTTAAGTAATTTATTTTTGCAAAGTCTTCTAAATTGGAAAGTGTTTTAGAATAACCATTTATTATAGATAGACCCCTAGCGAAACTATGCAATAATTTCTTGTATGAATGAATACTTGGAATTGTGTGTAATCATGGTACTTGTGACACAAAAACATTTATTATTGCAAATTTTTAATTTTCAGAAAAATAAAAAAAATCAAAAAAATCAAAGAAAAGCAAAAAAAATAGAAAAATCAGAAAAATAAAAAAAATAGAATAAAAAGATGTAGGATAAAGAATGAGTACGGGTGCCTACACAAGACTGGTTACCAATAGGATCGATAAAACCTCCCAAATTTTAATTTTTGTGCATAGTATATTTTTCAAAAATTGTCACATATATCAACACACTTAGTTGTCATACTTTGCTCCAATCAATTAGGAAGAAAAATCAAAATTTATATCATTATAATTCCTATTGATTGGAATAGATCAATTTATAATAAAAGGAGAAATTAACACTCTCGGATTTAGGGATATTTGTGAGATGAATTGCTTAAGGATAATTATTCTAAGGGACGCATAATCAGGTCAATCATGAGGTGAATAAATTGTTCAATGGAGAGGTCATGAATATTTTTGAAGTCCTAAATTTTTGAAGCCATATCAATTGTATCAAGTCCAAGTTTTAATTTAATTTGTAGCAAGTCCTTGAGTTTGTATGATTTACCCTAGACTCCCAGCTGGGATGTTGTTGCTTGAGGACATGCAACAATTAAAGTTGGGAGACGTGATCAAGCTCAAAATAATAGTGAATTACATAGAGTTTTGGCTTAGCTTTTACCTTATATTCTCACTTTTATGTTTCATAAATCCATAAAAAAGGTTATTGTTGCCCAACTTTATATTTTAGTGCAGGAAACATGTTTTGAGGCTATTTTACATCATTTGGGGAAAAAATCAAGTCTATCGGAAAAGCGCAACTCATTGGTTAAGGCTCTGGTACAGGCCGTATTCACCAATACGGACCAGAGCCTCAGTACGGACCAAAGATGACCGAATATGCATTAACTCCCTCAGCGACACAGTGGGAGTACGATCCGTATTAGCCAATAGAACCATATCCGAGGCGCCCTTTGGTGAATGATTGCGCGAGCTGTATCCAGATCAAATTTCTTGGACTCCACTCATCTCCAGGCGCCCCTTTACTTCTATATAAGTCATCTGGACTAAAGAGAAACTCATCTTTGTAATTTTGGTTAGATTATTTCATTAAATGAGAAGAGAGGAGTGTGTAGAGACTAAGTAAGGAGAGTACTACGTGTATGGTTGTATCTCTCTCTTATCTCTTTGTAAACATGCCGTTCCGCGGCTAAGTTTAGATTTTTAGGGTTGGCAGTAAACCTTGTACTCATGATGCTTTGATATATACTTTTATTTGATCATTGTTTAGTCTTTTGTTGTTCGATTGCTTTTGCGCTTTATGTTTAATCTTACTTGATTTTCTTTTATTAGTCTAGACTGTTATGTGATAATCACACATGAGAGATCGTCATCATTGGGCTAATCAGATTAGGATAAGGGAGAATAAAAATACTAGGCTACTGCGTGAGAACCTAAATGGGGAAACCATTAGTTGGATCAACAAAGAGTATACATGGGAGTCTCGACATTCGCAGACGAATGTCGCATTATCGTGCCTTACCGTGGGGACACCCAAAAAGACCAGACGAGGACTAGGCAAGTGAAGGCTGAGACCTTTGGGCTAATCACATATTTCCTTGCACTAGTTAAGACAAGTCTAAACAACTCTCTTGATTAGTAGGGTGGTTATACGCGAAAGCGATAATCGCTAAATTGGATTAGAAGCGCTCTTACAACAACTAAAAATCAACATCAAATAAGGTAAGAATCAAAGCGGATTGAAGTAACAATGGTGTGCCAAAATCCTAGGAATTCACATCCCTATCTTTATTTTACTTTTAATTTTCGCCAAAATACATTGATCACAACAACAACTCTTTGATTCAAATGTTGTCTAGCCTTTCGAAAGATTGTGATTTGATCGCTAAAAACCTTAGACCTTATTCCTTGTGGATCGACACTCGTTTATACTACTCGATAGGATTATGCACTTGTAATCCGACCCGATAGCAAACAGAGTCTTTCAAATTTTAAAAGCACTCGATTCCATCGATCAACACTTGCGAGAGAGGGAGGTACAACTTAGAGCTAGAGAGAATGATGGTCTCCAGAAGCTTCTTGAACAACATAATGCAAAACTAGAATTGAAGCGTCAAGAATTGGAATCGAAACTAGAGAAATAGAGGGAACCTTTTGACCTCGATCTCAAAGACAAGCTAAAATCCATCAAGAAGAGGGAAATGGAGATTACACGTCGAGGGGACCAAATCTCAAAGAGAGAACAGACCCTAGAGACCCGAGCACAAAAATTGGAGGAGAAAGAGACAGAAGTCCAATCTGGCACAAAAGCATTGAAGAACCAAGAACAAGATATGAAAAACAAAGAGGCCAAACTATCAGAAGAGATAAGTGCTCTTGATCAAGAGAAAATTGAGTTAAACAACTCAAAGGTTGAACTAGAGAGTTTGAAGGCCACAATAGAGGCGGAGAAACAAGATGTAACTAAAGAGAGAAGAATTGAAGCTTACTGAGAAGGAAAGAGAAAAGCATCTCTTTTCTGAACTGATGACTCAGTTGAAGCAAGAGATTGAGGATTACCGGGCTCGTACTGACTCAGTTCAGAAAGAAATGGAGGATTTTGCTCAACAAAAGCAAATGTTTGAAACCAAGTGGGAGATATTGGATAAGAAAAGAAATGTTGCAGAAGCAAAGTTCAAGAGAGTCAATGAGACAGAAAGGTTTGAGAGGTGGCTTGAGGCTGAGGAGAGAAGGATAAAGAATATGGAAACTGAAGTGCAGGAAAGATGCATGAAGGAAGGTAATGTGCGAATGGTTCACGTTGCGAGTGGTGATCAGGTGGCGGATATCTTTACAAAGTCGCTACCAACAGTGTTGTTCGAAAATATTAAGAAGATGATTGGAATGAAAGATGGAAAATGTTTTGAGTTTAAGGGAAGAATTTGTTAGAGAATAAACTCAAACCAGTCAGATTTTGAGGCGATATTAAATGCAAAGTTGAAAGGACAAACGTTGGTCAATCTGGGTGTATGACCTATGAAATTAAAGGTCTTTAAGTCTAGTTTTTAATGGTGAAGGTTTCAAGTAATTTGGAGGTCCCTATAACTATTTATGACAATTTTAGTAACCAAGGGTAAGAATTAAGGACTGCTGTTTAGAATTCTGTTTTTACACTTATTTTGTGTACGAATTTTAAGAGTTTGTTTTGATATTAAGACTCTATAAATTGAGTGGTGTTCTATGAAGTATGTAAGAGAAGGAAATATGTTGAAGAATTAATAGAAAGACATTGTGTTCTTGTTTTCTCTTCCTCCAAAAGCACTCTGTTTTTATCAAAGATAGAGCACTTCAATAAAAATACAGATAATTAAAGCAAATAATAAAAAAGTAGTAAAAATTTGGACTAAAACTTTTACCAGATCCTTAACCTCAGCCAAAAGAAGAGGGCAATTTTGCATTAGTTTAATATACCCTTCAGTTAGCCGTAAAGAACCCAAATTGCCTTTATCAAGGAATCGGAGACATTCATTTTTGAGCTCACTACAATTGTGTATCTCAGCTAATTCCAAAGAGGAAAGAACAATGTCCAAGGAGATACTCTCAACTAATTTACCTTCACATACAACTTTTAGCGTCTCAGCTGCATAACGGTCCGCTGCTACTAGCAAATGTTGAAGGAAGGCAGTAGATGACATTGGCACTTCACAATCAACGAGTTTCTCGTTAATCGAGAACGAACTATTGTACATAAAATCAAGCATTGCCTTGAAAACTGAAGGTATCATCTCATTTATCTTTATGTTGCAGTCCATATTAGATTCTGCCATTGAGCCAAAGAGTTCTGCTTCAAATACTGGTGAATGAGCTGCCATGATTAGTCTATGCGCAACAAAATTCTTGCCGTCGACATCAAAAGTGACATCTGTATGTTTATTCTCTTCTCTGAACTTTTGAAGGTATTCGTATGGAAAGCCCCGGGAACTTATATAATTACTAGCACTATCTATGGTGATTGAAACACGGAGTATAAAGCAATCATCTTTGATATATGTTTGTTCTAATTTGGTCCTTTCAAAAAAGCATAGAAGGCAAAATCGGCCGTTCCGGATCGGGATCGGACGGTACCGATCCGATTTCAGACCGAGTTACACGGTTAGTGTAGATTTCGTCAAATTTCAGCCGTTCCGGCCTCATTCCAGTCAAATTTCGTCCGTTCCGGTCTCATTCCAGAAAAATTTCGTCCATTTTGGACTGAAATAGACCGATTTCACCGAAATGGCCGAAACGCGAATTAAACAAACTCCAAAAAAAATTTTGAGCTCTCTGTGAGTTGAACTCATGCCCTCAAGCATGGCAACCAAACTCAACTACCACCACACCATACAATCTTTGTTGTTAAAAACATAACTCATTTCTATATATAAGAATTTTAATTTGTACCTCCATTCAATCACGGATTGACTGTTGTCTTTTTTTTTGTTTGACTGGACTAAAGAGTGTGTTTTTAGTTGTAATGCTTGTATTATATTGTATTAGTGGATTATTTGATTGTAATAATTTTTCTAAATTTTTTTTTATCAATTTTTCCTATTTTTTAGTGTAAAACAAGTTTCTGGCAAAAAAATCCGATTTTCCGATCCGATTCGGCCGATTCCGACCGATTTTTCCGATCCGGATCAGAATCGGTTGGTGCCGATCCCGATCCCGATACCGATTTTTCCTTCTATGCAAAAAAGTCCCACAACCCCGAATTGATTTTCTTAGATGTAAATTTGTGATGTAACAATTTCAAAGTGGTCGGTGAAACATTTCCATGCTTATCCAACAGTTCAAAACCAAATTCTGCTGTGACATCTACAAATTCTCTTTGCAGCTCTAGATAGACCGACACATATTTGCCATTGTTATGCTTCTCATCGCCTTGAGGGTAGTAATAAATAACCCAATCATGTTGACCAACTCGGAATTTTGGTGAGGTGATCCACTGACCAATGCCCATGTCTTTAGTTTTTGAGTGGTTGATTTTGAACTGGTAGCATCCTGTAGCTGCCACCATGCTGAAAGAATCCATGACTTGAATACAAAAGGAATTAGTGAGATATAAGAACCATAAAAAATGACATGTTAATTAGGTGTATATTACAAATATTCTGCACTGCTTACGTAAGCAAATTGAAACTTTTAGTCTTCCCTAATCGCACTAATTAACTTTTAAGTAGACATTACTCAAAAATGATTATATGATGGATAAACAAAAAAAACCATAGGAGTTGATAAATATACAAGTAAAATTCATGTATTTAGGATTAATAAAGTATTAAATAAGTTTTGGATAATAAATGGGTAAAAATATAAATAGAGAGATATTCGAGTGTGTATCCTCTGAGATATCTCAACTTTTACGTGTACGGTGCCTATTCGGGGATAGTGCAGGGAGTGGTATTGTTTGTGTTTTGAGCGTGCAGAATGTATTTGGACAGTTGAGATTTTCTAGAAAAACACTCAAAGTTTGAGATATCTCAGAGGATGCGAGCTCGAGATATTCAGGGATCATATGAAAATATCAATATATCATGAGTTATTATATTAATACCTTGAGAATGAGACGGGAAACAGAGCTTGTTGAATAAAAGACAGCAATTTCAGAGGAAAGGAGAGAGAGGGGGGGGGGGGTCTTAATGGAAGAAACTGGATTCAAATTCCACAAAGGCAAAACATTATTTTTATATTTTTAAATTTCGAACTCTATTAATTTTAGGGTTTGTATTATATTTTTGTCATCTAATTTTATATTAATCGATCAAACTTCTTATTTTAGCCATAATGATAAGTTAACGGCATAAATAAATAGTAATTAATTTCTTATAATTTTTTTTGTTAATTTATGAACTAGTTATTCTTAAGAAATCTATATTTTCGCATTTTGTTTACTATATTTCTACTTATATTTTTTGCTCATTAATACCTGTAATTCAATATATTTTTCTAATTATATTTTTTTGTTAAGTTTATTGCCCTCTTGAATTACCGATCTATCTTAAAATATCACTCTGTTTTCTCTTGTCACGTTTTTAAGGCCCTTCTTCTGCCCTACTCACTTGACACTAAAAACTAAAACAACTCGGACTAGCACATCAACTGAATGCACATGCACATCAGATTGGAGGGGGGTATTCCATCGAAAAGTGTTTTCCAGCCTGACATTCCAAGTGGTTCTCACAGTTTTGGTGGCATCGATAATCGTTTACGTTCGACCGGTTGCTAACTTTTTGGTTTCGATTCAACTCTGTCTGGTGTTTTATATTGGTGCTCTAATTCTTCCCTTTACTGGTATGAAATTTCAAAATTTTGCTTCATTTATTTGAAAATTTGTAAGGTATAATAGTATATATCAAGGTTCTAAATAGCGATTATAGCGGCATAGCGGGGAGACAAAACAAAAAGCTATCGCGAATAGCGTAGCTATAGCGAAAGCTATCCTACATAGTATTTTTTTTATTTTCAAAAATTTTATTTTATATTTCTACTAATAATAAACATATGTAAAGTCTCATAAGTAACAAAAACACCAAATTGATTAAGAAATTCTAATATTCACATTGAACCAATACAAAGTTCAAATTGTCATTCAAAATATCTCTAATTCATAAACTATCGATATTATAGACCAACGCACATTGTTCAAGTTTATTGATATTATAGACCCATCTAATTTAATTTCGTTTTGGACCTTAAAGCCCATTTAAATTGCAAAACAAATAAATAATAATAAACCCATGTAGCATAGCGGACCGCTATTCCGCTACGCGCTATGCGCTATAGCGGAACGCTATTACCGCTATAGCGGCCGTAGCTCGATTAGCATAGTTTTACCTCATAGCTTAGCTTTTTAGGTCAAAAACCGCTATAGCTTCGCTATAGCTAGCTATTTAGAACCATGGTATATATATACACATCGAATTTATATTATTCCAGTTAATGATAGTTAAAAAGATATTGCTACAAGAAAACCACACATTTTATTGTTCTTTCCATCTACCCACAGAAGTCACATAAAATGAAAAGAAAAGAAAAAAGTACTCCAATTAGTTACATTTAATTTGTTCAAGTTTGTATAATTTTATCTGGTTTTTAATATGTTGAATTTTTGTCCGAAAATATGTTACACACAGTGATGTGTCACAGATATACTTTTTACCAGTTCCACCCGGTCAGACTATTCTCACTAGGTGTGTTTACAGCCGTGATGTGCTTTGCGGTAGGATTGACATGTTCTTTCACCAAGGGTAAATAATTTGTCACATCTTAATATCAATTAAATTGCTATATATATAGTGTTTGTAATTTCACAATACCTTAAATTTTATGGTATTGACAGGCTTTTATTTCCTCGGTGGTCGTCCTAAGCCCGACAATTTACCCATTTTGCCCCAAAATCATATCAATGCTCGATCTCGAGTTCAGGTATATGAAAGGACACTTGCTTGCTGTTATTACCATCGGGATGATGTTCGTTTTCCTTCAGGTTAGTAACACTAACATGTTTAGCAGAGAGAAGCCGAATTTTAAATGGTTTCTTATTTCATGTAGATAATTTCTTCCCAATAGATAAAATAATTTTGCTTATTATATGCGGTGGTATATGTGGCTTCATGATATATGTCTGGCTTGAAGTCCCAGCTGCCCATGAACCTACCATCACTGAGGACGCATCAGATACTGATAGACTACAAATGGACTCATCCATTGTTCCAATCAATGGACATCACCTTCATCATACATAACGGATTGCTCAGAAAACCATCAGAGAAGATGCTCTCTGTTTGGACAGCTCACCTCTATACTGGCGCATTTGAATTCACTAGAGATAAATGTAATTTTAGCCTTGCTATATAAAGATAGGAAATACAATCTTGTAAACACAATTACAAAAATGAATGAATGAAAACAATTTTACAAGTCTCTCTCTTATTCTCTAAACTGAACTGCTACCATTTCATAGTATCAGAGCTACCATGTCGGAGCCTGAAAATACCATCTCTCAACCTCCTCCTCTCAATCCTTCTAATCCCCTAATTTTTCTTAGCATCCCCATTTCTACCAAGCTCAACCGCACCAATTTTCTAGCATAGCAGTCCCAAATAACCCCTATTATACAACATCCAACAAGACCCTCCATTTCATGTGACACTGGAGATTGATGAAGATGCATAACAACAAATACAACGGCCTCTGAGACTGATATATTCTCTGATTACTATGAGCTGTATTTGGAATGACTCTCTAGAAACTTCTCTATACTTCCCTATATATGTAACAGTAGGCACTGTGTAATAAATCAATAAAATAAAGAATTCACTTCATCTTCTCTGACCTTTTACTATTCTCCATGGCTATGGTTTATACAACTATGTCACCAATTCTCAATCGGCTCAGAACAACCAATAAGATCAAATCCTGCTCGGTTGGTTGCGATCTTCTTTGTCTGAAAGGTTGACCTCTGGACTACTCTTCCTCTTTTGATCTCTGGACTACTCTTCACAGCACCTTCTCTGCTACCTCAAGAGCAAGGTTAACTGAACTTCGTCGGAAACTTCTCAACACCACCAAAGAGGGCATGAGTTGTCACGATTACCTCCTGACTATCCGCTCAATAGCTGATGAACTTCGTCGAATCAGATCCCAAGGTAGTCGCCACTAAGCCAGTCAAGGCAGATCCCAAGGCACCAGCTCATGCCACGGTTGAACCTGTCGCAACTGGGGATGCACCGGAGGCACCAGTTGCCACTTAAGCCGCACCGAAGTCAGTCGAGGTATTTTGATATGATTTCTTGCTTTTCTGCTCACTTAGCTACTGAGCAAACTCTTGAACTATTGTATGACTATGTTTCTTAATGAAACAGGCACTTTATGCCTTCTCTTAAAAAAAAAAAAATCTCCATTATCCCAGAATAAATGAAATAACCAAACATTTGGTCTCAATTAATTTACTAAAGCACCAAGTTCATTTCTTTTTGAAAGTATAATAAATTAAATATTTACAGAGTTACAAGTTACAACATAACCCCGACTATCATGCACAAGCAAATATCCTCTTAATTCACCAGGAGCTGAATGCAAAGGAAAATAAATGAAATTGAGAACTAGATAAAATAGCACTAAATAGAATCCTCAAAAAAAAAAAAAGTTGATGACCTACGCAAATAGGAGGAACCGGGGGCGACACATGGCACGAATCGAAGGGAGATGCGGGGTGGAGGGGTTGCGGACGCCATTATTGTTGTGGCAGGGGTCAATGAAGTAGGAATCGAAGAGGGGAAGCACGAATAGAGCGTGGCCGGTTGGTTCGATGAGGGCAGCGGAGCGGTATGGACCTCCCTCGGTGAGGCAGAGTTGCCCGAGAAATGAAAAGTAACGATCGAGGAAAAACGGACCAGGAGAAAAGAAAATTTCAGGGGATACCGCGGAGAGACAAAAGTGCGGGTCTAACAGGTTAAAAGAGGATCTGAGGAAGGTATCCGTTAATCAAGCGAAAAAGTTGAAAATTATAATCGAACGGTATTCCTACCCATCGGACCCAAGCTGATCCCTTTGTAAAGATGGGCTATGGCTATGGATCTGTAAGCAGTACCTTCAATTTTCTTGTAACAATAATTTACATCAGAATTACCTCACTCTTGCGGGGTGAAACCCTAGCAGCGCGAGAGGCGCGCGAGGTGAGGGGTGAGGCCCGCCAGGCGAGAGGCGCGCTAGCAGCGAGGCGCGCGAGGGGCGATGGGCGAAACCCTAGCAGCGAGGCGGCTGAAAGGGCTGAGGCGAAGCCCTAGCAGCGAAGCGGCTGAGGCGAAAACCTAGCAGCGAAAGGGGTGAGGTGGCTGAGACAAAACCCTAACAACAAGGGTTGCTCACGAGAGGGGCGGAGAGGGTTTGGCTGTCCCTTCTCCACCCATATGCACAGCTAGGAGACGAGGTGGCTGAGGCGAAACCTTAGCAGCGGAGCGAAACCCTAGCAGCAAGGTGGTTGAGGCGAAAAGGGCGACGCGGCTGATGCGAAATCCTAGCAGCGAGGGTGCTTACGAGAGGGGCGGAGAGGCTTCGGCCATCTCCTCTCCGCTGAGTCGCGCGAGGAGCAAGGGTTCCTTGCGAGAGGGGCCGCACAGGTCCGGTTGTTCCCTCCAACCTGATCGAGGGTGGTAGAGCGCAGCGGGGGTTAATAAAGTGAAACCTTAGATCGGAGACATGGCTGAGGCAGGGGTAGTCGGGCAAAGCAACGAGGGTTGCTTGCGAGAGGGGCGGAGAGGGTTCGGCCGACCCCTCTACTGAGTCTACTCCCTTATGCGTGTGGAGATAGATGCAAGGTGGTTGAGGCGAGGTGGAGGCATATGAGGCAGCGAGAGGCAGGAGGCGACCAGTCATGATACTGGTAAATTAGGTGGTAGTGGAGGCTCTGAGATGGGGAAGGTTCTATTAAGATTCGGGTAGCTAAGTTACAAAAGTAAATAGTTTAATATTAGTAAGTGTTAATTTGTAGGACTAATGAGATGTAAATACTTTTTTTTATTAATGAAAATTTGTAAAATGGCAATTGCCTTCTTACCCTCAAAAAATAATTTACATCAGAGAACAGAAAGCTAATTTACAAAAAAAATTATATATACTATTAGTAAATGGTTTATATTTCCATTCTCTCTCCTTTTTACCCCCAGAAACATACTTGAGTTTTTGCCAAAATTCTACATTTCAAAAGTATATATATACTTGTTCTCACATAACTATCTTATATCTAAAATCATAGCTTTTTCTAATTATATTCATCGTTTTGATTATGTACATAATGTGTTTATATACTTAATTTGACTACAAACTGATCCCCTATAACCTACATATTACAAAATCATTTACTTGAAACTTTTCGTGCATTCCACATTTCCTTTCACGCGCTATAATTTATTAATATCTTTCAGATCTTGTGCTTCAGTCCTGACTTGCTGAATTCTGTGACGAAACTTTCGTCTGTGATCGTGAATTTTCATAAGACCATGACCCAAAACCACAGCAGAGTAGATCCCATGAGTAATCATAGGTGCGAGAATGTTACCAGTCTATAATTATCAAGAAATGGTCAAGTTAGAGAAATGGTAAGACTGATATTTTACTGATTACTGAGACTGAGACAAAAGTAAACCAAAAGAATAAAATTAAGAATTTTGAAATTACCTTGATCCATTCAAAACCTAGGTAAAGTGCCAGCAACCCTTCTAATAAAGGAGAGTATATCTTTCTCATTTGCCTTCTCTGATACCAAGCTGAAATATTCAAATATTGCATCTTGTCAAAAAAATATTTATGAGAAACTCAAAATATTAAATTGCCTTGAGCTCATGGAGATCCGAATTTAGAGCAGCTCGGACGGTCCGGATCAAAACTTAAAATTTGAGTTCCTTTAGGGGATCCGAATCCCCCCCCCCCCCCCCCCCCCCCCCCCCCCCCCCCCCTCCTCCCGTTGGGGGAGCTCTGTTCCCTTTTATCTGTTTCTATATATTCATGCACAGAGCCAGTGTTTTAATTCATCAAATGTTGGAGTATTCACTATTCAGTATATCAAGCAACAGAACACTCACTAATATTAAATAACTAATAAAATTGTAGCATGAGTTACATTACTTAGAACTTACCTGTAAATAACTTCTTGTAATTTTCTCGGCTTGAAGGAGACTGTGGTATTGGTGCCACCACATAAGTAGGATCTGCAACAAAAATGTAAATATAAGTATAAATTGAAAGAAGGTAATGAAGATAAACAACTAGGGTATTAGCTTTTATGTAACATACAAAATAATAACTTACCTTTAGGAGCAGTTGCTATGTAATAGAGGGATCCGGTGAGGGCTGCAGTGACAACTGCTGCGAAAGCTTGAGCAAATGGAACGAAAAGTGGCAACATGCCCGTCTACAAAGAGCATTTTCGCAATCTTTTAATACATTATAAAGAAAATAACTTGCTGAAACTTTTAGTACAAGATGAATGAATTGTTTTGTCTTACCAGTGATGCAATCCCTCGTGCATCTTTCATGAGCTCAGTACCCCTCAGGAATATGTCAGACAAAGAACCCTAGATATTTTTTGCAAGAAATCAAACAAATTAGTTTTGATGGAACTTTTTGTTTGTTATTTTTATTTCCTAAAATTTATTGAAAATATTGAAAATTGCTGAAAAGTCGGTTTAAGAGGCTCATAAATATGCAACTTATTGTACCTGAACCGCGACACGATAGAAAAGCTCCTCTCCAATTGAACTGGCAGTGATGATCAGAATGAACTACACAAATACACAATTAGGAAATTAATAAACGTGCATATACACTACATTAAGAAAGATGATAAACCATTAAAAAAATGATGAGAATGACAAATAGTATAGAAAAAAAAAACCAATCAAATGAAAATATGCTAGCTGTAGTATTGCAATACCTGCCAAGGAGACATGCCATAGAAAAAGCTTCTAAGCTCATCATCCTCCACATCTCTTATTGCACGGGCATGTGGTGAATATTTCACCACCTCATCCTGCATTGAACAAATTAAAGGTTCATTTGTTTGTTCTTTTTCATTGTATTTGGCTATGAAAATATATTTTGAGGCTTAAATAAATACCAAACTAAATAACAGATTACAGAAACTTGGATTGAATATTGAATCTAATTAACTAGTATAGAAATTAATTGTACAAATGATATCGCATACTGAAGCAGAGAGATAAATAATTGAGTATCAAGGAAAACAGAGATTGGTTTCGAGACATACGTCAAGGATAAAGAGCAGAGCCATGATTGGTGGGACCGCATAACCGAGCCCCTCTACAATAGCATTCATCGAGGGATGGAATCCCCCTATGCAATCGACGCCAGTAATCGAGCAAATGAACTTGCCGGCAAATGCCATTGCTCCGTATATACCTATCCTCATTTTCAAAACAACAATAAAATGCATGTTACAATAATTGATTTGATCAGATACACAGAATCATATTCACTAGTAATTAAAACAATTCTTAATTTAATATCTCTTGATTTTCGTTTACTTCTGGCTACTTTGAGATTTAATTAGGGCTTGTTACATAGATCTTAATTAATACTACAAAAACTTGGCATTCGGTATAAGTTTCTACCGGCTTGGTGCCGGTACGGGTAGAGATAAAATGTACCGAGTTATTTTCCTAATCATGCTAATTGCCTTATTGCCATGTATCTTATTTTGAAATTGCTAGTTGCCATTTACCAAACTATCTGATTATGATTTGTAAACTAACCAATGCCATAGCTGAGGCGAACAATAGCACCGAGCTTCTCCCAGTCCGGGAAATCTGTCTCGGTCCCACCGAAGCTCCTGTCAATTGCTGACACCTGTCCGGTAGAAACACCCATGGTCGGTCCATCCGCGACGAGGCCTCTCTGTATGAGACTTTCGCTGTGTCTTCGAGTAGAAGAAGTACTGACTCTCTCTCCACTAGTACTTCTCTCGACTGACGCTCGGGTTTTAAAGTACCTCGGCCTGGATAAGATATTTGTATTGCTTGCTGAGCAAGTTGGAGAAGTGGATGTGGAGGACCTGGAGGTGGATGGGTGGAGAGAGAGACGGTTTGTGGAGAGAAGAGATAGTTCCATTAGTGAGGTACAGAGAGAGTCAAGTCAGAGAGAGAGAGATGAGGTGCTCAACTTGGCAGCCTCTGCCAAGATTTCGAAAAAGAGAGAGATGAAGTGCTGAGAAAAGAGAAAGACAAAGAGGAGGAGAGTTTTTTAAGTCACGACGCAAGACGACGTGAAGCGCGCTGAGGCCACCACAGATTTGCTGTTGGAATGGTTAGGATATTTGCCTCAGGTGGACCCGGTGTAGTATTATTTTATTACAATGCAACATGTCCTTCAAAATGTGTAGCATCATAGGCACATTTTTTTTTTTTTATTTGCACCTTATTCCACTTCTCTTATTACTGCAATCGTAGCAATAAAGATATGTGATATATCATTATAACTCAATTTATTTGAAAGTCAAGTAGTTACATACTGATACGTCATATCTCCGGGAGAGTAGGTCGTATGGGAAGTGGATTGGGTTGAGTTCATCCTGCCAAGGAATGACAGGCCGAAGTTGGATCGAGTTGAGAACTCGGGGTGAGTTAGAGATATTCGACTCTAACCTGTATGATATCTCTCTTAGCAAAAATTTGATCCCTGTCTAATGGGATTTCTGCCTTATATAGTCTGATCATAACCGCCATCCCAGACGGTTATGAGGGACGTGGGCAGTTATACCAGCCGTATCGGCGGTTATTCCGCACGTCGGTGGCTCAAGCCTATTGTTGGGCTAAGTCATTTGAGGCCGTTTATTGGGTCCTATTTACATAGAGCTTGGGCTTTTCATATGACTCCAGGTTGGCCTCTTAGTGAGGTCCGAATCCCGGGTCTTTCATAGCCCGGAAAGGACAAATTCAAGAGCCTGTGGAACATGGCCCTATCACATACAAAAAAAATTATCATTGTTGAGTTTGAATTTTGACATCTACCATTATTGATAGAGAGTAAATGATAGATTTATAATTTACTTAATGGCAACTGCTATGAATCACATTTTTATATTATTGTAAATATTAATCTTTTAGATAAAATTAGTTATAATTATTTATATAATGTATATATATTTTTTAAGGTTGGTGGCTAGTTGCCTACCAACAAACTAGAAAATTAAAAAATATCATGTTAATTAAAATCATTATATTCTATTCTTAAAAAAATGGACTTAGTCCACCCATTAAATTCAGACCGGGTCAAGCCCACCATTTGTCGGCTCGGACAATCGTTTGCCGAATTCATTCTTGCAAGGGCTTCTATCACAATCCTGCACACGGTTCAGTTCGTATTTCACAAACATAACTCCATAGACCAACTAACATCACAGCCCTTATCCGATAAAACATGCGAATTATTTTTCCTCCGGAGAGCATAAACCTCCCGTTTCAAAACTTTAAGCCCACTGTTTTTTTACCATTAAAATATAAAACCACTACTGGTGGGCCCCAATCCGGGGATTAAGTAAATTATTCTTAGTTTATTCGGTATAAGAATGTGCGCTCCATCCGTCGAGTCGAGAAATGAATGGATACTGAAGCTGGTGCGTGTTTGTACACAAACAAGCGATGACGGGATACTTTCATGTTCTGCAGTTTTAGTGTAAGGATTTGGCGCAGATTTTCGAAATATGCTGGGCCAATGACGAACTGCCACGTAGAAAAGAGATGAGGTGGGAGAACGTGGGGTTGGGAAGAATTCACATTCAAATGAAATATTTGGACTCTTAACTTGTATTAAAGTAATATTTTTGACTAATCCAACTTCTCTACTCTTTTACTTTTTAACTATGTTGCTTCCAGATAACTTTCTTAACTTTTTTACATTATCTAGCGCTATGATATTGTTTCCAGATAACTTTCTTAGTGTGTTGATGGAGTACTTTGTCGATGATTCATAAGACAATATCTAATATGGTGGTTGTTATTAGGGGCATTCGTGCCCGACCTTCGTTTTTTATTCATAATTATGATTAACTATTAAACATGTTTGTGGTTGTTTTGGGGCGTTCGTGCTCGAGAATACCAGGAGGAGATCATTCAATCATGCTGGTACCGTACCCATTTCTAGATAAGAAACCAGGACTTGAAGAAGCAGTGTGTGGGTACTACCCTTGCCAGCTCCGCACCTGACCCATGTCGTTTCCGATGATATCGACGAGTCAGCGCTCAAATCGAATATGGAACCGATAAGGCGACCCTTAGAAGGGTGAGTAAATTTCGAAGACAAGCTTGGTCCCCTCCCAAAGTAGGAAATGTGGGACCTTAGCGTACAATTTGGGCTGTTTCCCTCTCGACTTTGGATCTTAGCACCCATGAAGTTTGTCTGTACAAAGGATGACGGCCTGTATTCGGAGTTTCCCTGGGGTTGGTAAGGCGAAATGGGGGCCACCCTAGCCCATTGAGTGCTCTACCTCGGGCCATCGACATCATACGCTCTACTGAAATAGATTTCGCGGAAAACCAGCTATCTCCGATCTTGGTTGGCCTTTCACCCCTAGCCACAAGTCATCCCCGTATTTTGCCACATACGTGGGTTCGGTCCTCCAAGGCCTGTTAGAGCTCTCTTCAACCTGCTCATGGCTAGATCGATCGGTTTCGGGTCAAATAGGAAGAACGTCAATCTGACACCTCTGGAAAGCGCCTACACCTAATGGCTGAAGCCGCTCTTCCCATTTACTCGCTGACCCATCATGCAAAAGGTACGGGGTTAGAGTGAGTGCACCCGCGCTCCGCTCCTTCGACTGATTGTTCGCATTGGATCTGAGCTCTATTGCACTCCCTGATTGGGGTTCTTTTCACCTTTTCGGCCTTATTGGGCGAGGCCTTGTCGGGCCTTAGTCATCATCAGACTATGAACTTTGTTTGTTTGATCCCGGGTTGGCCCTGGAGGAGGGTCCGAATCCCGGTCCATTCTTAGCCCATGAGTGATCTGCGAGGGCCTTTGGTACATTGCCTATCATAGTCTACTCATAATAGTTTGTTCTTTAGTGTCAGTATCAGACTATATGGATTCTGGACGAGGATAGATTTTTTTTTTTCTAAAAAGTGGAGCAGAGTGTGGGAAAATGTTAGGTTAAAAAATATATTATTGTGAGATGAGTAGGGTTAAAATGCAATATTGGTTTTTGTTTTGATCATGTTCCATATTCTTATCTCTATTTTTAAAGTCCGACCAGTTGATCCGAACTGCTCAATCAACATGATTTTCATATTAAAATGTGTTTGGAGACAGGGGCGGAGACAAGAGATGGGCAGTAGCATAGTTGGATAGGAGAAAAAGTCCTAGGACTATGGTTATCCAAAGGTCAAGAGTTCAAGCCCCTCTTACGACTTTGCAGCTTCTACGACGCTTTAAAAAAAGAGGTGCAGAGACAGATTTTTGGACTATGGGGGTCAAGTACATATTGGGTTAAAATTTTCCTACAGAGAATGAAAATCAATTGTACAATACTATGACATTTTACTCTAAATTATATATAATATACATAAATACAAAAAATAAAAAAATATATGTGGGTTATTAATCTCTATTATCTTCTTAAACCCGCCTCTGCTTGGAGACCAAATTTTATATTTTTTTTTGCAATTATTTTACTATTTTTTTAGAGAGGTAAAAAATCACTGAGTTTTAGATGGTCCAGAATATTAAAAAAACGGTGATTTTGTATCTATCTAAAAAAATAGTAAAAAGATTAAAAAAATATATAAAATTTGGTTTTCAAATATATTTTAATATGAAAATCATGTTGAATAATTAGAATTAACTATTCGGACTTTGAAAACAAAGAAAAAGTTGTGAAGCATAATTGAAACACAAAATTAATGGTGCATTTTAAGCCTACTATTGTGAGATATTAGTATTTAGTAGAAATAAATAATATTGTTGAGTAAGAGATGTAATTTAAAAAGTTATTTAGGGTCTGCTTAAGTTAGAAAAGACAAAGGAAAAGCAATAAAATGAGAAGATTTCTTCCTATAGAGAAGAAATATATTTCTGAAAATAAGCAGAGAGGTTCTCTTTTATTCTCTATTTATTTACCTTCATCTTTGAATTTAAAACTATAAAGTACAGTGAACAAAATGACATCTTCGTAATCATTCATCGTTCTGTCAATCTACATTGTTAATAAAAACAAAATACAAAATAATACAAAATCAGCTACAAAGCTCAGTAACTGACTATTTAATGATACACTTCTCTATAATTAACTTAATTAAAAAATTATGCATGCATATATAACTGGCGATAGCATCTAGATTTAGATTATCCGTAAAACAAGTCACGCAATTTTCACGCATTTGAGATCCCTATACACATACAATTTCCTTTATTCTTATAACACGCAATCTCATTGCTTTACAAATCAAATCCAACCTCAGACCGCTATTCCGTTAAATATGCCTCATAATCCAATACTCAACTCAAATATCCAATTTAACCACACGAATCGAAAATATAGATAAATATGGTTACCTGATTACCTGATAGCGAGATATCGAAAAATCCAAATCAAATTGAAGAACTGTTCAGAATCAACCGCGACTTAGTAGGAAATTCAATCAAACATACGATCGAATATTAATCAATATTAAAATATTTTTCTCTTTTTTATCCAATTTTCTTTCACGTTTTCTCTTTTATTTTATTTTCTTATAAGAAGGGTAATTGAAAGAATTCAAGGGGCTGCAAGGAGAGAAGGGAGGCTGATGTGCCGCGTGGCCTTTGCGCCACGTTGGCAATTTTTTTTTTAAGTTTACATTTCTACGTGTAAACCTTAAATGTTTGCAATATTTATAAATAAGTTCAAAATAAATTTAAAAAAATAGTTACAATATTACATTTTTTCCGCCCTAAAAATAAATATAATTACAATATTACAAAACTCAAAATAACATGATAGAACTAGAGATGTTGGCCGCAAAGATGTTGTCTGCAAAGAAATATGTTTGCGGTAAAAATATGCGGCCGAATATGCGGTAGTAATATACGGCTGATATGCGGCTGCATATGTGAAACCGCATATATTGACCGCATACATATTTCTTTGCAGATTACAACTAAATACGCATATGCGGCCGCATAGACCGCATTTTATTACACTGACTCTTAATAACCGCAAGTTCAAAGACGTTTGGATGAAACAAGATAGAGCAAGAATAGAGCTAACTTCAAGACTGAGAATAGTAGTTAATCCAACAAAATATTGAATTAGTAGAATAGTGAGAAAACCTAAAAAAAACAAAAAATAATCCATATTTACTAATCCAAACACACTCAAATAAAAAATAGTATATCAAAATAGTGCTAACCCGAATTAATAGTTATCTATCCAAATACACCCGCATGAATAGTCCAACCAAGTGAAAGCCCGCAAATGTCAAACCTTTAATTTAATTTTTTGTCACGACACCTAAATTAGTAAAATGTAAAAGAGGTGGGTTCAAATCTTTCAAGTCATTGTTCGTATCTCATATTTTTATTTTCGTTTTTAAAATTTAAACAGTCAATCTGAATCGCTTAATATGATTTTCATAGTAAAATATATTTGGAGACAAAATTTTATATTTTTTTTCAAACTTTTTACAATTTTTTTAAACAGGTACAAAATTATTGTTTTCAGAAGATTATGAACCATCCAAAAATAATAATTTTGTATATATTTAAAAAATAGTAAAAAGTTTCAAAAAAATATAAATTTTGTCTCAAAGCATATTTTAATACGGAGATTATGTTGAGCAGTTCGGATTGACTGTTTATATTTTGAAAACGAAGATAAAGATATGAGGTACAAATGAGACACAAAAGACGTAAGGAATTTGAATTCTCAACAGGGTTCTAAATAGCTAGTTATAGTTGCGCTATAGCTTTTTTGGACCTTAAAAAATTATAACGCTATCAAACGCTTTTTTTTTAATAGAGTTCGAAATAACTAACTAAAGTTGTTTTTTTAGCCCTTCCACAATAACACGCTAATAGCTGTTTAGAAGCTTGATCCTCAGTGTAATAACATAACTTTCTTTGAAAATAAAATGTCGCCATGATGTTTGGGCTTGAAGTAATGGGCCGTTTATTAGAATGAAATTAGATATGATTTTTTGGGCCTGAAAGTGTGAAGTGTTTCTTACAACTTCAAAGGCTTAATTTAAAAAAAAATAAGGATTGCCATAATATTTGTCATAAAGAAAGTTTAAATGCTCTTCCGAACTTCAACTAATTGAAAATATAGCTGTCTTCCCTATGTTGATATGTTTTGAATTTTTTTATATTTCTTTTTTTAGTGATGAATGTTGGAATATTTTCTTATGCCGCGAAAATTTTCATTAACATTTTGTGTTGCTGACTCTAGTGTTGATCAATCAAGGGCGGAACAAGAAAACTTAAATTGAAGATTGATATCTAAATTCACAATGTTTGATCGGTGAGATTTGAACTCAAGTCTCTTCTCTTTTCATATTCATATTTTTTGAATCTTTTTATATTTCTTTTTTAGTGATGAATGTTTGAATATTTTCTTATGCCGTGAAAAATTTTAGTAACATTTTGTGTTGCCGACTCTGGTGTTGATCAATCAAGGGCGGAACTAAAAAACTTAGACTGAAGATTGATATCTAAATTCACAATGTTTGGTCGGTGAGATTTGAACTCAAGTCTTTTCCCTTTCTATGTTGATATTTTTTGAATCTTTTTATATTTCAATTTTTTTAGTGATGAATGTTTGAATATTTTCTTATGCCGTGAAAATTTTTAGTAACATTTTGTGTTGCCGACTCTGGTGTTGATCAATCAAGGGCGGAACTAGAAAACTTAGACTGAAGATTGATATCTAAATTCATAATGTTTGGTCGGTGAGATTTGAACTCAAGTCTCTTCCCTTTCTATGTTGATATTTTTTGAATCTTTTTATATTTCAATTTTTTTAGTGATGAATGTTTGAATATTTTCTCATGCCGTGAAGATTTTTATTAACATTTCGTGTTGCCAACTCTGGTGTTGATGAATCAAGGGCGGAATTAGAAAACTTAGACTGAAGATTGATATCTAAATTTATAATGTTTGGTCGGTGAGATTTGAACTCAAAGTCTTCTTCCCTTTCCATGTTGATATTTTTTTAATCCTTCTATATTTCTTTTTTTAGTGATGAATGTTTGAATATTTTCTTATGCCGTGAAGATTTTTATTAACATTTTGTGTTGCCGACTCTGGTGTTGATCAATCACTAGAGGTTTACCCCATCACCGTGGAGTTTTACGTATTAGATCTAGTATAGACTGAAAATTGATATCTAAATTCATAATGTTTGATCAGTGAGATTTGAACTCAAGTCTATTCCCTTTCCATGTTGATATTTTTTAATTTTTTTAAATTTCCTTTTTTTAGTGATGAATGTTTGAATATTTTCTTATGCCGTGAAATTTTTATTAACATTTTGTGTTGCCGACTCTGATGTTGATCAATCAAGTGCGGAACTAAAAAACTTAGATTGATAATTAATATTTAAATTCGTAGTATTTGGTCGATGAGATTTGAACTCAAGTAGAATTCTAATCATTAAGTCTCTACAAAGTAGAATTCTAATCATTAAGTTACAACTATAAAGTAGAATTCTAATCATTAAGTTACAAGTACATATTTAGTATTTTATGAACTCAAGTCTCTACAACTACAAAGTAGAATTCTAACTATTAAGTTACAAGTACATATTTAGTATTTTATGAAAGTGACTGAATTATATAAAAATAAAAATAAACATCAATTACATTTTAATATACATAATTAAAAAAAATTAAAATGATGAATGTCACTTGTATAGTTGTATGTCCCCAGCCGAGATATATGAACAGAAATAAGGATGATGCATACGTACACCAGTAGGAGAGAAGAACATATCTATAATACCATGTTTGTCATGCTCTGTTTAACATGTTAATATCAAATTCGAGTCAAAATGAGGTAAACATCAAGGATGTTGATCAACGTCAAAATAATAGTGAATTACGTAGAGTTTTTGGCTTAGGTTTTGTCTTATTATCTCACATTTATGTTTAATTAATTAAAGAAAAATGTTATTGTTGCTCTACTTTATGTTTTAGTACAGAAAACATGTTTTGGGACTATTTTACATCATGTGGAGCAAAAATTATGTCAATCGAAATAGTGCAGCTCATCAACTAAAGCTCTGGTACGGCCCATATTGTCTAATACGAACCAGAGCCCCAGTACGGACCAAAGGTGGCGTAATACGCATTAAGTCCCTCAGTGACACAGTTCCAGTATGGTCCGTATCCGAGACACCATTTGGAGAATAACTGTGCCAGCTGTATCTAGATCAGATTACTTGGACTCCACTCATCTCCAGGCGCCCCCTCACTCCTATATAAGCCCTCTGGACAGAAGAGAAAGACATATTTGTATCTTTTAGTGTCTTATTTTATTAAGTGAGAAGAGAGGAGTGTGTAGAGAGTAAGTAGGAGGGTATTTCGTGTATGGCTGTATCTTTCTCTTATCTCTTTGTAAACATGACATTCCGCGGCTAAGTCTACATTCTTAGAATTGGCAGTAAATCTTGTTACTCATGATGCTTTGATATATATTTTTATTTGATCATTGTTTAGTCTTTTGTTGTTTGATTATTTTTGCGATTTATGTTCTATCTTACTTGATTTCGTTTATTGGCCTAGACCGTCATGTGATGGCCACACATGAGAGATCATCGTTATTAGGTTAATCAGATTGGGATAAGGGAGAATAAAAATACTAATTGGTGGAAACCTTCAATCGGGAGATACCCATTAATTGGATCAACAAAAGCAGGGGCGGACCCAGTGTATTCCAGGGGGGGCAGCTGCCCCCTCTGGATTTTGAGTTTTAGTGGAAATTTATCGGTTCTGACCGACTTTGCCCCCCCCTGGATTTTTTTTTTTGCCCCCCTCTGAACGTTTAATTTGTAATTCGAGTTAAATTTAGGGTTAAAATTGAAATAAATTTGTTGAATTTTGATTGGTAATTAGAATTATAAGTCAGAGCATCAGAAATTACAAGTCAAAGCATTGGAAAGTATAAGTTAAAGCATTGTTTTTTGTCGAGTACCCAATTGGTTAATGGATTTAAACCCGATTAGGTATTTAAACCCGATTCGATATTTTTTTGCCTCCCCTGACGAAAATCCTGAATCCGCCCCTGAACAAAAGTAGACATGGGAGTCTCGACATTCTCAGACGAATGTCGCATTGTCGTGCCTTACCATGGGGACACCCAACAATGACCAAGATAGTAGGGCGATGAACCTAACAATGAAGTATGAATTCTTTTGGCTAATCATAAATCTTCTTGCATTAGTCAAGACAAGTCTTAACCTGATCTCTTGATTAGTAGGGTGGCTATGCACAAAAAATTGGATTAGAAACTCGCTTACAACAACTGAAAACCAACATCAAATAAAGGTAAGAATCAAAGTGGATTGAAGTAGCAACGGTGTGTCAAAATTCTAGAAATTCGCATATCTATCTTTACTTTACTTACTTTAAATTCGTCAAATATACATTGATCACAACTACAACTCTTGATTTTCAAATTTCGAGCATTTCGAAATATTGTGATTTAATCGCTCAAGATCTTAAATCATTATCCATTGTGATTCGACCTCAATTATACTACTCGATATGATTGTGTGCTTACAATCCGACCCGATAGCATACCGAGTTATAAAGTTTAAAAGACTATCGAGTTTTGCACGATCAGATGTCCCTGTCAATTGATGTGTATTCTTTAGTATATTCATTTGATATATGTCACGCTTGTCTTCTTGATTTTCTTTTAAAAAGAAATAAGTCCGTTTCATTGATTGAAACTTGTTTAAATTACAAAGTCTCCTACGTCAAATCCATGTATGTTGCCTGACTATGTAATAAAATATTCTCCTATTTAAACTAGTTTAAAGTCAACTAGAAATAGAACATGCAACCAACAAAATAATAGCATCCAGAGTTGTGCAGCAACAACAAAAGAGATAAAATAACATAGAAACACCTAGCAGATCTTCGGAGTGAATCATCCGTGTGTTGGCAGACTCCCCTAGCACCTGCTCTGGCACCATCTCCTGTAATAGAATATGAGTAGTATCTTCAGGCTCAATGGACTCTGCTGTTTTTCTTAGAGAAAAGTAGAATTCTGCTTTTCCGATTCCAACTATTCAAAATTGTTGAGATTTGGCATGAAAAAGTTTTTTTTATCGAGATACGTGAATAAAAAATTTTGAATGGTTGAAATCGGAAAAACAGAATTTTACTTTTCTCTAAGAAAAGCAGCAGAGTCGGATCCTCTTCAAGCAGCCAGTCTTGCCCTGCTGCTCTAGCCTCATCAGTGTTCTCCATCTTACCTGTCTAGAGTAATACCCAATTAATGATATTCAAAACAAAAGTTTTAAAACTATCATAACTAGTTTGCTTAAAGCAGATTTTGTTTGTCAACAATCAAGTAGTTCAAGTCAGTGCACTAAACATGATGAGAAACTGGTAGCCTATCATTTTATTTAACTTGGTATTTATATTTTATATTCTCAAGAAGGTCAAAATTATAGAAATTTATTAACTTTTTTTTATTTTTGATGTTCTGTTGGAGCCTGGATGAGATATGCAAATTATTTGGAGTTCGAATGAAGTAAACTAAAATTTTGAGTTTAATTCAGACCATCTAATTATAATTCAGATCAATTCAGTCTGAGGTGGAATGCACGGAACTCTTTTAATATTCGTGTCAAATTAAGCAAACCTAACAGTCTGGATCTAAACTCAAAATTTGAGTTACCTTAGGTGATATGAATTCAATTATTCATCTCACAAGAAAGAAATAATAGATAGGTGAAGGGTCTATTCCGTTGGAATTTTTTCACAATTTACATATATTTTCTATGATGTCCTTCGGTTTCTTCAAACATGAGATCACGTGAAATTTACATTTAGATATAAAAGTTACGGAAATTTAAATATTGTGCGCAATTTCAGACGATGATGAAATGGATCCAAATCTGCTAAAATCCCAATACATGAACAGTGTCCTGGAATTTTTGAAATTCAGAATCCAGCTGTTGAACTGTTTCGAGATACGTGCACAGAAAAACTAGCTGTTTCGAGATGCATGCACAAAAAAAGTTGAATAGCTGGATTCGGAATTTCAGAAATTTCAGAAATACTGTTCATGTATTTTGGATTTCAGCTAATTTGAATCCGACAAGTTGTGGACAACTTAGCTGTCAAATAAATTTGTATTGTAACTTTAGAAGACTATTGGCATGTCCCGTTAAACAATAGATAAGTATTTTAAGATTTTTTTTTCTTCAATTACGAAAGATTTTGAATTCTAGCTATTAAATAAGAGCAAATTCAAATGGACGTGTGTCTTTCACGCTGTATTTGTCTCTCACATTTTTATTTATGTTTTCAAAATTAAACAGTCGATACGAACTGTTTAACATTATCTTCACATTAAAATATACTTGGAAACTAAATTTTATATTTTTTTATATTTTTTTTTTACTTTTTAAAAGATAGGTACAATTTTGAATGGTCCAAAATTTTATAAAAATAGTGATTTAATATCTATCTAAAAAATAGTAAAACAATTTCAAAAAATATAGGATTTGATTTCCAGACACATTTTAATAAAAAAATCATATTGAGTGATTCAAATTAACTGTTTGAACATTGAAAACTAAAATAAAAATATGAGGCATAAAAGACACGACGTATTGAACCCTTCTCATCAAATAAATAGAATATATTATCGATCAACATTTTCTATCCCATTAAAGATGGAATTCACATCCTCCCTGGTACCGTAATAGGGAATCTTTTACAATTACTAGATCTGGACCGTTCTTTTAAACTTGGCACAAATCTCAAAGTCCAATAATACTGCCATGCAATTAGTCCGAATCTCAAAAACGACTGGGAGTTAATCTCAAACTGTAAAAGGGAATCTTTTACAGTATTGGAGAGGATACTTGTCCTTAAAGATGTAGCCTGTTGCCCTGTTGTTTTAGTTTTTTTTTCCGGAATTTCAACAAAACAATTGTAAACTGTATTTTTATTTGAACAAATTTTGAAGCTGTCCATGCAAATTTTAAAGCTATCTGACCTCAACTCCTGATAGGAAATTGATGTAAATAAAAGGTTTGCTCTGACAGTTTAAATTACTGGAGATGTAAATGAATAACAAAGAGCTTTAATTGAAAGGAATAGAGTACACCAGATATATCAATTTTTCACATCTTGCTTTACACCACTAATCTCTTCCTGAATTAACTCAAAATTTGGGTTTTGATCAGGACCATTCGATCAGGATTTGCACGAATATTAAAAAAAACATGTGAATTCTATCTCGAATCATATTGACACCGGATTCTGATCGGTCCGGATCCAAACTCAAATTTTGAGTTACTTTAGGATCCCTGAAAGGCCTAGTATTTTTTTAGTTAAGTTATATTCCTACCCAGCCTAAGCCCATTTAAGCAAAAAGACAAAAGCATTGTAAGTTGGGCCCAAAAATAGCTGACCTCCTCTTTATCTTTTTCTTCTCGTCATCGAACTGCTCTCCTCCATTAAATTCTCATTGATGATTGATTGATCTGAGTCGCTCGGAAACAAACTAAAGAATCGGCGTAACTCGGACGGTGAGTCTCTTCCGGTTGAACAATAGGATAGGTGGGGCCTGGGCTCTTGCTGGCAGCCCCTTAACCCGTCTCTGTAGAGTCTAGCCACCTCCTTTGTTGAGCTAAAAATGGAGGCATCCATTGTGCAATCAAGCAAAGTTGATGATGGGAGTAATTCAAAAGGTAAGAGACTTTCTATTGAATTTATACAATTTGATAGAGTTAGTTATTTGGAGATCTGGTTGACATGATCAAAGTTTCATAATATCACTGATTCACTGTACCAGTTTTACACCATGATAGAATGTTATTATTTCATGATGGCAGCTATATCATATGCTGTTTGATACCATTATTATTTCACTAATTGTATTTTAGCACCCTTATTTGGACATTCTGGTACGGGCACCATACCAGCTTATACCTTGAGCAATGAAAAGATATTGTCTAATGCTTTGAAAAGTTTCATTTCATGAGAGAATGGCTGTTTTTCGACCATTGGTCTATCGTTGGCTCGCCACGCCTATCACGACCCTCCTCCTTTGTCCTGGCTTGGGACAGGCTGTGCAGAAACTGTCAATAACTTTATTATGTAACTTATCTTCCCTTGTTCGTAGGTAACATCTTTGAAGATAATCCTGAAGAAGATATATGGGGTGATGATTCTGATGAAAACTCAAATTCTGGATCAAGCCTGAGGCGAGAATGGATTTCGAGGCACAACCGCTTTCACACGGTATTTTGACAAATCATATTTTATAGATTTCTTTTTATTTACTTTCAAAAACACCTGACATTTTGTTGGCTTTTCAGTTTTCACCCCTAAATGTACTTACCTCTTTCAGTATCTAAATGTAAGCTGATATAGTGATCATAAATCTAACCTGCCTTAGTTTGCATGTACCTTTTCAAGTGGTTTGATTTCAAATTGGAAACTGAGAAGTTAATCTTTTTTTAACTTCACCTTGATTTAACAGTTGATTGTAAATATTCAAAACATTTTACTAGGTTCAAGTTTCATGGTACTTAAAAACCATAATTTATTGGGTATGACTTTGCAAAAATATCTTATTTAATAATATGCGGGACTTGAACTCTTAACAGCTCGACACTATATTTCCAGTATCTAAGTAATTATTTCTGACTTATCATCTATTTATCTATTTATTTATTTTTGTTTCCGGGATTAATACAATCAAGATTTTAACATGATTTTACTCATTTCAGATGGGTTATCGGGAGGGAATAACTGAAGGTAAAGAAGCTTCAGCGCAAGAGGGTTTTAATGTTGGCTTTAGGCAAGCAGTTCGAGTTGGTAAAAAGTGGGGTCTTGTCAGGGGAATTACTAGGTAATTCTTTTTTTGTATTAAAAAAAAACAGTTTTCTCCGCTGAGTAACAACTTCAATAATGTGAATGAAAGGCAACCACCGTTCAAGTGTATGTTATTTATATTTTAGATTATAAAATAGAGGCAGTATCCATTGTTACTGGTCTGGCAGTAAATATGCGTTGAGGGTTTTTGCAAATTGCACTCACCTTTTGGCAATATTGGCAGGGAACACCCAGAAAGTGAGTGCAATTGGAAAGAGCCCCAATGTTAGGTCTATTTGCAAGACATTATTTTTTTAAAAGTATCTGCAAATAGACCTATTCTTTAGTTTGATTATATGGGAAGTGTCTATTCTGTTAAACATTGGCATCTTGCGCAGGTTACTACTAGTAGTGTGTAATTCAGTGCCCCCACCCCACCCGACCTCCATCTTACTTTAAATCCAAATTAAGCAAAAGTCAAACAGAGAGGAATTATATGCTGGGTTGTGTCTTTTGTAGTAGTGGTTTAGAGGCAAGTTTGTCAAGCTAAGATGACAAAATCAATGGCAATTTAGTTGTCATTTGATTACTTACAAAATTTTGCTTTAACTAGGGTGTTATTTGCAACTATATTAATAGGGCCTGGGTGTAAATTGCAGAATAACCTGTCAAAATGCCAATAGTTTATGTTTCCTTAGTTATGGATGGAACCATTGTGCTTGTAACAATTATTTGCAAATAAGAGCTTGCTGTGGGATTAGAGCCGGGTTTGCTGGGCATATATTTGAAGTAAATTATTACCAGATTACCGAGTGTTCTTAATTTTTCATCTCTTAACTGCTGTGTTTTATCCCCCATACTTCACAGTGCAATATCGTGCCTTCCAGAGAGTTCAGTTGAGAAATTGGTACCTGACATTGAGATTAGAGAGAGGCTAAAAGAAATACAGAAGGCTGTCCAAGCTATTTCAAGTGACAATGCACTAAAATTGTATCATGACACCATTCAAAAAAGTGATTCTTTAAGGTCAATGGATTGCGGGGATCATTGTGAAGAGATTTTTGGTTTTAAGGTGGAGTCGGCTTCAAACAAACTAGATAGTCACTACAAGGATCTTCTTCAACTTTTAAGTAATTGTCCCGAGATTAAAGTAGGTGAAAAATTAGGGATCGGAAATGATTAAATGAAGAATCTCTACCCAGGAAGAACATAGTTTTGTTTATCATACGAGAATCATGCAACTATTTTGTTCTTGTAACATAATTTTTTTTGGATATCCTGGTTTGAGGGGTAAAATTTGTAGATTTTGTTATTTTTATCAAAGGTTAATTACTGGCTGCATTTTGTAGTAAGTTGGTCCTTGATCGTAGCTAGAGTTTTGTTTTTTTTTTTGTTTTTTTAAGTGGATAACCACCTGATTCATTAGAAACATAGATGTTCATACAAAAGAGAGAGATACAAGTCCATCGAGATTATAAAAGGAAGCTAAAAACATAATAAAACATAAAGGGCACAACTAATACAAAATATGACCAACCACAAAAACTAAGCAATAGAGGCGACAGAAGGCAACTCACTAGAAGAAGAGAGAGGGACAAGAACACCCTGATTGCCTATAGTGAGAAAAGAAGCATCAATGTCATCAATTTCAGCTCGAACACAAAGATATTCTGACAAATCAGACCCTTCTAAAACAAGACCAGGGTTTGTTTCCTCGGAATTCAACAGGTTGCTTACCCTTCCCTGGGTATCTGAATCCGAGCTGATTATCAAACAGTCTGCCTGATGCAAAAGAGGAAACATCCATAGGTAAATTTAATGTTAATTTAAAAAAAGTATCATCTAATTTAACCTTGCACCAAAAAGAAGTTATAGCAATAATGTGAAGTCCTAAAGAAGAACTAGAAGAAATAGCTTAGTTCTGAAAACAGACTTTATTTCTTGCTACCCAAATAATCTAAATAGTAGCTGCTCTAATTATCTCAATAAGTAATCTATTTTTTAATGGAATCCAAGCATCTAATTGCCAAAAGTCAGAAATGGAGGTACAATTAAAAGTAAAATAATTATGTTGAGCAATCCAAGACCATATTGAATTAGTTAATGGACAAGTCACAAATAGGTAATCAATTGTTTCAAAAGCACCACAGAAGGAGCAAGATATGTCACCATGCCAACTTTTCTTAAGTAGGTTTTTCTTAGTTAATATTTTACCTTGCAAGACAGACCACATAAAAACCTTAATTTTAAGGGAGATATTAGAATTCCAAAGGATATCATAAGACTTATCAGAATACCCCTATTAACCAACCACAAGTACAAGGAATGTACTATGAATTTACTAGAAGGACCCCATCTCTAGGAAATATAATCAGGTCTGGTATTGTTAGTAAAAACCTTGTCAAAAGTAATAGCATATTGTAAAAGTAACCACTCATTTAGGTAAACTCCAGTTAACTGCCCATTAAAAGATAAGGAGAGAATAGAGTTATGAAAAGCATCAAATACATTAATATTAGAGTCAGAAACTATCTTAAAGAGTTGAGGAAATAAACAATATAAAGAGCATTCTCCATACCATCTATCAAGCCAAAAAGAAGTATCATGACCTGAACCTATATTTCTATTAATGCCTAACTCAAAAATATTTTTAAAGAAGAGAACACATGCCCAGAAAGCAGAACATCTTGAACAATCTAATCCTGAAGGACCATATTTGTAAAGAATGATTGATTTCCATTTATCCTCAATAGTAGGATCGTTAAACCTAGACCACCATTTGGCAAGTAAGGCAATATTCATAGATTTCAAGTTAAGGACACCAAGACCACCTTGATCTTTTGGAGAACAAATGATAGACCAAGAAATTAAATTATATTTCTTTCTATCAATTATAACTTGAATACTAGTTGGAAGCTTATAAATAGATAACCAATATAAAGGGATTGTTGTGAGGACAGAATTTAGTAAAGTTACCCTACCACCTAAAGATAAAAGAGAACATTTCCAAGTTTGTAATTTTTTCTCAAATTTAGCAATTAAAGGGGACCAATCAGAGAGACTAAGTTTTTGCCAATGTAATGGAACGCCTAGATAAGTAATAGGAAGGGCTGATAAGCTACAACATAACTGTCTAGCCAAAGATGAAGCAAAAGAATCAGATAAATTGAGAGGAACCATAACACTTTTAAATTTTAAGACCATATTATAACTCAAAGCCCAAAAGTAACAATTTAAGATATTCAAGCATTTTAGGATCAGCCTTCAAAAATAACATAGTATCATATGCAAAGTGCAGATTGAGTACTCCTGAGGCATTAGAATAATTACCTAAACCAAAAATTAAACCTGTAGCCTGTGCCCTACTAAGGATTTTATTTAGGGCATCTACAACAAGGTCAAAAAGAAAAGGGCACATAGGGTCACCCTGTCTAAGTCCTTGCTTACAAAGAAAATAAGGACCTAATGTATCATTAAAAGAAGAGGAGGGTTCCAATGCCTTCATTTTTCATGCCTCCACCATGCCTCTATTTTTAAAACTTTAATAACTCAAAATTTAAAACTTAAAAGTCAAAATAAAACCGTTGGATATGATCTACATCATTTTATCTATGTGCTCATAAAAAATTATCACATTTTGATTTTGTTTTTATGTGAATCACAACGTCTAGAAATTATCCATATTAGTACGTTTTTTACAAGCTCTTGATGACAACCAAAACAAAATTGAAATGTCATAATTTTTTACACGTGCATAGATAAAATGATATAGATCATATCCAACGGTTTTATTTTGACTTTTAAGTTTTAAATTTTGAGTTATTAAAGTTTTAAAAAATGGAGGCATAGTGGAGGCATGAAAAATTGAGGCATTTGAACCCTCCTCTTAAAAGAAATACATGATCTACTACCAAGTAAAATATTCTTTATCCAAGAAATAATTAAAAAGGTTGCCAAAACCTCTAGCATCTAGAACTTCAAAAAGAAAATTCCAATTAACTTTATCAAAAGCTTTTTCAAAATCTAATTTAAGTAATATGCCTTGTTGTTTAGATAATTTTACTTGGTGGAGGACTTCAGTAGCACACAATATATTACCACCGATTAGTCTGCCTTTGATAAAGGCAGCTTGAGAATCATCTTTTAGTGGATCCATAACTTGAGCCAATCTATAAGTAATTTAGTAATTAACTTAAAGCTGCAGTTAATCAAACTAATAAGTCTAAAGTTTTGTATAATAGAAGCATCAGACTTTTTTGGTAATAGGCAAATTGAAGCCAAATTTAATTTAGAGATATCTAAGGTTCTATGATAGAAATTTAAGACTGATATGCTGCCAATCTTGGACCAAATCTGTGTCAAAAAATGTGTCGGAGATGATTTAGACTGATATTGATTCTACCAATAACTTTGAACCACTTGAGATTTGCTAAATGTCACCACCGTTTTGCAAGCATATGAAATTTATATAAATTGCATTTGTGCATTTCTGTTCTCACTTTATAAATTAAAAAGCTTTGATTGTACATTTTTCCTGCTGTTTGACGAATTCCACTTAAAATTCTTAGCAGCCGAACAACATTCTTAGCAGTCAAAGTCAAGTAATCAAGCATTCTCAGTGTTTTAATTTTATATGTGTGTCTTCTATATGTATTTTTATATCATATCAGGTCCAAAGTTTAGTCGTAGTCTATATACATTATGTGGTGTACAGTTGAGGAAGACTAATGAAAAGAAATCAAGCAGCACGATTACTTTAAGAAACCGCCTTTTTCAAAAGATAAAATAAATGCCTTGAATGGAAATGGCGAAGACAAATTGAAACTGTAGTCTACATTTATTAATATTTCTTTGGTACCAACTAATTGCTCTTCTCCCTTCAATTCCTCCGATCTTCAGATCTCAACTACTAATCCATATTTTAGGGAGGAACAAGGTCCGGATCCCCTAAAGTAACTCAATCTTTGGGTTTTGGATTGAGACCGTGTGATTCGAATTCGTCGCTCGAGATCGTCTCGGAATTTGAATTCGTCATCGAGATGTGTGCGCTCACTTCGCGGATGGATTTTCGCAGATTCAAATCGGACGGTCTCAATCCAAAACCCAAAGATTGTGTTACTTCACTGGATCCGAATTGGTGTTGTTCTGGGTAAAGATTTTAACATAGTAATTTTATCTTCATACAGCGCACTAATTATATACAGCGTTGTTTTAATTATATATAGTTTGTTGTTTTAATTATATAATGTGTGAACTGCATGAAGCCAAAATTGTTATGTTAAAATCTTTCATGTTTTCTGCACTTGCACTCAAAATATAATATTGAGCGCTCAGAAATATTCTTTTTCTTTATATTATTTTTTGAATAAAGCTAGTGTGTGCTATGCTTATTAAGAGGGTTTGACGAGCATAAGTTTTTAAATTTATCGGATTGATTTCAAATGACAAATTCAAACTGTCGAAATCGATCTACTTCACAAGTGATGTGTACACATGCAAAATTTTGAAATTTTCGAATTCATTTAGTATAAAGTCAAGTGGTCAAAAATAATAAAAAATTAATGCATTAAAATTACTTATAAAACTTCATTTTCCATCATTTTTTACCGCTTGACTTTGTACTAAATAAGTTCAAAACTTTCAAAAATTTGCATCTATGCGCATTAATCGTGAAGTATATGTTGTCCCTAACGGCACCTAGAGGGGGTGAATATGGAGCTGTTTAAAAATTAAACTTTACTGACTAAGTATTGACGTATAAAATTTAAATCTAAGTGTATGTGTGTGTTAATGTGTAGTTCTTAGCGGAATCAAGAACTTGAAATTAAATGAATAATAAAGTACAGTAAAGTAAATAGATAGAGTTAAAAAGTGTGACACAAGAGTTGGTAACGAAGTTCGGCCACTAGAGGACCTACGTATCCGAGGCAACGCAACCTAAACTGGCGTGTCTTTCTATTACCCAATTCAGAAAGGAATACAAGTTGTGGTTGGCAAGACAACACTCCTACGGTCCACAAAAATAGACAGATGTGCATAACAACTCAAAGAGAGAAGCAAGCTCAATGACTTGGAATAGGCGAGCAACACATGCTCTAAGTCCAGACAATCACTACTTTCACTCTAATCTCACTCTGATCAATTTAGGTGAAGTATATTTGAGGCTAATGGAAAGGATATAGATGGTTTAAGCACAAGCAACAATGCACTGGCTAAACCTCAAAGGATTTCTAAAGTGGAGGCTCAAATGTTATTTTACTATGTGATTTTAGAGGATGAACCGACCCTCTATATATTTATAGTGGTAGTTTTGAATCTCACAAATAGAGAAGGATTTTTGGTCATATCCATAGTGATAGAATTTTCACTACGGCTGAAGCAAATCTCAAGATTTGTATAATCAAGATTTGTCAGGTTTGCTTGTGCGTAGATACCACTATTGACTTGCCTGGTTAATTTATATTTTGAATTTTAATTTCTAGCTATGCAACGGCTAGACTTAGGCAGTCGCAACCTTAGATCTACTTTACCATATTTTTGGATATAAATTAAAAATGATAATACAAAATGGTAAATTGTGATCTTCATAATCTTCATGATCTTGATCTCTTATGATCTTTTGTAATCTTCATGATTCAGCATCTCATCAATATCCGACATTCCAAATGACTCGTGTGAATCATCCATCAGATCATTTGTATCAAATCATTCCTTATAGCTGATCACTCAAAAGAGAGCAATGTTTCTTTTAATATTTATCAACTCGGAAATGCTATCGGTTCGGACTGCAAGTGCACAATCCTATTGAGTAGTATATACGAGGTCGATCCACAGGGAATATTGGTTCAATGCTTTGAGCGATCGAATCACAATCTTTCGAAAGGCTAGACGAAATCTGAAAATTGAGAGATGTTTGTTGATCAATGTAAATTAGGAAGTAATTAAAAGTAATTAAAATAAAGATAGAGATGAGGATTCCTAGGGTTTCGGCACACCATTGCCACTCAATCCGCCTTGACAATATATTCCTGTTGCGTCTGATTTCCTATTGTTGTTTTAATGAAAGACACCACATAGGTCACTGCGATTTATGTTACGCAAGAATGACAGATCTTTCACCGAGATTCTACATAGGATACTGCGATTTACCTTACGCAAATGTCTGATCTCTCAAATACCCCAAATTACTACATAGATCACTGCGATTTACTTTACGCATGTGATGGAATTTGGTACGCGTTTTGTTGGTCTGGTTTATGGTTTCCCCACTAAGGTTTTCTTCACATAAACCTAATAGATCTCAACGAGGCTAACTCATACAAATAGTTTCTCTTACCATTAAAGTACTGTCACTACCCTAACGGACTCAAACTAGATCATTGAAATTAGATGAAGAGATAATAAATCACAAAAGCATTTTAGTACAACAACAAGAAAACCATAATCAACAGAAATATATATATCAAAACATCAAGAGTAACAAGGTTTACTGCCTAGCCCTAAGAAAATGAACTTAGCCGCGGAACGGCATGGTTACAGGCACTCCTCTCTTCTCACTTTAATCAAATCTAACCCTAATTACAAAGATGAAGTATTCTTCTGTCCAGGGGCTTTATATAGGAGTGGAGGGACGTGTAGAGGTTGATTGGAGGCTAAGAAATCAATCTGGAAACAGCTGTCGGCAGTTATTCCCCAACTCCACGTTCTCCCACGTTTTTTATTATGATCCAATTCGAATTTGGCTTTCCTCCAGAAGACAAAGTTCTAGATCTTTCTCTTACCTTTCCAGAAAGATATAGAACTCCCAAAACCGACTTCAGATGAGGGAGATATGATCAAAATAAGAAACGTGTGCGGCAGTTTTCAGAACATGGCGGTCTACTGATACGGACCGTATCAAGGTAATACGGACCGTATTGAGACCTTGACGGTTAGGGTTCAACTTCCAGCGCTATCTTCTGGGTCTGTGCTATGCCTGGTCCGTATTGGTCAATACTGGCCGTAACAGGGACTTAGTCGATGAGCGTCGCTGATCCGATTGACCCGATTCTTGCTCCATTTGATGTAAAATAGTCCCAAAACCTGTTTTCTGTAATAAAACATAAAGAAGGGTGACATTAGCCTTTTTCTCTAATTAATTAAACATAAATGTGAGAAAGTATGCAAAACCTAAGCCAAAACCCTAGTAAATCATCATTATTTTGACTCTGATCACACCTCCCAACTTGAATTGTTGCTTGTCCTCAAGCAACGACATCCCAGCTGGTCAAAGATTCGGTCTAGGTTAAACCATACAATCTCAAGGTCTTGTTTAAAAACTTAAATTAGGGCTTAGGTTTGGTACAATTGGCATGACAATAAAAATCTAGAACTTTAAAAATATTCATAATCTCTCCCTTGAACAATTTATTCACCCCATGATTGACCTCATTATGCTTACCCTAGAAAAATTATTATTGAACAATTTATTTCACAAATATCCTTAAAATTGAGAGTATTAATTTCTCCTTTGATTATAAATAGATCCCTTCCAATCAATAGGAATTCTAATGATATAAATTTTGATTTTCCTTCCCAATTGATTGGAGCAAAGTATGACAACTAAGTGTGTTGGTACTTGTGACTATTTTTGAAAAATTGAATATATACAAGAATTTAAATTTGGGAGGTTCTCTCGAGCCTATTGGTAACCAGTCTTGCGTAGGCACCCGTACTCTTTTTATCCTCCATCTTTTATTCTATTTTTTTTCTTTTTCTGATTTTTCTATTTTTTTTGGATTTTTCTTTTTTTCTGATTTTTTTTGTGTTTTTCTATTTTTTTGAAAAATAAAATAAAATATTTTTGTGTCACAAGCACCATGATTACACACAATTTCAAGTATTCATTCATACAAGAAATTATTGCATAGTTTCGCTAGGGGTCTATCGATAATAAATGGGTATTCTAAAACACTATCAAATTTAAAAGACTTTGCAAAAATAAATTACTCAATATATAAATATTCTAGGGTTTGCAATTTTGGTCAACGCCCATGGTTAGCAATTAATTGTTCATTTTGAGATTACAAATAATTTTAAAAATTCTGGATTTTTGGTATCATGGCCAATTATCTAAACCTTAGTCTAATTCAATTTAAAACAATTCCTATTTGATTAACCTACTCCTAAAAATAAAAATAAAAATGCAAGCTAGCTAAAAAGCTCAATCTAATCATTCTAGGATTTTCGGTAAAGCCTCTAACCCTAGTCAAAAATTGAGTAAAACTACTAGCACCTAAGAATTTAAATTGCGAAAAATTTAAAGATACATGGTCAATTTACTTTTCCTACCCCCCGAATAAAATTGAGCATTGTCCCCAATGCTCGAGAGATAAAAATAAAGGAAATAGTAAAGTAAAAAGACCAAGGAAAAGATACAACTCACTACACCTCAATCCTGAGGCGGTGGAGGTGGTGGTGGATGCTGGATCTCCTCGTAGAATGATGGGTCGAAAAGTCCGTAGAGCGGTGACTGGTACTGGAGTCCGGAGTCGAGGGCGAACTGGTAGCACTGTTGATTGAGGTAGCGCGCTTACTGGATCTCGCGCCTACCCCCGTCAACACTTCTCCGGATCTCCTCCATGCTGTTGCGGACTTGATCGACCTTTTGCTTAATCCGCTGGCTGCTCTCTCGCGAGCGTGTGGCGAGATCTTAAAAATTCAGGTTCATCCATTGCATAGCTTGGATGAGCTGATCATATTCACTTATAGGGGCATCGGATGGTGCAGAGAGGAAGGCAGCAGCGGCGGTTCCAAGGAGAGGCAGTGATGAGTGCGGTGGTGATGGTGATCGGCGGCAAGGAGGTGGGCTCGGTCTCGGCAAGGAAGGAAGAGGGAAGAAGAGGAGAGATAGAGGAAGAGAGAATAGAGATAGACTTAGGAGTTCAAACCAAAGGATTTAACAGTTATGAGATGTGATTCTCGCGGGTTTTCAAATGTCTCTTTGTTAACGGGTTCGCATTTTCCAAATTAGCTGTCATTCGGACCGTATTGGGTGATACGGTCCGTATCCAATTTGTTATGCATAATACCGATAACTGCCTTCAGTCTTAACTTCTTTGAATACGGACCGTATTGGGAAATATGGGCCGTATTCACCACCTCGCTTTTTACTTTCCTTTTTTCACCCCGTATCCACTAATATGATCCGTATTGATTGATACGGACCGTACCAGAGGGTATTTTCCTATCTTCCGTGTTGTCTTTGATCGAGTCCTTCCTCTGATATGTTCACCTAATCATAGGAAAAAGGTGGATATGAGTTGTTTCTCTGTTAAGGTCCTAAATAAACTAGAAATAAATATTATGAAAAATATAAAAATGGCCTTGGGTTGCCTCCCAGGAAGCGCTTGTTTAAAGTCATTAGCTCGACCCCTTGTTTCATTGAGATTCCAGATGAACCACGAACTGTTTTATCTTCACCTTCCGACCATGGACCACATCGTAGTTCTCCCAAGAACTTTTTGGTGTGATAATGTTGAGACTGTTGGAAGAGGCCTTGATTCTATGATTGGAACTTTGGTTTCTTCCGGTTTGATAGAAATTGAAGTCAACAGAGGATCGGAAAGCTTGTTTTCATGCGGTTGTGTGTGCCAACTCTTTTCTAATTCTTGCGTTTCCTCTATTGTCTCATCTTCAAGTAGGATGCGGTACATGGGGATGGTCGGGCTAGGGCCTTTGATGTCATCTATTTTGTCGCCAATGGCCTTTCGGTGCATCTTGAGTATGTTGACGAGCTTGTTGGATTGAACACTATCGAGTCGAGAACTGACAATCACCGGGTAGGTTTGGTTGGGTCCTAGGAATTCGTAACGGATGTTGGATGGAAGAGGTTTGAGCTCGAGTTGTGGATGAGAGGTTGTCTTCTCCCTTTTCTTCACTTTGCTACTGACCGTGCTAGGTGACACGGACTGCAGAATTTTAGATTTGGGGGATTCTTCCTCTTCTTTTGTTATGATAGTGGCACAACTCGCGCAAGTTTCAACGTAGGCTTCATCAGGTTCAGCGGTGGTGTATTGCTTGAGTTGCCTTTCGTCATCTTCCCCTCTAAAAAGGTCGTCCAATTCCTCCATACCCATGGATCCTCCCAATTCATCATATAGATATTTTTCCTGTTCAAATTCATCCGTGATACCCAAACTGAAGACACGATCAATGTCAGCGTCATCTTCCCCTCTAAAAAGGTTGTCCAGTTCCTCCATACCCATGGATTCTCCCAATTCATCATATGGATATTCTTCCTCTTCAAATTCATCTATGATACCCAAATTGAAGACACGATCAATGTCAGAAGGGTATTTCAAAGCTCTGTTTATGTCATAGACCGCCTTGTCTTTTCCGACATTCAGTGAAATTTTTCCATTCTTAACATCAATCATTGCTCCGCATGTGGCGAGGAATGGCCTTCCAAGGATGATTGGAATGTGTTCATCTTCTTCCATGTCAACCACAACAAAATCTCCAGGTATCCAAAAGTCTCCAACTTTGATCGGTACATCCAGCAACACTCCTTCAGGATATCGAATTGATCGATCAGCCAGTTGCAGTGCAATTTGTGTCGGTGAAAGTTCTCCACATTCTAATTTGTCAAACACTATCTTTGGCATTAGACTCACACTTGCTCCCAGATCACATAAAGCCCTCGTAAAATTCGTCGTGCCAATTGTGCATGGTATCGAGAAGCTTCCCGGATCTTTCAACTTTTCCGGTAATTTGCTTTGCACGAGCGCACTACATTCCCGATTGAGCGGAATTGTTGAGAATTCTTGGAGTTTGTTGCGATTTGAAAGGATCTCCTTCAGAAACTTAGCATACGAGGGTATGCTTGCAATTGCCTCGGTGAAGGGGATAGTGACTTGTAGTTGCTTGAGCGTCTCCATGAATCTCGCAAATTGTGGCTCCATCTTATGCTTGGCTGGCCTTGGAGGGAATGGCAGAGGTGGCTTGTAGGGTGGTGGTGAAATGTATTCAGGTTCGGTTTGTCGCTCGTCCCCACCTACGGTGTCATTCTGCTCCTCAATAAGGTCTGCCTGCAGTTTGAATACGGGCGGCTCCGGTTGTTGCGGCTCGTATTCTTCAGAATGTGATGGCTCTGCATGCATCTCATCGAAAGTTAGATCGGGCATAGGAGGTCCCTTGTAAGCTGTGCCGCTCCTTAGTGTGATGTTTTTGCAACTCTCTTTAGGACTTTCTTCCGGTTGGCCCAGAAATTTGCCTTTTTCGTGTGTGAAGCTTGAGAGTTCTTTTGCCATCTTGGAGATGTGACCCTCCAAGTCCTTGACATGGCTTACTAAGGTTTTGGCCGTTTGCGTGATTGCGGCGTTTGTCTCGTCTTGCTTCTCTAGGAATCTCTCCATTAGTGATGTGATATTAGGTTGCTGTGGTTGGTTGCACTGCCTCGGTTGGTAGTTCTGTTGAGGTGCAGCAGGTCTTTGATTGTTTGCGTATGAGAGATTTGGATAGTTTTGGTTGTTCGGATGGTGCGAATTATAGGCGGGCTGAGGTTGAAAGCTGTTGTCGATGGCGTTTACTTGCTCTGTTTCTTCCTCAGTTTCCGTCACGTTCGTACATTCGGTCATCTCATGCGCTCCTCCACAACAGCCACATGTTGTTGCGGCATTGACTGCTGCTACCGTTCGCTGCTTGGTCTGCTTGTTGAGTGCTAGTTGCAAAGCATCGATCTTTGCGCTTAGCATGGATATTTCATCTACTTTGTGTATGTCAGGTGCTGGAGTTGGCTTCTTGCGCTCAGGGATCCAGTAGTGTTGGTTGATTGCAATCTCTTCAATTAGGTTGTAAGCCTCGTCAGGTTCCTTGTTCATGATTGCTCCTCCTGCAGAAGCATCAATAAACAACCTATCGGTAGGGTTTAGACCACTATAAAAAGTTTCAACAATCAACCATCTTTCTAGACCATGGTGTGGACAACACCTTAACATATCTTTGTATCTATCCCATGCTTCACACAATGATTCACCATCCCTTTGTTCAAAATTAGTAATTGCTTTTCTAAGTCTTGAAGTTTTAGATGGTGGAAAATATTTTGCAATAAACACATTAAACAATTGATCCCAAGTTTGAATGGAATTGGCCGGTAAGGAAAACAACCATGCTCTTGCTTTATCTTTTAATGAAAATTGAAATAGCCTTAGCCTGATTGCTTCATCGGTAACTCCGTTGATCTTTATCGTCTCGCATATCCCTAGGAAAATTGACAAATGAAGATGTGGATCTTCATGTGGAAATCCTCCAAATTGCTGTTGCGAAACCATATTTATGAGAGCGGGTTTGATCTCAAAATTACAGTTTGTAACAATTGGCGGGTTTATACTAGAATTAGGATCATTCGCGCGCGGTACGCAATAGTCTCGTAGAAGTTTGGGTCTTGCTGCATCGTGAACTCCTTGATCACCATTGTCTTGTCTTCCATTGTTAATCGGTTCGTTCGGTGGGATATTCATGTTGATCGAATCTGAGTCTTCTTCGCTTTCAGAATTACTTGATGAAGAACTATGATTGGTTCTTATCGGTGATGTGGAAGCGAATTGTCCTCTCCTACTAGCAATCCTCTCGGATCTTCGTACGGATGATTCGGCCAGCGTGCAGTTTCCTACAAAGAAAAGAAAGTCTGAAAATTTAAACTAAAAACTGAAAAATAAAAAGAAAATAAAATAAAAACGAAATTGAAAATAAAAGAAAAATAAAAATGCAGAAAATAAAAAGAAATCTAGGCGTTTCTAATTAATTGGATTCAATGGTCAAAGCAAGGGCGTCTTTCGAGGCCTTGCACAATGAACCGTTATTCCCCGGCAACGGCGCCAAAAAGCTTGATCACTCAAAAGAGAGCAATGTTTCTTTTAATATTTATAAACTCGGAAATGCTATCGGTTCGGACTGCAAGCGCACAATCCTATCGAGTAGTATATACGAGGTCGATCCACAGGGAATATTGGTTCAATGCTTTGAGCGATCGAATCACAATCTTTCGAAAGGCTAGACGAAATCTGAAAATTGAGAGATGTTTGTTGATCAATGTAAATTAGGAAGCAATTAAAAGTAATTAAAATAAAGATAGAGATGAGAATTCCTAGGGTTTCGGCACACCATTGCCACTCAATCCGCCTTGACAATATATTCCTGTTGCGTCTGATTTCCTATTGTTGTTTTAATGAAAGACACCACATAGGTCACTGCGATTTATGTTACGCAAGAATGACAGATCTTTCACCGAGATTCTACATAGGACACTGCGATTTACCTTACGTAAATGTCTGATCTCTCAAATACCCCAAATTACTACATAGATCACTGCGATTTACTTTACGCATGTGATGGAATTTGGTACGCGTTTTGTTGGTCTGGTTTATGGTTTCCCCACTAAGGTTTTCTTCACATAAACCTAATAGATCTCAACGAGGCTAACTCATACAAATAGTTTCTCTTACCATTAAAGTACTGTCACTACCCTAACGGACTCAAACTAGATCATTGAAGTTAGATGAAGAGATAATAAATCACAAAAGCATTTTAGCACAACAACAAGAAATCATAATCAACAGAAATATATATATCAAAACATCAAGAGTAACAAGGTTTACTGCCTAGCCCTAAGAAAGGGAACTTAGCCGCGGAACGGCATGGTTACAAGCACTCCTCTCTTCTCACTTTAATCAAATCTAACCCTAATTACAAAGATGATGTATTCTTCTGCCCAGGGGCCTTATATAGGAGTGTAGGGACGTGTAGAGGTTGATTGGAGGCTAAGAAATCAATCTGGAAACAGCTGTCGGCAGTTATTCCCCAACCCCACGTTCTCCCACGTTTTTTATTATGATCCAATTCGAATTTGGCTTTCCTCCAGAAGACAAAGTTCTAGATCTTTCTCTTACCTTTCCAGAAAGATATAGAACTCCCAAAACCGACTTCAGACGAGGGAGATATGATCAAAATAAGAAACATGTGTGGCAGTTTTCAGAACGTGGCGGTCTACTGATACGGACCGTATCAAGGTAATACGGACCGTATTGAGACCTTGACGGTTAGGGTTTAACTTCCAGCGCTATCTTCTGGGTGTGTGCTATGCCTGGTCTGTATTGGTCAATACTGGCCGTAACAGGGACTTAGTTGATGAGCGTCGCTGATCCGATTGACCTGATTCTAGCTCCATTTGGTGTAAAATAGTCCCAAAACCTGTTTTCTGTAATAAAACATAAAGAAGTGTGACAGTAGCTTTTTTCTCTAATTAATTAAACATACATGTGAGAAAGTATGCAAAACCTAAGCCAAAACCCTACGTAAATCATCATTATTTTGACTCTGATCAATAGCTCGAGTAGATCATGTATCCGATTATCTTGTACAACTTGTCACGTCAACTTGTCATGATATGTATCTTTGACTTGCTTTGACTTTCGGACGTAACAACTAAATCTGCATACATCTCAAACAAAGAAACTGTAAAATTCAATATTTATATGTTTTGCAAATTAGTCAAACAACACAGAAGATTGCTTACAACAACAGTATATTGGTTTTAACAGTTTGGATTCATCTTTTAAAAGCCAATCCGATAGATTTTGAAATTATGCTCACCAACTCGCATGGCACACGCTAGTTTTACTCTTATTTTTTTATCTCAATTAAGACTATGTATATATGCTTGGCTTGGATCTATGGATAATTAATGTACTGCAAATTAAGAAATTAAGCTCCTAACTTTTCCTAATAAACAAGATATGTCACTCCTTAGTCCTTATTTATCTTTGCAAATATTGGATTCTAAAAAATACTAGTTACATACTTACATTTGTATCAAAGAATTTACATAAATATAATTTATTCTAATTAATACATTTATGTGCGTTAGTTATTCAGAACAAAACATAAAATATGAAATAAAGTGTTGTCTTCTTTTTTATACTAACAGAGAAATTTTAATTTATGGAGACCTTTTCAATTCTTTTATGATTTTTTTTTAAGAATGTGTAAGTGGTGACTACTAAATTTGATATACAAATATAAAAGTTTGTATGAGCTGAACATTCAACTCTCAAAATAGTCCCATAAAATAGCAATAAGCTAAGTCATTACTGCATTTTTTTAATCACATTAAATATTTTTTTACATATATGATATAAACATAATTAAGTTTAAAGAAAGATAAACTAATGAAAACTCCTAAAATATAAAATGAGAAACTTTTATTGCACAATAATCTAATTATTATTTCTAGAATAACACCACGTATTATAGGGCTCGTTCGGCAAACCATTGGAATAGAGGAAAAGTGGAATCTGGAATTCACTTCAATTTCGCATTATTCCAGTCATACTCGAAATGGTATAAGAGTGGAAGAGTATTGGTAAACGAGCTAAATTCATTTCTTAGAAAAAGCTAATTCCTCTATTTCATCTTTTCTATATAATAGAGAATTAGCTCATTGAGGAATAGAGAAGGGATCAAAATGTAAAAAAAGCAAGGGTTTAACTACAAAAGTTCAAATCCAATTTCATTTTTCTCAATTTCTCAATTCCACTCACTTCTTTTCTTGTTTGACAAGAATAAAACATCTTCTCCACTCTATGCCACAAATTATTGGGTCCTTCCAATTAACACGCTAAATAACCTTCTATTTAATGTGATATAATTAATAGATTCTAATTATTTGACAGCTGGAAGTCAAGATCTGTCGTATATAAAGAACAACAATCTTGCAAAAAGTTGTCTATTTATTAATAGGACATGATCTTAGTCTCCAAGTGGATCGTAATATATATATTGTTAATTAAGAAAAATTACATTTTTTAATTGATTTTATATCTCTGCAATTAAAATTACAACTATGATTGTGATGTCAATGTTAGTTGTAGGGATATAAAACAATTACGAATTTTGAAATATTGAATTGACAATGTCTAAAAATATCACATATAAAGCATCTACATCTCTGAAACTATTAGAGTTTCTAATCTGACGTGGCAGTTGCTAAATCAGTTTCAGGGATGTAGATGGATTTCTTATTTAGCAACTTTGCTCAATAATATCTTATTAAGAAATCGTTTATAAACTCTGACGTGGCAAAATGATTGACCTGTATTCGCTAAAATTAGTTTATCAATTTTAATTTACTGATGATGTGGCTTATTAGAAACTCTAAAATTAGTTTCAGGGATGTGAACATTTAGAAACTCCAGAGTCTATAATTTCTTAAAAACAGTTATTTAGAAACTCTAAGAATTTCAGGGATGTAGATGCTCTAAGCATTTATAATTGCTTTACACGTGCCAATTTAAAAAATATAAATGTATTGTATAATGTAGTAAAATATATATTATATTATTTAATGTGTCTCATTAATTTAAATTAAATACTCTACTTAAACGGAGAAAGTCATAGTTTACAATTTTGAAAATAAATGTAGGTGTCGCAAGAACCTCAATGATCTTTGATTAGCAATTCAAAATAGTTGTCAAAAAAGTAAAGAGAAATTAATGTCACGGTAGAATTTAATTGGCAGTAAGAGAGTGAAAGTGAAGTGTTGTCCCTAACGACATCTAGAGGCGGGTGAATATGAGACCTTTTAAAATTTTAACCTTATTTGATTTGATAGTATGTTATAAGATTAAATCTTGTGTGTGCGTGTATTGTTCTTGGCGGAAACAAGAAACTTAACAATAATCAAGTGTACGTGAAAATAAATAGAAGAGTTAAGAGACACTTGACACGAGATATGTTTACGAAGTTCGGCTCAAAATATGCTTACGTCTTCAGAGCTTCGCGACCTTCGAGATGGCGCGCCTTTCTTTACCCAATGAGAAAGGAGTACAAGATGGAACCGATGAGCCCTTACAAACTTCGGGAAGTCACATGGCCCAAAGAAGCGAGCAATAAAGGCTCCAATACAAGAAGCGGGCACTTAAGGCTTTAGTGTTTGAATAAACAAGAGATCTCTCACAAATCACTCTAATTCTAATCAAGATTGAGGTTTAGTGGAGTAGATTTGAGATTGTTTAAAGAGTATTGAAGTTTCAAGAACAAGCAACCATGGTGGCTATTTTTCAGCAAAGGAGGATGTGTTTGACGGTTGGGAGATCGCTAGAAAACCTAATATTTGTTTATATTTATAGTGAGAGAAACAAATTTATGTTTATAAATGTTACCATAACTGACGTCGGCCTTCCACGGCCCATATCAACCCACCACTGCATAATTTGAATAAATTTACAACATGAAACTTGTAGATCTCCATTTTCTGATTTTTTTCAAGCTTTGATTCACTCAAATCGGAGTTCGTATGACCAAATTGTGGCCAAAATACGAACAATGTGTAAGGTAATTGATTTATTCCGTTATAACGTTTAATTAACCATTACAACGGAACAATTCATTTTCGAGATCCAAATTACTGCAAAAACTTCAGAGTCAACCGTTGTAACAGCCATTACAATGCCTATCAACCGTTAGTCCGTTACAACGCTTATCAAGCGTTGTGGAATTTCAGCAATCTTCAGCAATTTTCAAACTGGCGTATCTCACCGCTCGAGTATCTGATTTCAGCATATGACTACTTTTCGGAAAGCTTGTGAAGAGTAGATATTGATTTTGAAGTCAATTATCTCAAAGACAAAGGAAAGAGCCTCAACAGTCGTGTTGCAATTCTAAATCTTATGAACCTATAAATATCTCAACTCAAGGAGATTGTTAAATTCAATAAATATAAATTTTGCAAATCTAGTCAAACAAACTAAGTAAATGATTGCTTTGTCCAACATGAAGATGAAATTTTTATTTAGTGAAATTTTTCAAAATTTGTAATTGTACTGTATGAAAAGTGAAATTAAAAATTTCAACTAGGATTTTACAATTTAAATTGTAAATCTATACAAATTTATAATTTAATTTGCAAGCATATAGAGATGATAAATTGAAATTTACAACGAACTGTCCACATCGTTACAACACGATGTAAATTTCCATTCTATATGATATATGATAATTTATTGGATATGCATGTAAATCCCGAAATAGATCCGCATGACTTATTGAATTTACATCTTGAAAGCAAAAAAAAAAATTACATCTAAAAATCTTCCTTGATCTAAATCGAAAATCCCATAAAAATTAAAATATAATATAATTCTAATACACAAATATATCTAGCATTCGAAATTATATATCGTTGTAACTTTGTAAGTTCAAAGAAACTAATTTAAATTAGTTATAAAAAAATAGTTTAAATAAAATCATTATTTTAATTTTAATTTTTATAAATTATTAGAGCCCGGCTAATACATTTATATGAAAACTTCAACATCTCTGCTTATAAGTCATATATCTTTTTTCGAAATTCAAACAGTCAATATGAACCCATTCAACATGATCTTCATATTAAAATGTGCCTGGAGACTAAATTTGACATTTTTTTTACTTCTTACTTTTTCTTTTAAATAGGTAGAAAATCAACATTGAATAGTTCGGATCGACCGATTAAACTTTGAAAACAGATATATGATTTATAGGATTGTTCAATAACACAGGAATAATTAAACTTTAATCTGTGTTAAGGAGATATTGGTCGATGGTTTCAATCCATGAGTAAAAATTAAGGAGGCTTAATTCCAGTCGATGTGCCTTAACTCGAGCAAAGATTAAGATTTAGACAAAAAGAGACTAAATGAGGTGATCTTAATCTTTGCTAAGAAACCATGGTTAAAAAAAATAGTAAAAAAACATTGATTTTTAGATGGTCCATAATTTTCTGAAAATAGTGATTTTGTACTTATTTTAAAAAATAGTAAAAAAGATTTCCAAAAAATATAAAATTTGGTCTCCAATCATATTTTAACGTGGATATCACATTGAGTGGTTCGGATCGTCTGTTTGAACTTTGAAATTGAATGTAAAGATGTTGGAGTACGATTGGAACATTTGAGCCCTCCTCTTTTACTAGATAGATATTTATAATTAAAATATTTAATATATGATTCAAATTCGATTTAAAATTAGGGAAATTTTTTATTAGTAGTAATTGATAGAAAAGAAGAGAGACAAACAGTAAGAGTATAGTAATATTTATATTAGTAGTAAGATCGGTAGGAATTTCACCGATCTAAATCAGTTTGTTTTTTTTCCTTTTAATTTTTTCTAGTAATATGTATATTTTTTTTATAAAAATAGATAAAGTATCTTAAAATTTAGATATATCAAAACATTCAATCTATTTTTTTAAGAACTTTTCATATTTTATTAGAAATCAAATATAAGAATTCTCTCCATCTATACATCAGATTAAAAAAGAAGAAATTAAGATTGGTAGAAATTCTACCGATCTTACTACCAATATAAATATTACTGTACTCTTACCATTTGTTCCTCTTCTTTTCTATTAATTACTACCAATAAAAAATTTCCTAAAATAATTTCCATGTAAATCTCGTAAAAATTTGAACGAACGCGGTTCACGTAGTCAGTTGTACGCAAGCCTCCGAGAAATACTGTACAGGTACTGTCAGGAAATATAACATGGTCCATGTGCAAGCGCGTTAAGCCGTCCGATCATTTTTGCAAGGAGAGAGAGACTTCAACCGTCGGATCATATAACTGGTGGCCGTACTCGTCGGATTAAAAAAAATAATTCCCTTTTTTTACATGTAAAATGCTTCACTTCCTTTTTATTTGTTCAATTAAGCTATACAATTCCCCAATTATTCTTTTTACAAATAACATGATCCGTTCGAAATCGAAGGTCGTATTCGATTTTTCAATTAATAAATTCAGTATTTAAACTTGACAATCCATTAGTGCTTGATTTTGGAATATAATATTTTTAGACATGAGGAGTGTTCCAATACCTCATGTTTTTCATACCTCATCATACCTCATATTTTATATCTTCATTTTCAAAGTCCAATATGTCTATCCGAACCACTCAATATGATATCCATACTAAAATATGCTTGAGAATGAAATTTTATAATTTTTGGAACTTTTTTACTATTTTTTTCTAAATAGACAGAAAATCATTGTTTTTGAATAGTCTAGATACAGTGTTTTGTACCTATCTTAAAAAATAGTAAAAAAATTGCAAAAATTATAAAATTTCATCCCCAAATATATTTTAGTATGGATATCATGTTGAGCGATCTTGATCGACAGTTTGGACTTTAAAAACAGACATATACAATATGAGGTATGATGAGATATGAAAGACATGAGGTATTGAAACCCTCATCTTTAGGAGAAAGGCTTGGGTCCGATGGGTTACGGGACCGTCCTATCCACTTTAAGATACATGCGCACGAATTTTAAAGCAAACGCGAAAATTGCGGGCGCGATTCATAAAGCAGATCGGACGGTGATCGAACCCGTCGAACTCATCTTTAGACATATCATCTCTAAAGTTATGAGGCACGTGCAATTATGAATATAAAAGTAATTCAATATTTAAATATGTGACACCTAGACAAAGACAACCTATATATAAACTAAAACACCAACAAATTATTTGGTTTGAATTTTTTCGAAATTAATTCGACACACATTGTCAAAATTATCAAATAATATAATTTTATCTTCAAAAATCTGTCATAAACCCTTGTAACATGTTAAATACTAATTATTTATTGATTTGAGTTAAAAGTAAGTTTCTTTATAACAAAACAAAAATACTCTTTGTCATTTTCTTGGTCATATCTAAATTAAAATTTGAAGATGAATATTAGTCTAATGATATACAAAACATATACTGTTCACTATTATATGCTAAAATAGGTATATTTTTAATCTTAAAATTTTAGTATATAACATACCTAATTTTATTCGGCATGTGTTATATTTGTCAAACATTAACTTAATACATAGAAAATTATAGTGTAATAATATGTCTGTGCACTTATAAAATTTGTGTAATAATATGTCTGTATATAGAAAATTTGTGTTTAATTTGTGTTCAAATTATAGTGTAATAATATGTCATGTCAGAAAGTTTAGATGTGTTCAAGTCGACATAATATTTAAATAAAAAAATCAATGATAAAAGTCTCTGTTTTATTGTACAATTATACGTTCAATCTAACAAATTTCAAAATGATGAGGATTCAAATGCCTCTATTTTTACGCATCCACCATACCTTTGTTTTTAAAACGTTAATAACTCAAAATTTAAATCATAAACGCCAAATAAAACCGTTAAATTTGATCTATATTATTTTCTCTATGTGCTCATAAAAAATTATCAAATTTTAGTATTGTTTTTATGTGAATCAATAAGTTGAAAAAATCAACGTTTAGAAATTATCCACATTAATACATTTTTACAAGCTCTTGATGACAACCAAAACAAAGTTGAAATGTCATAATTTTTTACAATTGCATAGATAAAATGATGTAGATCATATCTAACTATTTTATTTTGACTTTTAAGTTTGAAATTTTGAGTTATTGAAGTTTTAAAAAACGGAGGCATGATGGAGGCACAAAAAATGGAGGCATTTGAACCCTCCTCTTTCAAAATATACATGTTCAGTAAATATTTTTTGAGTGAGGCTATGGTGCTATGCATAGCACGGATGGGGTCCGTGCTACGGCTCAAAATTTGACTTTTTAAAATCCTAATGGTCGATCCAACCGTTCAATGTGATAACCATATGAATATGTACTTGCAAACTAAATTTTATATTTTTTCGAATTTTTTTACTATTTTTTTAGATAGGTAGAATTTTGATGGTCCAGAATTTTCAGAAAACACTGATTTTTCTACCTATCTAAAAAAATAGTAAAAAAATTCGAAAAATATAAAATTTAGTTTGCAAGTACATATTCATATGGTTATCACATTGAACGGTTGGATCGACTGTTAGAATTTTGAAAAGTCAAATTTTGAGCCGTAGCACGGACCCCATCCGTGCTATGCATAGCACCATAGGCTCACTCATATTTTTTTTATAAAATATGATTATTAATTTATTTCTCAAAATTACATTTGCAAAAAGAAAAATATTACAAATAAACTTAATTTTTACAAACAAAAAAATTGATCATAATTGATCCCCATATCCCTCAATTTAATGAATCTACATTCTCTGCATTAACATATCGTTTGAGTTAATTTCTCTATCATGCGATCAAAATTTGACCAATTCAGCCCACGTTTATAACACACGGATTCTTTAATATTGATACGGTTTTAAATCCGACGGTCTTAACTTAAAATTTGAGTTAACTAAGAGGATATAAATTCCATTAATTTTTATCGAATACTCAATTAGTTAATAAATTTAAATCTGATTAGTTATTTATTATTGATACATTTTTAGTTTGCCTCCTCACGAAAATCCTGATACGTGTTTGACATTGCAAGTGTTATGAGGTCAATTTGGATCCGATGCCCATCGGACTCAAAGTGAGTTTGATGGGTTCGATGATCGTCCGATCTGCTTTAAGATTCGCGCCCGCAACTTTCGCGTCTACTTTATAATTCATGCGCACGAATCTGAAAGCAGATCGGACGGTCCCGAAACCCATCGGACCCAACCTGCTCTAAAGTGTTACATGTAGCTTTGGATTGCAAGTAGCAATTTTCATATAAAATAGCATGAGCGTAGGGAGGTATCCACCGTCCAAAGCTCTTTTTAGGTGTTTGAATGTAGACCCTACGTACACGCTTAGAAATTCTACCAGCGGTTTGAGGGCATGAGTTTTCCGTGTCTTACACGTATCAGATAAACACTGTTCGTTTATGCTCAGTCGTTTTTACTTTTTATCTACCAATTTACATTTGGGTCCTCCGTAAAATTTGATATACAAATCTGAAATCTTTCATACAGTAAAGAAACTACTAATAAGTACTGTGATTTGACAAATGTCCATCCCTCTGAAAATGAGAGCATTTATTTGAATAGTTAGTAAAACAAAAGTTCTGTTCAAATGAAACTGTGGAGCATCTGTTTCTCCACAACTCCATTGTTGGGATGCATTTTGGGGATGCGTAGCAAAACATGCTGTGAAGGCTGTTCTGAGATGGACAAGTATCCTCTCCATTACTGTAAAAGATTCCCTTTACTCTACGGTTTGAGATTAATTCTCAGCCACTTTGAGATTCGGGCTGACGAGGGGGCAGTATTATTGGGCTTGGAGATTCGTGCCTATTTAAAAAGAACGGTCCAGATCAAGTAATTGTAAATGATTCCCTATTACGGTACCGGGGAGGATCTGAATTCGTTCTGAGATATTGTTTGTCAAACATTTTGATTATGTGTGCTTAATTTAATGTATGTTTGTCACACTTGTAAGGGAATAATTGACCGATTGAGTGCCAGATGGTTGGTACCGGTATCAGTGCGTGCTTCCTACCTTAGCTGATGAATTCAGATCCAGTTCGGTACCGGTATCTGGGCTTTCTTTTTTTTTGGATTTATAATTGCTGTGTTCCGTTATGTAAACCTCTGTGCTTGGCAGCAATGCTGCTATATAGATTTAAAAAAAAAATACCGAAAAGAAGAAATAACAGAAATCAAAATAAAAAAATATATATCTAAAAGGTACGACAAATTGTTTACATTAGAATACCAGAGCATGCTAATTGTTAAATTGTCTATTCTTCTGCATGCTTTCAGGGGCGGACCTAGGTGGTTCCGGGGGGCAGCTGCTCCTCGAAATTTTGAGTTTTAGTGGAGATTTATCGGTTCCGACCGACTTTGCCTCCTTTGAAATTTTTGTTGCCTTCCTTTGAACGTTTGATTTGTAATTCGGGTTAAATTTAGGATTAAAATTGAAATAAATTTGTTGAATTTTAATTGGTAGTTAGAATTATAAGTCAGAGCATTAGAAATTACAAGTCAAAGTATTGGAAAGTATAAGTTAAAACATTGTTTTTTTATCGAGTACCAAATTGGTTAATGAATTTAAACCCGATTAGATATTTAAATCCGATTCAATATTTTTTTGCCTCCCGACGAAAATTCTGAATCCGCCCCTGCATGCGCATGCTTTGTATTTTATTTATTTATTCTGGATCTATCAAATTGCGATTTGTCTATGAATCTTGCGTCAAATGCATCGGCATGGCGGAAATTCGTAAAAAACAACATTTAATCTTTAACAAAAGTAGCCCTTAATAAAAGAATAATTGAATTGACTGTAATTAATTTATACATGTGGAGCACAACTGCACACAGGTCCCTATTTTAAAGGGAAATTGTATATTGGTAATTAAAGGGTCGTTTGGTGATATTAGAAGAGTACGGTGGAAAAAAATAATAGGAAAAGTGCTAGTTGAAAAAAAAAAAATGTACTAAAGCTATTTGAAATGGTATTTAGATTCTGAAAACAAAAAAATAAAATAATTCTGAATTAGTATTTTTTTTTCTTCTCTTCTCATCTCTTTCACTATTTTAACATTTGCTTAAAATGACATAAAATGTAATAATCATTTTTTTCTTGAATAGTAGTTAAACCATCAAATTCATTATAATCTATTCAATATATACTAAAATTAATATCTTCTTCTCTTCTCTCTTCATCTTTCTCACTATTTTAACATTTGCTTGAAATAGCATAAAATATACTATTCATTATTTTGTTCGAATAGTAGTTAAACCATCAAATTCATTATAATCTATTTAATATATGAAATCGGTATTTTTTTTATCTTCTGTCTTCTCATCTTTTCACTATTTTAACATTTGCTTAAAATTAGCTAACATAAAATATACTTTTCATTATTTTGCTTAAATAATAGTTAAACCATAAAATTCACTATTTTTTCTCTTCTCTCTTATCATCTCTTTGACTATTTTAACGATTGCTTCAAATAGCATAAAATATACTATTCATTATTTTGTTTGAATTAATAATAGCTAAACCATTAAATTCATCATAATATATTCAATATATAGCTTTAAATTGAATTATAATTCAACTAAAAGTATTTGAAAGACAAACAATAACATATAAAAGTCATCATATCAACATACAAACTGAATCGGATAATGTTAAGATGATAACAACAACAACAATATTAATAATAACAAATAAATTGTTATTAATTGTGAGTTTTATTAAAACATAATTCGAATGAATTAACTTATTTTATCTTAAATTCTATAAATTATGGAAGTATTTTCGCTTATACAATTAACTAAAATTATACATATTTGACTCCAAAAATAAAAATCTTGTTTCTCACGTATGTATGTTTCACCAAATCTTCCACGAAAGATATCAAAATTTGCAGGATCTCTACATAGAACTTTTTTAAATGGAGCGACAATTACCAATTTACGGAAGGGCTAATTGAGAAATTTCGTTGAATTCTGCTGCATCACTGATAGAAATTTATTGGGGATTGGAGTTGGTGCGGGTCCCGCACTCGTACAGTCTCTCTCCCTGCCTCTTCACCTTCTCTCCTCTCCTGTTCTCTCAAACTCGCCATGATTTGATTTGCCCAAGAAATCTTTCACCACAAACCAAACCACCGCATCTTCTCTCCAATCCTATCGCGATTCAAATACTAGTGTGCAGCAAAACGCATCCGGCTTACATTGGTGTCTTCTCTCTCTGATGGTAAGTTACAGCTAATTCTCTCGTAGCGCGCATGAAGAAGCGAGAAGATCTAACCATGACGGAGCTCTACGATCGTACTCAGAAGATCTCTCGATTGAAGGTCTTATCCGTATTAATTTCGTATGATTTTGTCTTGATTTAAATTACTCTATCCAATCGATGAAATTGGATTTCAAGTTAAATTCTGACGATGCGATGATAATATGATTTGTAATCTTTCATTCTGATTTAGATTGAGGGAAACTCTTGCAAAGAACCCTTGGATCAGTCAGTGAATGAGTCTGGAGGAATAAACGAGGTAACAATTGAAGTAGCATTTAATTTATTTAGCTCCTTTTTTTGCGTCTCGAGTAACATAATAATGTAAATAAAAGCTACGACGAATTATTTGAAACTTGAAAATCGGAGCCCTATTCCTATTTCTTTGTTACTTGGCAACAGTTATAATGAATAGTTTCTTTTTGCAAGTATATGATAAATAGTTTGCAGATAATGTTTGCTTTATGTTAAAATCTATTGAAAAGCACGAATGAAATTGTTTAAAATACGTCTGCCAGTTCTATTGTAGTCAATTTTAGTGTGTACAGCAAATTAAATCCATCAATTTGTTTGCTTTTACTTATCACATGCCTATCTCTTAACTGGAATGCTAATTTCACACATCTCAAATTTCTTACTTCTCTGGCAGAATAATAAGTCTCCTTCAAGAAAGAGATGCATTTCAGATGATGATAATCCCTGCAGAAAGCCTGGATCTGGCACATGTAATGTATGTAATACCCCCTGCACATCTTGCTTGCACCGCATGCGTGTGGATACTGACACCTGCTCGTTTGTGGGTACCTGTAGCGAACGCTTCCACTGTGAAAATGCTGAACCCGAATCCAACTTGAGAAAGCCCAATAAGCCCAAACCTTTTGATATAGGAATTGTAAAACAAGAGGGGCAAGGAGAGAATACTTCCTGTATTACAAAATATACAAAAGAAAAGGATGGTCAAAAGATAGATAGCCATAGAGAATCTAGTTCTGACAATTGTAAAGAAGAATCACTAGAGAAGAAGTGGTTTGATTCAACTGATTCCCTAGAGAAATCTGATTCCAACTTCAGAGTTTCACAAAAGTATTCTGCATGCAATGAAAAGATGTTTGGTAGATTAGAAAATTGTGACAAGAGAGATTTCTCAGAGAAAGACCGGATGCAAGTTCAGAAAGTAGTGGAAGTGAAAAATCAAGAGACCGATAATGGGTTGATAGATGTAAGTACATTTTTTTTCTCTCTCTTAAATTAGACACTGTACTGAACTTCTGAGATTTGTGCAGTTTACCCTTAAATTTTGGACTACCATGTTAGGAAGGGTAATTTTTTAAAAATGCAAAGAGAAGGAGGTCTTTTTGTAGATTTTACACTCCCTCCCTCCCCAACCGCCCTCATCTATTGCCTTCAATTATTTTATTGTTGATACGCGAGAAGTATGTGAAAGTGTTGATTTAAATGGTCATGTTACAGGTGAAAGTTTGTGATATTTGTGGAGACACGGGCCGTGAAGAGCTATTAGCCACCTGTAGTAGATGCATTGATGGCGCTGAGCACACGTGAGATTCTTTTTAACAACCTACAAATCTTACAAGCTGGGCAAGCACTTTTGGTACTATGCTGGTAAAGAATGTTATTGTATATATATGTGGCATGGGCTGTACCTAAAGTGTGCCTGCCTGATCTTAAATTTGGATTTGTGCCCTGCAGCTTTCGTTCTCTTTTATTCTTATAACTAAGTATTGAGGGATCTACTTTCTGTTTATCTGGCATTGTATGTCAATGTACTGTAGCAGCCATTGTTCTAATTCTATATCATGAACACCTGCATTTTGATTTTTTGCCTTGTGTTTTTTAAGAAAATCACCTTTTTAATCCCAATCTAGGTATTGCATGCGTGTGAGATTGGAGAAGCTTCCTGAAGGTGACTGGCTGTGTGAGGAGTGTCAGCTCAAGGACAAAGCTGAGAAAAAGAAAAAGAGACACACTGAAACAAGCCCACTTTCCACACCACTACTGGAGAAAGAAAACAAAAGTGACCTCGTGAATCCTAAAAACCCTTTTTCCCATCACAAGAAGTTGCGTATTTCAACCGACCGTGCTGTCTATACATCTGTTCCACCTCCAAGTCCACACAAGTCTTTAAAGGAGGTGATCAGTCCGGGAAAATCTAGTAATTTGGCTAGAGAAAATTCAGTGAAGACAGAGATCAGCTCTTCTAAGGAGGTGATAAGCCCTAGGAAAACTAGTAATTTGGCTAGAGAAAATTCATTGAAGTCGGAGATCAGCTCTTCCAAGGATGTGATAAGCCCTAGGAAAACTAGTAATTTGGCTAGAGAAAATTCAGAGAAGACAGAGATTATCTCTTCTAAGGAGGTGATAAGCCCTAGGAAAACTAGTAATTTGGCTAGAGAAAATTTATTGAAGACGGGGATCGGTTGTTCTAAGAAGGTGATGAGCCCTAGGAAAACTAGTACTTTGGCTAGAGAAAATTCAGTGAAGATGGAGATGGGCTCTTCTAAGGAGTTGATAAGCCCAAGGAAAACTAGTAATTTGTGTAGAGAAAATTCAATGAAGATGGAGATTTGCTCAATTAAAAGTAGCAGTGGTGGTCAATTTATGAAGAAATCTCATTTGTTGTCTCGGTCTTATTCTTTAAATCATGTTTCTTCGCTAAGAGATGTGGAGAAGGGTCAAGCAGAGATGCCTCCTCCCAAAGGTAAAAATAGAAGGTTTACTTTTTGCATAAGCTCCCACCATTTTTGGCAGATCCAGATGTCTTTTGTTTGTTTCAGAACAAATGCATGTTCATTTCTTGGAGAAATTTACCCCTTCCTTGTGTATGAATGAGAGAAACTTGTTGGTCAAATGGATAAATATGTTGATACTATTGAGTTAAGGGCAATACTGTACTATGTCACATTTTTTAGAGTAATCCTTGTTATGGTTCTTTATTTTTGCCCTTTTTTGATAAATAGTGGCAGTCTTCTAGAAGAAAGTTCATTAAATAAAATCTGTACCTTTTCCATTATTCCTTGATCTGGGAGCATAGATGCATGCATGGTGAGAGAGAAAGGAGTGGAGCATTACATTATTGCTTTGGTTCAGCATGTTAAATTGCATTCATGTCTATACACATAAGTATACATAATAATATTTACATGAATAGATGCAGAATTGTAATGTTGAGATTTGGTACATATAAAGAGACATGAGTTATAGACCATGATATATGGACTCGTCCAAACTTAAAGTGTCGATACATTCACAAAGAAATGCATATAAAATACTCATGGATCTATTTATTAAACATGCATCAAACGCAAGCACAACATCCATATTTATTTATGAACATATATACCTATCTCTTTTATCCCTTGGAGGTCTTCCTCCACTAGGAGGTTCTATGGAAAACTCTTTATCTATTTTGGTGTGGATGGCAGGCAGGCCTATGTCTATTAGTTTTCAATAGGACTCACGAACCTTGTTTCTATCTACTATTATCTCAAAATAATCAAGTTATTAATAACTTGATGAAACCAAGACATAACTCCTTACGTGAAATTGTAGAAGATCTCCTTTCAGATCAAAGAATTCCATATCAAGTATTTTTCTCTTGTTGCACTTGCAGGCGATCACTTTTCATAAACTCTAAAAGTAGCTGATTGGCCAACAGCTTTTAATTTGCTAAATAGCTTTTGCATAAGAGATGGTGTAACATGAGCAAACACCCTGCTTTTACAACCCTAATACTCATTTTGAAATTGCACAGCTTTAAAGCTATGTGCTAAACTTTCCTTGTGTGATGTAGGTACAATGACAAAGCACCTCTCGTTCAAAACCATGAGCATGAAGCCGAAAGTCAAATCTATGACTGAAAGCGTCCCAACCAAACAGAAGACATCGGGTTTCCCTTTGAAACCTACTGAAGAAGCAAGACCTTTCAGAAGATTGATTAAATCTGCATCCTTGAAAGAAGCAAGCTCAAGTCGCGCCAATACCGACTCAGTTAAACTAATCAAGCCCCTGAGTCCAACTGTCAAGGTCAATGCACCTAAGCTCGCAGAGATGAGCGCAGAGAGAGAGAAGAGCTCTCTGGAAAATAAGTATTTTAAAGGGGAAAACCGTACTAATGTTTTGGCACAACAGCCCAGCACAATGGTAAAGAAGTTTGAATATAAGACTGAAGGAAGTGTACCTAAGAAACCTGAGTGCGGTGCAAGTTGCAGTCACATGGAGCCAGGTATGCTCAATTCTGGTATTTTTATTTCTTCCAGATATGTATCTTCTTATAAACATTACATTTTGTCATGTGCCACTTCCCTATTGATAGATATCCAACAATCCTCTTCAAAACATAGAAATTGCAGAACTTTTATGCCCCTAAAAAGCTTAAGAGAACTCTACATAGTTTATACCATGGCCCTAGCCACCTCCATTTTCTTCAAAAGTTTTCCAGATGTTCCCATTGTTGTTATTTTCTTTTAAACTCTATTTAAATGAATAAGTGGACGGTATGGGCAATTGCTTGAAGAAGTTGGGGGCTACTGTTTGAGTTTTCTTTTCACTTTGCAAAGGACTTGCTTGATACTCCTTTAAGGATTTTAGGTGTTTAATTAAGTTTGTTCAAAGAGCTTTTCAACTTGTTGTCTTCAGCAATTAAGAACTTGTATAAAATAGCAACTTCATTTGGTTTCAGCACTTGAAGATAAGAAGATGAGCAAACCAGTCCTCACAAAACAACATGAGGCCAACAAAAACCCCAGGAACATACTGGCTTCAAAGGAAAGTGATAAGAAATTTAAAAGATTGAAAACTGCAGTCAAAACAGTTCCGCCAGAGGCCAAAGATGGGGGAAATAATAAAATTTCAGACAAGCCCAAGGTGCTGCTTTCCAGATCTGGGGTTCCTCACAACAGCAAGAACCAGAAAGCAATCTCTATTGATGTTGAGGAGAAGTCGAGATCTACATTCTCCGACAAAAGTAGAGTTGAAAAGGCCTCAAAAAATGTGCTTTCGCTGGCCAGCTCTGTGGAGAAAGAGGACTCAGTTGATTTGGATGTAATTTCCCCCAATGTTGGGGTTGAGAAAATGAAAGCACCAAAGGATGTGCTCTCAATATCCGGCACTTTGGATAAAGAAAAAATGGTTGGTATCGATGTAAATACAATAGCAGCCGGGGTTGAAAAAATGAAAGCGCCTGAAGATATCCTCTCACGGGATCGATCTTTGGAGAAACTTATGGATTCAAATGGAATTTCTGCTAATGTCAAGAATGTGGAGGTGAAACCATCTATGCCAGTAGTTGACGATTCATCTCTTGTTAAGACTCCTTCAGGAACTCTGGCCATTCCAGAACAGGACTTTGTGTGGCAGTAAGATTTATATTATTGAAACAATTTGAATCACAACATTATGACCATATTAAACATCCCTTGCAATGGAAATTAGTATATATATCTTTGCTGTTTCAGGGGTAGTTTTCAAATTTTGCGAGTCAAGACACAAGCACAGGAAAGTTTCGATGGGATCCAGGCACACTTATCTACACATGTCTCTCCCAAGGTATTTGAAGTGGTGACCAAGTTTTCTGATAAACTGCAGTTGGAGGAGGTGCCTTCTGGTACTGTGTGGCCAGTGCAGTTCCAGAAAACAGAGCCGAGTGAAGAACATGTTGCCCTTTATTTCTTTGCTAGAGATCTGGAAAGGTTAGCACACAATATATTTTCTACGCTAGAAGTTCTTGCATTTAAAAAGTTTCACCTTTTTGTTCTTTGATATATGTAATGTGATGTATTGTGAAAAATTACTCTTCTTTTTGTGAATTTGGCTTTTATTATAATGTCCACCCCTACAAATCCGCAAATCTTACAGAACAGAGGAAATATTCTCTGTACTGTTAGCATCGGTTGGCGGATATCCTTTGTACCTCATTTGCTGCTCTCTTTTCTTTAATTGAGAGTAGGCATTGAGGAATGCTTTTTAGAGTAAATTACACAAATGTTCCTTGAAGTATCACTCATTTATTGTTTTGATCCATAAATGTGCGGCAGTTATGAGACTAGCTATAGCAGACTATTGCAAAGTTTGATTGGAGATAACTTGGCACTTCGGGGTGACATTTGTGGTGCTGAACTGCTTATCTTCCCTTCTGACAAATTGCCAAAGCAATCCCAAAGTAAGAACTCATTCTGGTACAAGTTCATGCTTCTAATTCAGTTTGGGATCAGTATAGCAGAGTAGGTTATTTCCTGTGGCGTTCTTTGCCTAAAAAGAAGCAAATTTGTTCCAAATATCTCTGTACAAACTGCCATGTCTGGTACTGGCACCTGAATTAGGCTTACAAGAAAGGTGCAAAGTAACACATACCAGTTGTAAAGATATCAATGTGCTCAAATATGCCATTGAAATGATATACTAATAATTCAGTTTTGCAGGGTGGAACAGTCTATTATATCTTTGGGGCATCTTTCGTGCACGGAAACAAGTACCTTCCAAAGCAACCTTGAACTCAGCAAAACCAATTGGTGGGCCATCAGGACACTTCCCAACAAAAATAAATGAAGACGTGAAACCCAGCAAAGAATTAACTATAGGCGATGACTTGACAAATCCGAAGGTAGAGGATGTTGCTGATTCTTTAGATCTGGGTCTAGAACTCTGTAAAAAGCCAGTGGAGCAGAATGCATTAAAATGCTTGGATTCCAGTGCATTCTGTTCTGAACAAGAAGCCCTGAATGCAAGTCATGCTTCTTTTACTAAGGTAGGGTATCCATGTATTATCTGTTTTGGGTGTTTAAGCATCAAGTATAAGCCTTGACTCTTATATTATACATCCAATTGAACAGTTAAATAGTCATTGTGGAAATTTAAAAACAGTAATATAGTGAAAAAAAAAATTCATGCTGCCATATATACTAGTACATCTTAAATATTCATTTTATCTTTCCAGATTTGTGCTACTAAAGCAGAAGATGTGAATGAGAAGATTGCATCCCTGCCAATTCTCCTGAGAAAGATGGCAGAAAATATTGCAGATGGTAATAGTACCTTTCCTCTCATTTCATATTTTACTTGATTTATTAGTAACATCAATCACAGCCAGCCAACTTCAATCCTGTTTTTTCCATTTTTTTTTTCTTTTTGATGTCAAAAATAGATAATAAAATCTTGTCACCGGAAAAACCGAGGGATGCAGAATTTAAGGCAGGAAATAAGCGACCCCACTTGTCAGATGAAACCTCATACGAGGAGATGGATCTGAAGAAGAGGAAGGAATGCGGTGGCTTCCAAATTGAGGCTGTACACAAGAGCAGCACCTTGCTGAAAAAACTTATTTCGCCCAAGATACATCCTTTGTCAATTGACCTTGAAAAACCTGCAGACGCTTGTGATGTGTACAGTGCTGAAGATGGAGAAATCTCTAGCTTGAGAAATGCAGGATGGTCAAAAACAGGGAGCAGTGCCATTAAGGTGATCTCGTCAAATGATAACGATGTGCCAGAGAATAAAATGCCTAATCTGAAGTTAGCTCTAGGAACTAAAAATCCTAGTCATAAGGAGGTTCTTCCATTGCCTTTATTCCCCTTAGCGCGGTTAAAAGAAGAGGAGAGTGACACATCTCCGTCCCTGTCTCTGACAATTGCGCCTCCTGGTTTAGAGCAAGGGATGGAAAGGCCGGTTGTGAAGATACAACAGTTTCTGCCAGAAAAGCCTGGTGTAAAGAAACCTTTGCGACTCTTTGGTGGGTATATCAATCCCTGAATAAATAGTGCGAGTTTAACTTACTGTAAATAATCTAAGACATAATCTAAGTTAGTAGTATCTTGTAGACTAGATAGGTGGTGAGAATGGTAGGGGCTAGAGAGTAGAGAGTTGAATGCTTTAGGTGTCTATAATAAAGTGTGTTTTGTGTTATTTGTTTTGCCTGCTTTTTTTTTTCTTTCTTTCTTTCTTTTCGGTAGTTGGTTTCAGAATGAAGAGTTGAAGACTTACGTCCAGTGTATATAGGACAAGAGAGAAAGGGTTGTTGCAATACAGTTATGCTTTAGGTTATGTCATAGCATCAGATGATGTTGGCAAGTTATGTTATAACATCATAGTGCGAAGCTTTTCTATTGAAGTGTGATACTTGTATAGTCGATTATTTTTGTAAGCCGCATCCTTGCTATCTAACATTTGTTTCTCTTCAATTATATTATCCATGGAGCGTTCGAAGAATTGTGTTGATTATTATATGATTTTAGGTTTTTCTTATTATTTGGGAATTAAACCCATTTTTATAATGAAATGGGCTTTAGCCCATGAGATTGAGAAGTGAATTAGTGAAAAATAATACAATATAAAACCTTTTTCCGCACCATGTGACTTTTTCGTTTTTTTTTGTCCAATGCAATTGAAAGCTGTGTATACTCAAGAACAATGTTTTAAAATACGGTTTCTATGCGGTATGCGGTGGCCCTCAAGAGCAATGTTTTAAAATGTGGTTTCTATGCGGTATGTGGCCGCATATGCGGATTTTTATGTGGACTTATATATGCGGATTTTAAAATGAAAATTAATATATATATATATAAACAAGTATGCGGTAATATGTGGTAATATGCAGCTGGATATGCGGTAAAAATATGCGGCTGAATATGCGGTCGAATATGTGGCTGCATATGCGGAACCGCATATTAGACCGCATATTGATTTTCTATGCGGTTGCCAACCGCATACGCACATGCAGCCGCATGAACCGCATTTTGTTACACTGCTCAAGAGTAAGAGAAGAGAGAGAGATTGAATTTCATATTTTCATTCTTGGATAATTCATTGATGACATGTACAAACTATTGTTAAAGCCTTAACTACAATCGTAACAGAAACTCAAATGTCTAACAAATTAACTACAATCGTAAGGACAGTTAAGTGAGAAAACCTTTTAAGAACCGACGCTCAAGTTGACAATTGTCTTCAGATTTTTCTTCTTTTTATTGGGATGAAATTATGACAATGAAAAGAAAATCAATCTCGTACCAGAATTCTTAAAAAAAAATATATATATATATATATAAAGACTGAAATTATGATCACCCATGTTGGGTGTTAGTTTCGATTAATTATTGATCCTGAGATAAGTTCGCCGAGTCCGAAAGTAGAGAAATCATATCTGCGTACAGATCTAAATTATTCAATTTCTTAAATTTTTACTTGAAAACTCATATTTCGGGGTAATATGTATATTATGGACCCGTACTATGAACTCATATTTATATTTTTAAAGTTTAAACTGTCAATATGAACCGTTAAACATGATCCTTATATGTAAATGTACTTGAAAACTCAATTTATATTTCTTAGAATTTTTTTACTGTTTTTTACATAGGTAGAAAACCACTGCAATTTGGATGATCCAGAATTTTCAACTCTAAGTGATGTTCTACCGATTAAAAAAATTACAAAAATTCTAAAAAATGAAAAATTTGATTTGCAAGCACATTTTCATAAGAGCATCATGTTGAATTATTTAGATCGACTGTTTTGATCTCAAAAATAAAGATACGAATCTATAACACAGATCATTGTATAATATGCATATTATCATAGTCTTACATATATTACCATAGTCTCACTCATTGTAAATAATGTTGTAACAAAATCTCTTTATACAAAAATAAATATATTGTTTGAATTTGAATTATTATTTCAGATTTAAATAAAAATACAAAATTTTATGTTATTTTAATCAAGTATAGTTAGGGCTACCAAAAAAGCTCGTAGTTTGTGATTTAATTGACTTCGATTTGGAAAAAAATTCGCAATTAACTCGTTCGATTGAAGTTTGTTCTGAAACAAATCAAACCAGTTCGGTTCAAATCTTATTTAAACTCAAACTCAAACTAGAGTAAGTTTGATTTGGTTTAATTCGTTTTTTAGCCCTACGTATAATTGAACTTAGTCACGTTCTCGTATCATGTCGTGTTCTGATCAAACTATTGCACATGTCGTATTTTTTATTTCAAAATAATCACATTACACAAATTGTCACGACACGTAACATACAAGAATCGTCATAGTCTCTTCACTGACACGTACACATTCACTGTGTCAGAACCGTGGCGCATCAAGTGACGAGGTGACATTTTTATTCAGCGTTTGTGATAAATTCATTGACATCGTCACGCCTGACCTCATCTCGTACGTTCCTTCTTGGGCGTCACAGTCAGATATAACATCCGACGGTCCCTATTACTTCTGATATATCACCTATTAAACCTCTTCCCTCCACCTCTCACAGCCTTCCCCCCTTTCTCCTTTCTTCCCCATTTCGCAAAACCCTAACCCTGGTTTTTTTCCCATGGCGGTAAATCCATCCAATCAACCTTCAGCAGGCATGTTCTTCCCGACTCAGACGCCCGGTACGGTGCTTTGTTGCACCTGCGGCGTACCGATGGCGCCGAACCCGGCCAACATGTGTGTGAGGTGCCTCCGATTGCGGGTCGACATCACTGAAGGGTTGCCACGACAGGCGACTGTGAACTTCTGCCCCGATTGTTCATCCTACCTCCAGCCGCCCAACAAATGGATGAGATTCAACCTTGAATCGCAGGAGCTGTTGCATTTTCTCGTGAAGAGACTTCACACGAGGTTCTCTCGTCTAGTAACGGTCTGTCATGCCGAGTTCATCTTTACGGAGCCACATTCTAAGCGCCTCAAGATCCGCCTTCGTGTTCGTCGGGAGGTATTTTTCGTTCTCAGATTGGTTTACACCTTTTGATTTCTTATGTATTTTGGGGTTATACTTCTTTTGTTTCGTCTTATATTGTAATTCTTACAATTTATAATTGATACTTGAATCAAAGCTATAGCTGCATTTGATAGTTAATCGGGCGAAGTTGGATATATTGAATGGTTAATTTGACGCTTTGCTAGTCAATTGGTTTAAATCTTGTTACATCAGTACTGAAATATGGTGCTCCGGGGTTTCAAATGAAAAGAAAAATATGATTTCCAGTACATGCTGTTTATTTTTGCACTGGTTACTGCACTTTCAATCTTCCTGATACATTATGTTCTCACAGTCTAGGCACATACAACATTGGTAATCTTTGGCATACCAGCTGATGTATTTTTTTGTAAATACTCAGTCATCATCATCTGTGAAGTACCCACTGAGATCATAGAGAGCACAAAAAAAATGTGAAATTAATAATTATTGAACTGAGCATGCAGGTTCTAAACGGGGCAGTACTAGAACAACCGCACATAGTGGAGTTTGTTGTGCATGACAAACTGTGCACCCCGTGCTCACGTCTCCAGGCGAATCCAGACCAGTGGGTAGCAGCTGTGCAGCTGCGTCAGCATGTGACCCATCGCCGCACGTTCCTCTTCCTGGAGCAGCTCATCCTTCGCCATGGCGCTGCAACCCGTGCTGTGCGTATCGCCGCTGCACCTCATGGCCTTGATTTCTTCTTTGCCTCCCGCTCACATGCCAATCGTCTTGTTGACTTCTTAAACTCGGTAACTATTGCCAATTGATGTTAAATATTTGTCTCAGCTTTTAAAATAATTTGTAATTTTCAAGTTTCATTATTGCTCTTTTTAGCCCTCGTGCAAGCCAAGCAACTTTCTCAATAGGAGCGTTTTAAATGCTTCCATCTTTTGTGCCTCCATTATGCTTGATTTTGTACAAGTTCAACAACTAAATACATTCTTGAACTAAAATAACAAAATAAGACTGTTAAATGTTATCTATTACACTTACGCTGCATGCACATAAATATTGACAGCATTTTGGCTTCATTATAATGGAGATTAAGAGCACGAGTAAAATATCTAGAAATTGTTTACATCAGTGAAGTCATACAAATCATAGTGTTTAGCACATAAATAAAGTGGCCAAACATGCGGGCCACCTGGACTTGTGTGCTAAACAAACTGTAGTTTTATGTGTATATAAAGAAAATGAACTAGATCATCTAATGACTTTATTTTGATCTATTGAACTCTTAAAAATAGTGGCATGGTGGAGGTACAGAAAATGGCAGTCCATGAACCTTTGTCTGTCATATTTAAAGGCCTGGTGTTGACTCTTTATATTAATGTTCCCAAGTCTTAGCTTGAAGGATAATATCGAATTTATCTCATTCATTCTTAACAGGTTGCCCCCATCCATTTCCGCACTGATAAGCAACTCGTTTCTCATGACGAGAAATCAAGTGTCTACAATTATAAGCACACCTTTTCGGTGGAAATCTCTCCCATTTGTCGTGAGGATTTGATTTGTCTTCCACCAAAGGTGGCCCGTTCACTTGGCAACCTGGGCCCCCTTGTAATTTGTACCAAGGTGTCAAACTCTATTATCCTCATGGATCCATTTACTTTGCGGGTTGCCTACATCAATGCGACCCAGTACTGGAGTGATCCATTCCGCCCATTATTGTCTAGCCGTCAGCTCGTTGAGTACTCCATCCTTGATATCGAGCTCGAGTCAGATATTGTTACTGTTGCTGGATCCCGGTACCAGCTGGCTTCTGTCGAGGTGGCCCGTATGTCAGACTTCTCAAATATATTCAGAGTCAAGACACATATAGGCCACTTGTTGAATGTTGGTGATAACGCGCTTGGTTACGATTTATTTGGTGCAAACACCAATGACATGGAAATGGATAAGTACAAGGGCTTGGTGTTGCCAGAGTGCTTGCTTGTGAAGAAGAGTTATGAGGAGACGCGGGCTAAGCGTAGGGGTAAGCAGCGTAATTTCAAGCTGAAGCGACTTGAGGTAGAGGTGGATGCCACAAATGGGAGAAAAGGAGAAGAGGATAAGAAAAATGATGAGTATAGGAAGTTTTTGGAAGAGCTTGAGGAGAACCCGGAGCTGAGGTTTAATATCTCCTTGTATAAGAATGAGAATTATGAGCCATCAGAGATGGGATCTTCCATGGCTGATGTTGATGAGACTCCATCTGTGCCTGTTGAAGAGCTAGTGGCAGATCTCGAGGATCTTGATATCACGGATGATCAAGATTAAGAGTTTCTTTTGTAAGTTGCTTTAGCTTTTTTTAATCATATAAATGTTTTTCTTCTTTGTTATGAAGTTTTGGTAGCTTGTGTTCCATGGGGATCGGGATAATTGGGTTAGGGGAATGTGTGTTTTGATGTAAGATAACATGAGAATGCTGTATGGCTTTTGTTTAGTTCTTTTATATGGGATTTTGTCAGATGATGTTCTTAGGTTTCTTTCCTTCTTTTTGCGTTTCTTTAGAATAAAACTGCACGTGTTTTCAAGTTGTGTCATGTTGGGCTTTTATCCAAATGTATTTTTTTTTTTTTGATGAAACAAATGTATGTCGTAGTTGGTCAAATACGTAATTTTGAAGTTTTTGAGGGGTATACGTGAAATTCCCCCAAAAAAAATTAAGAAAACATGTATTGCGTGATCTCTTGTTACGATGCTTATTCAATTATAGTGAAAATTGTCAGTGTACCCATCATTTTGAAATAGCCAACTTCTCCCTCAATCCACCATAATATCCAATATACCCATACAAATTTAACATTCTTTTATCTCTTTTTATTTAATTATTTTAAAATTCTAATTGACCATTATGCCCTTTATTTTCAGTGCTTTTAATTTTTGTTCTTCTTCTTCAAACGCGGCTCATCTCTTTTACACTACCGATCTCTCCCTAATCTCAATTGTCAGAAGCAAACTCCGTGCAAATATTTGTCGAAGTTTTGTGGACCATATAAATTTTTAAGGGTTATTTAGTCAAAAAATTATAATTTATAGAACTTCTCAGGTTTGCTGGTACACCAACTAAATCATCAAATTAGAGGCTCAACTCAAAATGAGAAAAGCCACCTAGCCTTTCACGGATTCAACTAAATCGTCAAATGAGAAAGGTCACCGGGCCTTTCACCGATTTCAACTTAATCATCAAAATCAGATTTTCTATCAAGGAAGAAAGGAAATATAAAGATAGACGGGAGGAAATATTAGACGTGAAGATCAAGCGGCTTTCTTTTTCTTCTTCAATCGACATGTAAATTCAATCCAGTTTAAACATTAATGGAGATGTGAAGTTACAATCAGAGGGGCATAATTGTCAATTAGATTTTTAAAATAATTAAATAAAAATAAATAGAAGAAAGAATGTTAAATTTGTAGGGGTACTAGATATTATGGTAATTTAACGGAAAAATTGGCTATTTTAAAAATTTAGATGGATACACCTGAAATTTTCCATAAAAAATTCGGTGGCCCTCACCAAATTGTTTTCTTCAACCAGTTCAGTGGTTGGTGCAGACTTCAGAGCAATACTGTGCTCCATACTCCATACTAAACAAAATGAACAGGCCCCTCCAGTCTCACCAAAACAGGCACTACTAGAATATGAGTTTTTTGCAAGGGCAGGAAAATGGCTTACTGCATGGGCTTACCCTTGCAGAAAGCCCAAAAAGGGCATTAGCATGCGCTTACGCTTGCAAATGTATCCTTGCTATAGCCTTCGACACTAATACTAAGTATTGGCAAGGACGCGCATGCTAATACTTTTTCCTAACTTGTTGCATGCGCTTACGCTTGCAACAACCACGCATGCAAATACTTTCAGAGTTGGCCCCGTTTGTAGTGTTTGCAAGGGTAGACAGCGTGGGACCCATCTGATTATTTGCAAGGGAGGGAACGTGGGTCCCACCTGGACTATTTGCAAGGCCAGGTAACGTGGGTCCGACCTGACTATTAGCAAGGCTACCACACGTGGGCCCCACCCGCCTATTTGCAAGGCTAACACAACTGGGTCCCGCCTGACTATTAGCCAGGCAAGGGAACGCGGGTCCCGCCTGACTATTAGCAAGGCAAGGGAACGGGGGTCCCACCAGACTATTAGCAAGGCAAGGGAACGTGGGTCCCACCTGACTATTAGCAAGGCAAGGGAAAGTGGGTCCCACCTGACAATTTGCAAGGATATGATTTACATTTTTTGCATGCACTGCAGTTCATACTATTTGCGTGGAAGTACCAATGGATATAATAACAGGAAATGACTGCAAATCAGCATGCTCCAATTATAAATCCTCCCTGCTGGTACCAATCTGGTACCAGCCCAGTGCTGTTTTACAATTCCCAGATTTCCATTCATAAAGGTTTACATAAAACTCATTGAAAAATAAGTATAAAGCAACTAATAAGCATTGACCAACAAAGGATAATCATCTTACATTGTACTAATAAGTATTGACCAACAAAGATTTACATATTTTGTCATCTAGAGCATACCCAATAAAAGACTGAACTTCTAAATATACCAAAATGTACCCACCTATCAAGCATTCACAAAATAAACAACCCCATAAATTAACAAAATATACCCACAATATTACCTAAATATTGACAACCACCTAGTCATCCCTGGTTCAACCTGAAGGTTGATTGGCCCACCAATCGGTCATTGCGGCATCATTCCCTGCAATTTCTTGTCCATTGTGAGAACTCAGCAGTGCTTGGAAAGACCCATCCTGATTTAGATGTGAAGAACCATCAACATCCTATGTATACCAAATTGTAATGTTAGAACATGTTCTTGTTACCACAGTAATGTTGCATATATTAGTGTCGAACATCTATTTTCTGTCAGACTTGTCACAGTGCTGATCACTTAGATTTTTAGCTTAAAATGTTACCTGTGAATAACCCGTATTCCCTAGTATACCATCTTGTGGTAGTTCATGAGTGCTAGCTGGTGCCTAAGTTGAAAATGACAAGGCACAAATGTTAGTATAGGTTGTTGTCAGGAAAGCATTCATCTCAGGTGTGTACACTGTGGGTATATGTGAACACAACAACCCTTTAATTTTTAGCTTAAAATGTTACCTGTGAATAGCCCGTATTCCCTAGTATACCATCTTGTGGTAGTTCATGAGTGCTAGCTGGTGCCTAAGTTAAAAATGACAAGACACAAATGTTAGTATAGGTTGTTGTCAGGAAAGCATTCATCTCAGGTGTGTACACTGTGGGTATATGTGAACACAACAACCCTTTAATTTTAAAACCCTAAAATAATCCCGAATTTGCTCAGACTTACATGTGAAGGAGGCTTTTGTAGGCCATGCATTTTGAATAATTGGGAGAATAGTAATTGATTTTGTGCTTGATCTCTCATCCTCTCTTCGCGCTCCTCGGCGATACGGCGGTCACGGTCTTGCACGATCGCATCTACTTCTGCCCTAGAGAAGGTCTCCTGCACACCACTATTTGTCAACCCAGATACAGAGGATGCTACATGGCTCTGCCTTTCCCGGGTGGTTGATGATTGCACCTTTTTCAAGCATGCTTCCAAATCCTAAGATGCGGCCACGGTTTGGTCTGCCAATGGCTGTCAGAAATAAAGTGTTGTCGTCCAATTCAGCATAAGCCTCATCAGCCCTCATTGCCTTAACCTTCCTCTGTTGGATGCATATGCAAAAGATGAGAATATGAAAAAGATGAGGAATAAGGAAAAAGGGGAGAGGCAGCACTGCCAGCCATTAGATGTAATAAAGTTCAAATCTAAGTGATGTAACTGGTAACATCACTTAGATTCTGTGGGAAATGTAATAAAGTTGAAATTGAGATGGCATTATTTCATAAGCATACTGCAGTGACCTACTTTAGTAACAGTTGATTTGATAACTGTGGGTTTGGTACATTTACATTTATATTGGTACTTGGTGGTAACAACACTACTTTAAAAAAAAATGTCAACTAGTAAAATTCAACTTACATAAACTTGCTCTTTTCTCGCGGTTGTAAATTGCAAGGAGTTGATATCATACTCTTGAACCTGCCCACTTGTCTCGTCAGCTGTTGGATTCACGCCTCCATTACCATCGATTTGTTCATTAATTCCGGTCACACTCTCATCGGCAGCATTTATTTGGGCCACCACTGGTGATACGCCATTTTCTCTTGCACAGTGCATATGGATGTAAAGGTCCTCCATGGTTGGCTTTTTCCCCTTGTTCAAAGTTGTCTCCAGATGAAAAGCAAGAATGACAATTAAAGGTTAGATATATGCTGAATTTGGAAATAGTGATAATATTGGAACATAAGTATTCGGAAGTTTACCAGTTTCGTAAAATGTTGGTGAGCACTAGCTGATCCAGCGTAGTGGGATACAGAATTTCCAGAGGCAGTGCGGTTTACTTGGTTTTGTTTACTGACCAGTTGCCACTCATCTGAGAAGAAGATATCGCAAAGACCTTGCCAATGTACCGGGGCCACACACCAATGCGGCACATTGGCCTTCCATGCCATAATGTCCCAACCATATAATTTTATGCGATTATGCCTTGCTTTAGCCAGCTCCTCACAGTACCTTTTGCCTGCTATGGCATCGAGTACTGTACGACAACGGTCAGGATCTTCATCCTTTGCATATCTATATCTCTCCTACATCCAAGAAAATTTTGGAGTTAACATCCAACTATAACTGTGCCATATATATATATTTGATAAGAAACCCTACCATTTGCACATGTAGGTTTTGGTAAAACATGAATCTCGAAGATTTGCTAAAGGGTATTAATTGCAGTACCTTAATTTGGCACTGTTTAGGACAGTCAAATTATGTCACTTTTCAAATTGAGCTGAGGTGATACTTTGTGGCTGGTTTTTTGTTGTTCTATTGAGTGAATTGAGTTGATTCAAGATTGGTTCTGAGTAGTATGCAATGTGTTGTATAAATTATATAACTGCCCCTAGAACTTTTGCAGTTTGACCCCTATACTTGATCCATTTAGCAAATTATCAACATGATGAGCTTGCTGACAAAGGCTGAGGGCTTATAGATCCTATTTCTCATGGTTATAGATCCATCAAATGTTAAACTAATGAAAAAAAAAATTGTATACTAAAAAAGAAGGAATATTTTAAAGAGTACTTTTTATTTCTAACTTGTTAATACTGATGGCGTAAAGAGAAATTTAGATATATGCCCTTCATAACTTCATTAATTTGATATTTCCCCATCAACATTTCTAAATTAGCTATATCCCCATCTAAACTTAATTATGTTAGGAATATCCCCATTAGTAACTTATTCACTAAAAAATATAGTTTAATAATAAAAAAAATGACTGTTTAACCCTTTCTTTAAAACACAGTTTTCTTGCTAACCTCTTCATTTCCCGTATATTACAATTAAACCACTTTGGGGGAATTCTGTGAATGTGAAAATACATTGGACCACATGATGCAATATTGTAGTTGATCCCAGTTCAGCCACTAGATTCTAACTTGATGATTTTACTAAAGCTCTTTCTAAAGTAGTAGTAAAGTAAGCTACCAATTTGGTGAGTATCGGAAGGAGATACGTTCAATCTAAGATTGGGTTAAAAACCACAACAGAGACGATGAATTCCGATAATTAAAACTGAAATTGAATAAATGTTACCAGAAACTCCCTCTCCAGGTTTTTCTTTGATTGGTCATAGAACGCATGAAAAGATCTTAAGGGTGCAGGCATGAGGCTAAGGGCTAGCCTAGTGATTGTCGCTGTTATCAACTTTGGGTTGGTTGCGCAACTGAACTCGCGTTCGCCAACTCGCCATACCTCCGGTCGTTCTTCAGGAGCATCCTTCACTGGCCTTATCTTTCCCGGGCCTCGCCCCTTTTTTTTTGGAGGTTCAGTTGGTGTAATTTTACCTTCGGGTGTAGCAATCAAACTGGCACCAACAACTATTGTTGGATCTGTACTACGCTTCCTCTTGGTGTATTTGGTTGCTTTTGCTCTTGTGTCTCGATACTTGTTGCGAGAAGCCATTTGTCTTTTGCTAACAAGGGAACAAATATGATGTTATATAACAAGGGAACAACTAAAGGAGGAATTTTTTATTAAACCACTTTTAGGTCTTCGGTCTTACAACTCTTAACCCTTATAAGTATTATAATTAGTATAAAAAGATAGCAACCCTTAACCCTTACAACAAATATATAGTAATAATACCTTTTAGCTTCAGGTCTAAAATTTGTTACTAGAGTTCTGATCTAAATTACAAATACCTTTTAATTGCATGGAAAAATATATAGACTGCCACATTAATATGTAGTTGGTGTACATTCATTACTATATATCAGCTAAATATTTAAATGCTAAAGTTGGTTTTTATCTCAAATAGCAACAAACAAATATATACAAGGCATGCTCAAAATGCAGAACACCCTTATCACTATGTTTTATCCCTTCTACAAATGGGAAAAAGTTATCATTTAACAAAAAAAGAAGTAAAAGAGGAAAATATTTGAAGCGATATGAGATGTACCTAGTTAAAGCAACAAATGGGTAAATGTGGAAGTGGGTACCCAATTTCAAAAAAATGGGTATACATTTGCAACAAATGGTTACCTAGTTAGAAATAAAATGGGTTGTAGATCGAAATACACAAACCTTTGTAATCTCAATTAATTTCTAATGGGTTTACATTTTTTGTCTAATGTACAGCATCAAACTTTAGAATTTGCAACAAATGGCTAAAAGGGAAAAATTAGTTACCTAGTTACTGTACTAGCAGGATCCCACAGAGATATGACAAGTGGGTACCTAATTTCAAACAAATATGCCCAAATTAGCACTGAATTCTTTTACGGCTTACTTCAATTCCGACATTCTCAAATCAAGAGGAAAGAGGAAGGTATTGAGTAAGGAGATGATGTACCTAATGGGTTTCTCCGAGTATTGCACAGAGATAATGGGGGCACAAAAGAGAGTCAGGCGAAAATGTTGTGGTAAGAGAGGAAGATAGTGGCGGCCGTTTTGTTTTTCTCTCTGTAAAACCGATTTGATAAAGTTGCTTTCAACTCTAGATGTGAATGTAGTACTTAACTTCTGAGATACCTCATTATTTGCTTGACCCTCGTGTCCTGATCTAACTGATTTAGTTGAGTTTTGAGATTCTTGCAGATTTTATTTGAACGGCTGAGATTGTTAAATTTGGGATCTCAAAATCTCAGATATATCAGAGAGGAGAATGGGCGGGCGCCCAAAATGGTGAAACAGAAGTGGGGGGAAAATGAAATTTCGCCTGAGCGCCCAAGTTCAATTAGAAACAGAGCGGTTATGGCTTCGCCCAATCAGCGGTCCAGCTACAAGTACACAGGTTGTGCGCTGCCAATAGCTGAACTTGATCTGTTTGAATATTCGCCCAAAGTTCATGTAGAAGAAAATAAACCTGCTGTTATTCTTGTTCAATTTGAGGAACCTGTTATACCGATCCCAGCCGGTGAAAATGGTTAATATTTGCAATTAAAATAAGAATCCCTTGAGATCAGCAGCATCGGAAAATGTGAACGTTTGGGATGAGAATAACATATTCATGTTATTCCTGGATAATAACAGGAGATCTATTTCCTTCAATCGAATGAGATAAATAAGATGGCAGTGATATGATTATATGAATTGCCTAAAAAAGTCATATATTTTGTTAGTAATTTGGAAATGAAATATTATGCATGTTCTATTTTATTTTACGAATTTAAAATTTTTGTTTGATTGTTTTAGTTGAATTTGTAGATGTAATATAAATATATATTTTTGTAATTCCTTGAATGATATTTGTATTACATGGTTAGTATTTTATGTAATTAGTGAGATGTAAAGATTATAAATAAAAATATGGAATAAAAAATGATGAAATAATATTAATAATTCATGTGGGTAAATGGTAATATTGTAGTTTATTGCTATATTAAATAATTTATGCAGACATTAAATTATATTGCATTTTGTTTATATATGTTGTATATATAGATCACATCATGCATGTTTGAATATGAACCACAAACTCTTGTTGGGCGAGGCAATGAAGATGTAACGAAATAAACCATGTGGGGGTCGATCGGAACCGTTGAAACCGAAGAACATTACATTTATAGCCTTGGGGAAAATTTTCATCACGTAAAGTTTATATTTACCCCTCCATCTAATTGACCAAATATTGAAGCATCAAATGGCTACAAATAGTTTGCGGTGGATCGAAACCAAGACATAACCGAACTTATTGTATTTTTGGCTTGTTATGCTTAATGTCAACTCTTGATCATTTCATAATAAATTTTGAGTCGTTTCATCGTTGATCGACCGTTGGATTATCAAATCAAAATGAACGGTCCAAATATATTTCATTGATTTCTAGGGGCAAAAAATGATGAAAGGCCATAAAATTTATGTCATTAAGAATTAGTTGCGAGATTAGAGTTTAAAAAAAATTATAAATTTTTTTTGGATTTTTTCATAATTGTTTCTGTATACAACCAGTATCTAAATAATAACAAATGCAGAAGCCAACCGTCTGATTGTTGATAGATGGGCCTGATCTACCCATTAATTTTGGTGCTGGCACTGAGTATCTATACTCTGAAGTAGCACCTTTATTGCTATTTAATCTGACCCTGCACGATGCATATGCTGCTTCAATATACGCGCTTGAGTATGATCAAACCGCTCCGATCTAACCACACATACTACGTTACCTGAGGCAGAAGATGTCGGGTAGGTCTCCCAAGTAAATGCGGGTAAATATCCTCCCCGGTACCGTAAAATATTCCCTTCACTTACGTTCCGGATGAACTCCCAGACGCTCTAGGATTCGGGCGGACGGGGGTGGCAGTGTGATTTGGCTTTGAGATTCGTGCCAAATTAAATAGAACGGACAAGATCAAGTAATTGTAATATATTACCTATTACGGTACCGATCGAGGATGTGAATTTCAAGAGACGCAACCCTTTTCCTTTACACTTAGCGTATTTTTTGAAATCCCTCTCTCAAACTCTCGCTCTCTCCCCCATAAGCTGAGAACTCCGACCGTCGCCCTCCCTGTACGCCCAGTATCAACCCGATCCGATCTCAGTCGCCGTCGCCTACCGGAGTCACCGACGCCGATCTCCTCTCTACTAGGGCTTCGAGATCCCCGATCTATTGGATATCAGACTCCGCCGTCAATCGGTAAGTCCTTTTGATTTAGGTTAATGCTTCACAAACTGATGTGACAATGGAAAAGCTTTCCCCTTTTCTTCACATTTAGGTTAATTGTTTGAAATGTATGAGACCCGCAGAGCTTTCCCCTTTTCGTTTGATTTAGGTTAATGCTGTCAGAAATCTATGTGACAATAGCAGAGCTAGGTTAATTATATTTAGGTTAATGCTATCAGAAATCTATTTGATTTAGGTTAATGCCGGGAGAACCAGACAATGCTGACAAAGAAAGTTAATTATATTGTTAATTAGTACTAGCCAACTTTCTTTGTTAAAACCATATTATATTGTTAATTAGTACTAGCCAACTTTCTTTGTCAAAACCATATTATATTGTTAATTCGGACAAGATCAACTTTCTTTGTTAAAACCAGAAGTAAAACCAGAAACCAACATGCCGGGAAAACCATTCAAAAAAATGATTGGATTGAGTGAAGTTCAATTATATTGTCAAAATCTGACAATTAAAGGTTGGTTATGTAACAATAGGTTCCATGGCTGACAATGCTGGCAAAGATGCCGGCTCGCAGTCCGAGGGAGTTGGTCGCCGACAACCTCCAAGGTATACTAAGAGCCAAATAATTCAGAAAAAGCCGCGACTGATTTTTCTATCCCCCCCCGGCCGCCTCTACCGTCATACAGAACAGAACCCAAGCTGCCATCGCTACCGGAAGCCCCTGAGATAGATGCAACTGTGGCACCGTCTAATCCAGAACCTGTTGAACCCCCACCCCCACATCCGCCGTCAGATGCACCCCCACATACGCCTAATCCAACCGTGCCACCGCCTAATCCATCGCCTGTAGCCCCGCCACCTCTGCCGTCAGATGCATCCGGATCAAAACCGCCACCGCCTAACACCAGCAAGGTAGCGGCAACTGTGCCTTCGCCCAATCCACCGCCTAATCCACCGCCAAAAAAGTCTGTCAGAGGTCGAGCCAAACGTAACAGCTCGAGCATGGTGCGGCCACTCCGCCGCTCATCAAGGCTCAACCCGTTGAGCACATTGCTGCAAGATGAGCCATCTGATAAAGGTACCGATACTGTGTTTAATCAAAGGGAAATTTGGTCTACCCATACAAACTTTCAAAATAGCAAATTATTTCCCATAAAACTGAAATTGACAAATAACTGAGTTTCTGGCTAAAACACTTGTTATTTTCCTCCCCTTGAAAAAAACTGAAATTGACAAATAACTGAGTTTAAAACTTATAATGTTAGATTGAATATTTCCAGAGCCTAGCTTTATTTAATCTATTTTCTAGTTATTTTAACACTGAACTTGACAAATATAGCCTCCTCCTCCTCCCTCCTCCTCCACTCTTAACTGTAGCAACCTTACAGTGTCCTGTGAAAATATAACGGCTTTGTGAACAGAATATTTGTCAATTTCAGTTTTAAAATAACTAAATAGTAGACCAGAAAATTTGTCAATTTCACTGTACCCAGAAAATTTGTCAAATTTCACTGTACCCATGCATGTATGATGCCCATTAAAAGGTATATAATTAATGTAAGGAAAGGATTGCTAGCTTGTTTACTCTTGTGCAGTGTTTATCTGTCCCCCTATGCTATTTAATGTTGTATAAATGTGCATATGCTGAGCTTCAAATACTAATATTAAAATGATCGTTGTCCTGCCTAGGTAAACAGAATTAATTTAATTTTGTGGCTATTTTTAAGTAATATTGCACAATTTGTGCTTCTATTGTTGTCTTAGTAATTTCTATACTTATAGATTAATATTGAGAAACTTGAAAATAAGTATTTTTAATGCCATGCCAATATTTATCTGATATTTAAAATTACGTTGAGAAACTTTCTATTGAAAATAGATTTTTCTTGCCCTAATCTTAGAAATACAACATGGTCTCTTCTACCCATGTTGTTTTTCTTTCTTAAAAGAGGCACAAATTATTTGATTTTTAGTTCTTGAAGTTCTCTTGATTAATCAATGTATTTTTAATATATCCTCAAACTCTTCTATAGAGCTTCAAAATTTATAATGCCTAGTTTATTACCTGTAGGCAAAATTTATAATGCCTAGTTTATATGGGGGAAACAAGTCAACAAATAGTAGCGGTGTTTGCATTAAAGGGGAGTGGGATGGAATTGACACACCACAAGACTACTATGGACTTCTCCAAGAGGTAATTGAACTAGATTACGATGGACTCAACAAGGTCGTTCTCTTTAGGTGTAATTGGTTTGACATAACAAACGGTGTAAGGGTGGACATTCAACATGGAATTGTTGAGGTTAAACATGCTTCCCGCCTTAAAAATTATGAACCATTTGTATTGGCACCTCAAGCAATCCAAGTGTTCTACCTTCCGTATCCATCGGAAAAAATTGAAAGACGCCAATGGTGGGTGGCAATGAAAACTAGCGCGAAGGGGAGGTTTCATGTCGAGGACGAAGTCGATGCAAACCTAGAATTTTTCCAAGATGAAATGCCGGATCATTCGATCGAGGTTTCAAATGGTGAAGAATTTGATTGGGATGGTATGGCCCCACAAGAAGACGAGTACGAGCTAGTAGATGACAACCCAATTGAGGAAGATGACGAAGAGTTGGACATGGAGCAAGGTGTCGATGAATTTGGTTTCAATGCCTATGATGATTCCGATCAAGAGTTTTAATTGGTGAATCAATAGTTGTATATATGTGTGTTGTGTCACAATATATGTTTGTACAATTATTTTTTGGGTTTCTCAATTATTTTGTGTCACAATCATTTTGAGTTTTAATGGGTGAATCAATGTTTGTGTCACAATGTTTTTACAATTATTGTTCTAAATACCAAGATTTAAGTTACCAAAGTATTTAATTCTTATGTACTGATATTAATCATGTTGTTGTGATTTATAATAAAATATCATTTTAAATATTCTAAGGAGATATAAAATAAACAGAAATGCTACTGTCTCCAGGAACTAAACAATTGCAAGCGTAAGCCCATGCAATTGTTTAGATTCGACAGTCCAGAGTATTTGCAAGGGCATGTGGTTGAGTTGTTGCAAGGACCTCCAATTAAATATAATATCTAACATGTAGTTAAGTATTTGCAAGGGCATGGAGTTGAGTTGTTGCATGGGCCTCCAATTAAATATAATATCGGACCTTCATAATGTATTTGCAAGAGCATGGGGTTGAGTTGTTGCAAGGACCTCCAATTAAATATAATATCTGACCTTCGGTTAAGTATTTGCAAGGGCATGGGGTTGAGTTATTGCATGGGCCTCTAATTAAATATAATATCGGACCTTCATAATGTATTTGCAAGGGCATGGGGTTGAGTTGTTGCAAGGACCTCCAATTAAATATAATATCTGACCTTCGGTTAAGTATTTGCAAGGGCTTGTGGTTGAGTTGTTGCATGGGCCTCCAATTAAATATATTATCTGACCTTCAAAATGTATTTGCAAGGGCATCTAGAAAACATTTGCATGCGTGCACATCAAACATTTGCATGCGATACAATTTGCATGGGATACCCTTGCAACAAGCTTTATGAATCCAGAAATGCCGTTTCTTTTGCATGGGCTTTCCTACCCTTACTAAAACCAAGTGCTGCCCTTGCAAAAAACTCATATTCTAGTAGTGAGGACGCATCCAAGTTATCATTTTTCACGTGATGTGACGAAGAATAATCGCAAATCCGGATTAGCCAAACTGTTATTATGTGTTTTGATTAATAGATACAAATTATTTGTTGTTTGTCTTTTTTCAAATTATGTTTTTTGAATTTTCTAAAAGTTGTGTTAGTAACTATTCTTCATATTTGAGTTAACCGTTACTCTCACTAGAATACAACGAGTGAGTCTATATTGATATGTTGTACTATAGATGAAGATAACTAATTTTAAAGTTCAGACAATTAATTCAATCCATTAAAAGTTAAAAATATTTCAGTATGAAAATACAATCGGAGATCAAATTTTATATTTTTAGTACGTAGAAAATCACTTGATCTAAAAATTATGAACTATTCGAAAGCAATAATTTTATAATTATTTAAATAAATGGTAAAATATTCTAAAAAGAATGTGAACTTGGTCTCCAAGTACATTTACATATAGATCATATTTAACAGTTCGAATTGATTGTTTCGACTTTGAAAATCAAGATATGGATCCATAACACGTGGATTAGTAATTTGCATATTACTATAGCCTCACTCTTCTATAATTTTATATGAGATGGGCTATGGTGAGTTGTGAAGTTATCTTCGTTTTCAAAGACCAAACAGTCGATCTGATCCGCTCAACAAGATATCCATATTGAAATGTGCTTGGAGATCAAATTTTACATTTTTTGAAATTTTTTTACTATTTTTGTAGATAGGTAGAAAACCGTTTTTTTTTAATGGTTCCGGACCATAAAAAACAGTGATTTTGAAATATTTTAAAAAAATAGTAAAAAATTTCCAAAAAAATGTAAAATTTGGTCTCCAAGCACACTTTAATATGGATATCTTGTTGAGCGGTTCGGATCGACTGTTGGTATTTAAAAATGGAGATATGAGCGTGAAGTAAAACAAGATCATTACTTCGCAACTCACCGTAGCCCATCTCATTTTATATTATCTACATTGAAATAATTGAAATTAGGTGGATCTTTAAAATAGTATAATAAAACGAGGAACTCATCATATCATTAATGGATACAAAAACCATACAATATGATCTACTAATAAGTTCACGGATATGAATATTATTCAATTAGAAAATTTATACCTACTATATTTCCTTTGTATAACTTAAAAATAATTTGGATAATGAATGATTTATATCCTTACTATAATTCATATTTACCATGTAAAAATGCAACAAAATGTTGTACGATTTATTTAATAATTATTTTTTAACAAGAGACATCGGCCAAAATATGAATGAAAATTATTAATACTTCAGTAAAAAAATCAATTTTTAACAACAATGAAAAATTAGTAAAGTGGCATGCTAACTGAAATCGGGTTAAATGTGGATTCATCCATAAATGCCAATTTTTTTAATTCTCACTGGAATTGGAGGGCTTCAACATATGCATTAATTTAGTTCATAATTTATTTACAATTTATTAGTTAGTTACAACTTACAACATATGCATAGATAGCGATCCTTTCAGTCATATAATGAACCCAATTAATTGTTAAACGGAGAGGACCCGGATTGGAAGGAAATTGAGAGGATCAGAAATCGGATCTGAACAGATCCAAATTCCTCCGATTCCTCCTCGTGGGACTGACACAATCCACCAACCGCCGCTCCGCTGTCTCATCTCCCACGGTCTATAATCGATCCATACCATAGATTCGCAATCGGACGGTGGATACAAAGATGATGCGGTTTTAGCGTCATCCCATGAAACCAGTCGCCCCTCCTTTTTGAGAATTCATATCACCGACGGTACCGTAATAGGGAATCTTTTACAAGTACTTGATCTGGACCGTTATTTTTAACTTGGAACGAATCTCAAAGCCCAATAATACTGCCCCCTCAGTCAGCCCGAATCTAAACCGGATTATAGTTAATCTCAACCGTCAATAGCTAATTGTAAAAGGAAATCTTTTACGGTACCGTCGAGGATATGGACTCCCTTTTTGAATGGTCTCTGTTTCTCTCTGCTATCATTTTCGATCGAATATCCCCCATTTCCATCCACCCCTCAAAAAAGCACAAACTAAATCTATATAAATAGGCCTCTGATTCACCCCGCACCTCTCCTTTCTCTCTCACTCTGGCATTTTCACAAGCAGGAGATAGGCGCTTCTTCTGCCACGCCGACTCAAGGTTTCCTCTCATTTTTTCACCATTGTCTAAATATTGTTTCTCCTTTTGTTTGATCGATTTGAATTGCTCATTTGAAAGAAGGTGTTATTTTGATCTTTCTCTTGTTAATTTCTCCCGCCGTTTTGGATCTGAGATGATAGATCCGAATATTTGAATTTATCCTCGTTTTCTATGATAAGCGGTGCGCTTCAGTGGCACAGGCTGTTGCGTATTGGGTTTTGCTTGTATGATTTGGTCTCATGGCGTCCTGTGTTGGTTCTTAATATTATTAGGTAAGGCAGTTACTCGCGTACTAGGTCGATGACCTGAACTGGTCCTTAGATTAGAGAACATTGCACTACAGTAATTACTAATGTACTATTTGTATTTGATATAACACATGATTTTCATAACCCGCCTAATTTATACCGATATACTCATTGATTGTAATATTGGTGTGTATTTATGCGCTATTTTTTTTAAAAAAAAATCTCAATGTAACTTCTCCAATTCTCTTAGTAGTAATTTTAGTTTTTATCAGGATCCAGACCATTAGCTTACTTAATATCGATAAAAAGTTGTTCATTGCTCAACTGATTTTGTTTGTTTTATCAGCAGCCAATTTATAAACTAAGTATTTTTAGAAAACTTTGGTCATAATTTTGATGTTGCGAACTTGTAGCAGATAGGTTTAATTTCTTGATCTGCTCATGTTGCTTAATGAAAAATCGAAGCAATGCAGCTTTGGAATTTTGTTTAACACTTCATTTTTTTATCCAGATGGGTGATGTCGTTAAGGACCTTACAGCAGGCACGGTGGGTGGAGCTGCGCAACTAATTGTGGGCCATCCTTTTGACACAATAAAGGTAAAACTACAGAGTCAGCCGGTCCCACCTCCAGGTCAACCCCCGAAGTACTCAGGTGCAATTGATGCAGTAAAACAAACATTAGCAACAGAGGGTCCGAGGGGCCTTTACAAAGGAATGGGGGCCCCACTTGCCACGGTCGCAGCTTTTAATGCTGTGCTGTTCACAGTAAGGGGACAGATGGAGGCTTTGCTGCGTTCTGAACCTGGTGTACCACTCACCGTGAACCAGCAGGTAGTGTGTGGAGCCGGGGCTGGCCTTGCGGTGTCGTTTCTTGCTTGCCCCACTGAGCTGATCAAGTGCAGGTTGGTTTTCAGTGTGCATTTACAGGACCCCACTATTTATTATTGTCATGAATGAAGAACTATTACTTCCTAGAACTTAACATGTTTGTTTCTGATAGGTTTTCCTGATTTTGGTTTATTGGGCTTGAACTAGATTTTGGGGACATATATGGAGGCAAAAGAGAGTCTACTAGTTACTGTACCAAAATTCATGGTGACCAGTACACTTCTTCTTTTTAATCTGATGCGAAGCAATCATTTGTGCAGTATGAAAATCATAAAAGGGGCACAATTAATTTTTACCCTCAGCCAAATGCTGTATATCCCCTAACATTTAAAGAACATTTGCCCTAATAATTGTAGAATTTCATGGTAAATGCATGAGATGTTATTTGCACTTTTCATAATTTCTCCCAGTTGTTTGAGCCAGTTACTGGCAAATATGACCAATTATTATAATACGTCTCAAATTTTATTACAAGGTTACAAGCTCAAAGTGAATTCGCCTCTGTAGCTGCAACTACTTCGGGGCCCACTGGGGCTGGAACTGCAACCGCTACCATGGCTGCACCTGCACCTGTAAAATACAGTGGGCCTATGGACGTGGCCCGCCATGTGCTCAAATCTGAAGGCGGAGCCCGCGGCCTCTTCAAGGGCCTCGTACCAACTATGGCCCGTGAGGTGCCTGGTAATGCGATAATGTTTGGGGTGTATGAAACAATCAAAAAATACTTAGCTGGTGGGTCTGATACCTCCAGTCTCGGCCGTGGATCCCTCATGCTTGCCGGTGGATTAGCTGGGGGCTCTTTCTGGATGATAGTTTATCCAACTGATGTTGTGAAAAGTGTGATTCAGGTTGATGATTATAAGAACCCAAAGTATAATGGATCTATAAATGCTTTTAGAAAGATTTTAGCCTCTGAAGGTGTCAAGGGGCTTTACAAGGGGTTTGGACCTGCCATGGTACGTAGTGTACCAGCAAATTCTGCGTGCTTTCTAGCATACGAGGTTACACGGTCAAGCTTCGGGTGATTCTATTCTTAATTTCAGGTCATTGATGAATTGGTAATTTGTAAATAGCCTGTTTGTTTCACTTAACTTCCTCAACTGAGGATTGGTAATGGTGATTTGGTGGAACTAGAGGCTGTTGGTGTACTCCTTTTTCTCTCCTTCTCTATCTTGTTGGATTCCTACATAAACAGTTTTCTCAACACTTGATTACTGTGTAAATAATTGCTTTGGTACCCTAAACCCTAATTGCTGAATCCACCATCTGTACTGGTATGTTTCCCCTTTATTAGGAGTCAAATCCTCTAGAAACTGATAGTGCGTAATTAGGAACTCTCATTTGATTAATTCCCATCATTGATATCTTCGGTTTAATCTGGCGTGCAGTTCTGTGCGTCTCTTATTATAACAATTCTGATACTAATTTTCGATCTTTTCAACATTTAGAAAATTTGTGGGCCATTTTGTTATTGTACATTAAAAAAAAAAAATCAAATTGCCATATTTTAATTCTTCAGTGTTCTCTGACTCTGACTCACCCCTTTTATATATTATCGATAAAATAATATACATGGACCATAAAGACTACAAATTTTAAATTCTACTTCAGTAATTTTATATCATCATTAAAGGACAATAAAAAGTTAGCATCACTTGAACACGATGCATAAATTCAGATAGTTTAATAAATTCAATACCGATAATGTTTAAAAAAAATTACAAATTTGAGAATGTTTTCTTAATATGAAAATTTAAAATAATATGATACATTGCAAACCTTAAATAGTTTGATAATAAAAATTACAGTAAACTAAGCTATTTCAGTAAATAGTTTAACAAAGTTTAATTAATACATGAAGCAATTCATTAAAAGATTTTTGAAAAGAATAACATGTGCTTGGAGACCAAAGTTTATATTTTTTTAATAAGTACAAAATCACTGTTTTGGATAAATAATAATTTTGTACCTATCTAAAAAAATAGTAAAAATTTCTAAAAAATATAAAATTTGGTCTCTAAGCACATTTTAATATGAATATCATGTTCAACCTATGTTACTCGGATACTTCAATTTGGACTTCGTACCCGTATTGGATACGTATCGGATACCGATACGCACCCGATACGACACCGATACATATTGGATACGCCAGCTGGCGTATTGACTTATGTGGCGTATCCTTAATCCCTTGATACGGTCTCTGATAAGGATTGACTCACTGGGATACGCCTCTGACACATCCAGATACATCTGGGATATGGATGGTCCACTGTGCACCGCGCATACAACTCAAACAGCGCATGGTCCACCATGCACCGCGCCAAAACCAAATTATTTTGATGCTGAGGAGAATCGAACCCAGAAACTGTGGTATCATAAACATACCGCATTACCACTGCACCACTTCGCCTTTGTTGTTAAAAGACAATATCTGTAATATATAATGTATAATTAGCTATAGTTTTGTATTTTAATATTTAATTTATATAATACGAATGAATAATATAATTAAATAATAAATATATATATATAATAGGCATATCGTATCCTTGATTTTTGACAATTGCCGTATAGCCGATCCATATCGTATCCGATACGATACCCGTACCCGTATCCATGCAACATAGTGTTCAACGGATCGGATCGGATCGGATCGAATGTTCGCACTATCAAAATGGATATAAGGATGTGGAGCATGATTGGAGCACAAAACTAATGATGCATTTTAACCCTACTCATGTTAAATTCAATACAATTTTATATATTGGGTTGGGTTAAAGTGCACTAATGGTTTCGTGCTCCAATTATGCTTCACATCCTTATCTCCGGTTTCAAAGTCCAAACAGTCAATCCGATATGCTCAATATGATCTCCATATTAAAATGTGCTTGAAGACCAAATTTTATATTTTCTGAAAATGTTTTACTATTTTTTTAGATAGGTACAAAATCATCATTTTTCAGAAGATTATGGACCATCCAAAAACAATAATTTTATATCAATCTAAAAAGTAAAAAATAAATACAAAATTTGGTCTCCAAGCACATTTTAATACATTTTAATACGGAGATCGGTTCGGATTGACTGTTTTGACTTTGAAAACATAGATAAGTACTGAGGCATAATTAAAGCATGAAAATAACGAGGTTTTAACCCTACTCTTATATATTTTGCAGGACCAAATCAACAAAAAATGGTGGCGAAACATATTCAATTTGGACTTGTTTTGTTCATTAAAATAAAACGAGCATTCCCAAAAACAAAACAAAAAACAAATCAATATAGACAGAGAGATATACACGTATACAAATACTTATTTCATATTAAATTTTGCAGTTCTTATAGCTCGAAGGGCCTCACTGAAAATGTTATTCAATTTTAACATAATAAAATCTGGAACTAAACTATATGCGGCTTGTATTTAGTTACTTCTCATGTTGTAGACACAGTAACAAGATTCGCGAATTATTCGGATCTGAACCTATGGCGCATCAATCCGCGTATAATAAGGTAATTCGCGAATAATACGTTTAGTTCGCGAATTATTCGCGATTAAAACGAATTTTCCGTATTATACGCGTTTTTTTCGGAAAAATTCGTCGTTCGCTCCGTGATTTCTCATTGCCTAAAAAAAAGCGCCTAGGGCTAATGCACGTGGTGGGACAGAGAAGGAGGTTTCCAGCTAAGCTTTGTGCACGTGGATCTGGAACGTCTCAGAATTCAGGTCATTTAATGCTTTATCAGCGTATAAATTGTGGTTTCCAGCACATAGAAGGAGTCTTAGCCCAAAAAAATGTTCGGGTCATTTAATGCTTTATTTAATTTCAATATCTAAAGTAACTCAAATTTTGAGTTTGGATCTGGAACGTCTGATCAGAATTCAGACCAAACTAAGTTTTCTGATTCAATGTATATTTCTGAATTATTTCCGAATTATTTTCGAATTATATCTGAATTATTCTCGAATCACAAATTTTTTATCTCGCCGAACCTTTCCTGAATAATTAAGTTGTCATTTTTTTTTTTTTCGGATTAATGCCCGTAGGCTTCTCATTCAACATCTTTAAAGTTTACAGGGCTACAACTATTACATGCCTTCATGGCCAAATGATATTTTGGAAAAGAATTACAGCCCTTTTTGCACAAACTAGTGAATATCCCCAAGTATAGGGTAGGTGTGACCCAACATATCCCACTGCTCCATTCTACCCTTTTTCGCCAGTCCGTCAGCCAAAGGGATTTGGCTTCGCGGGACATGGCTGCACCTAAAACCACTTGTTCGCCTGAAGGTTTGCCATATTTGGAAGATTTCTGAGCAAGCCCGCCAGTCGGATTGGACAGGGGGGCTAGCCGAGCTTACCATTTGTGCCAGTTGCCAGTTGTCAGTGACGAACCTGCAATTCCTCTCCCCCATCTGCTGCACATACTACACACGATGTCATTATGGTTGTAGATATAAGTAAACTACACATACTACACACGATGTAAGTCATAGAAGATCACGCCTTTGAAACATGATTCGACGCTTCTAAAAAACAAAAAAAAAAGAAAAGAAAAAAGAAACATCCGTATCTGTTTTCTATTTTGTTTTATGAAATGAGTCATTCCAACCCTCTGTAATCGTAGATGTTTTCTATTATGTTCTATTTTGTTCTATTCTGTTTCCTATAGACTTGTATTAGTTGTGGTTAGACTACGGCTGCACAAAAAATTCGTACTTCGTAATTCGATTCGAGTTTGATTAGAAAAGTTTCGTAAAAAATTCGATTCGAAATTGAGTTCGTTCGAAATTAATTCAAACCAAACTCAAACTGGACCTAGTTCGTTCGAAATAGGTTCGCAAACCAAACTTAGTTCGAAATTAACTCAAACGTGAACCGTTAATTTCCGCTGATAATGAACTTTAATGTTTTATTTAGGATAATATTTGAGTTTGTAATAATTCTAAGACTTTGGTGATTGTTCTGTACTTCTATTGATATTTAAATTGTACTTTGAATACTTTGGATATTTGAAAACTTTGGTGATGTTGCTCTTGTTGGCTATTTGGAAAACTTTAGATTCTGTGATTGTACTGAACTTTGATTGATTGTACTAAACTTTGGTGTTTGATATAAATTTTGGTATTTGTAATAAATTTTGATATAAACTTTGATGTGCTATATAATTAGAATTCAAAATACCTGAGTTTTTATTAAAGTGTTGTAATTTCGAACTATGGTCTAGTCATAAGTCATAACTCGTAAGTTGTAACAAAGTTCGTAAAAGTTCGAAATTGAGTTCGTAAAAAATTCGATTCGAAATTGAGTTCGTTCGAAATTAATTCAAACCAAACTCAAACTAGAAGTAAGTTCGATTCGGTTCGGTTCGTTTGCAGTCCTAGGTTAGACACATTCTATTATGTTTTCTACGGACACAATTTTGTTTCTATGAAGCATGTCGTTATCCATTTTTTTCAAAAAATTCAAAAAAAAAAATAACAATATTTGTGAAAGATGGAGCCCAAATAAGCCCTTAAGCTCGTTCAATTTGCTGCGTGGTGGGCCCCGTCTAACATGTTGATGCGTAACACCACACAGTAGACAACAGAGTTTTTTTTTTTTTTTTTTGAAGTTAACCGTATATTTGTCATGGAAGGGGTGGAATAAAAATGGATTTTTTTTAAAAACCGTAAATAAAATAATTAAATCTACGAAACCAACAGGATGACCGCAAGATTTACAAAAATCATCAGAACCGAGATGCCAATTCGGTCCCAACGATTTTTTTTTCTCCGGACCGAATTGGCATCTCGGTCCCCATATTTTTTTAATGTTGCGCAGCTCACGCCACAGAAAATCCACAAATATTTCCGGACCGAATTGGCATTTCGGTCCGGCCAAAATTTTCCTCCGGACCGAGATGCCAACTCGGTCCCATTGTTTTCTTTACTCGGCGCTGTCTCCCTTCTTCCTTCTTCTTTCTTCCATTTTCCTTACACCCAAGCCCGAGGTTCTTCCTCTTCTTCTACCCGAAACCAAACCAAACAAAAATAATTTTAACCCCCTCAAATCTTCGTCATTTTTTATTCTAATTACATATTTGAATATAGTTTTGAGAGAAGAACAAGAAAAGCTTCAGATCTACAAGTTTCATTGGGTACGTGATTAAATTTTTTATTTGAAAAAAATATCCGAATTTTATAATTATTTAGTTTAGTTATAGAATAAATTAGTTTTTTGTAGTGTATTGTAGTCTAATTTCATGTATTATAGTGTGAATTTTTAATTTAGGAAAAAAATCTGAATTTTAATTTTATTTGTAAAATTATTTAGTTTAGTTTGTATGTAGTGTAAATTAGTTTATTTTAGTGTATTGTAGTGTAAATTAGTTTATTTTAGTGTTATTTATTTAGTGATTGTAGTGTATTTTAATGTATTGTAGTATAAATAAATTGTATAAATAGTTAAAGTAATTAGAGTAATTTAGAGTAATTTAGAGTAATTTAGTGTAAATAAATTGTAAATAAATTTAAGTGTGAATAAATATTTAGTGTAAATAAATATTTAGTGTAAATAAATTGTATATAAATTGTATAATTTTTTAGTGCAAATAAATTTAGTGTGAATAAATATTTAGTGTAAGTAAGTTGTATAAAAATTGTATAAATATTTAGTGTAAATAAATTTTATAAATATTTAGAGTAATTTAGTGTATAAATTTATTGTATATAGTGTTTAGTAATTGTATAATGATTTGGTTTGCATGTAGAGTAATCTTGGTCATAGTTTTTTTTTAAAATAAATGTAGAATAATTTAGGCTTTTTTTAGTATAATTTAACTAATTGTAGGTTTTTTTAATTTTGTATGTAGAGTAAATTAGCTAAAGGAATTTTTGATTTGTTAACTAACTGGAGTTTTTTTATGTTGTAATTTTATTTATATTGTAGTGCAAAATGGCTGCTGAACAACGCTTGTTGCAATTGCCTCCTGAGCAACACAAGATATCGTTGGTGAATACAACGGTATTTGTTTAATATCGGGTTGGATTTAAATTTCAAAATAAACTTGGAAGTTTAAATTAATTTTTGTTCTTTACATTATTTTGCATGAAATTATCGTTCCAGCCGATTCGTTCACTGCGTCCTGGTCCTCGGCAAATGGGCATTCATTACCAGCCTCGGATGAAAGAAGGTTTGCTGTACTTAGGCCTGTACCAGATGAAGCATGTGACGCAGTGTCAGATTGATAAAGCGTTGATCACTGCGCTCGTCGAGAGGTGGAGGCCCGAGACGAATAGTTTTCATCTTCCGGTGGGGGAGTGCACAGTGACACTGGAAGATGTCAGCTGTCTGTGGGGCTTACCTGTTCAAGGTAAAATATTTTTTCTTACTAATTTATACTTTTGTGAGTAATTTATATTTAGTGCAGGTAATTTAGTGTAAATAAATTTAGGAATAAATTAATTTAGTGTAAATAAATTTAGGAATAAATTAATTTAGTGTAAATAAATCCTATTAATATTTAGAGTAATTTAGTGTAAATATTTAGAGTAATTTAGTGTAAATAAATCCTATTAATATTTAGTGTAAATAAATTGTATAAATATTTAGAGTAATTTATCTTTTTTTTAGCGTATTGTAGTGTATTAAATTGTATTGTAAATATCGAGTATATCTTTATCTCTAACATCTATGTTTACAGGAAAGGCAATTGCTGGACATACAGATGATAATTGGTCACTACTGATCGAAGATTGCCTAGGGCATAAGGTCTATGACGGCAATGAAGACAGTGATGATGAATTTTTTTATTCAAAGGTGGCCGACAATGGCGAAGTTAAGAGATCCAAATACCATATGCGACTAAAATGGTTGAAGGACCGCTTTAACGGAAACTTGGCACATGACACTCCCCAGGAGATCGTCGACCGAGACACACGGGCATACTGGATGGACTTGTTTGGATCGATGATGTTTCCCCATGCGAACTCAAGTTCTGTCCCGATCATGTACTTGCAGTTCTTAGAGAATTTGGGACCCCTGGAAGAGGACTACAATTGGGGAGGTGCTGTACTTGCCTGCCTGTATCGTGAGTTGTCTCGGGCTTGCAGAAAGAAAACAGTTTCGATTAATGGTCCATTACTACTGCTGCAGATGTGGTGTTGGACTCGGTTTCCTATAGGCCGGCCCAGAGGCAGGCACGATTTACCATTTGGCGGTGAAAACCAATTGGAGAGGCTGGCTTTTGGCGCAAGATGGACTATTCCGCATCAATGGGATGGCAACCCTATTAGAGGTACATTTATTTAAACATGTATTTAACTTATATTTCTCAATATAATTTAGTGTTAATTCAATATTTATTTGTAATGTGTTCACAACTTAGGTCTATCGCAATATCGTAACCATTTTGAGCGTCTGACTGTAAATGTTGTCAACTGGATGCCGTATACGACTTACTACCACCAACTACCTTGGCGCGGGATTAGAGACCGAGATATATTTAGATATCGCGTGTGGTTGGTCCATTTCTGGGAGTGTGAGATTCATCTTCCTGAGAGGGTTTACCGGCAGTTCGGATTATTTCAGCTAGTTCCTCCGCAGGCTCCACTGCCCTTTGATTATCTGGAAGGCCTCCGCAGTATGAACCGTGCGCAGGGTTTAGACAGAGACGACGGATTAAGTGCAGACTGGAACACTCACTGGGCGGAATATATCGCTCAACCACCCTGGGCAAATGTAGAGCCGGGACCTTACGATGTGGATAGGTACGTTTTTTTTTTAATTTTGAATTCGGATCCAGTGATGAGTTAATTTATTCTAATTGGTCGTTACAGGTATCCCGAGTAGAAGTAGACCGTCTCGGGTATGTCTCGGATGCCGAGGTGCAAGCACGTACCGTAAGTATTTTCATTTTAATTTTTAATATATTTGCTCATTTTATTTACGAACTATCTTTCATTTTATTTAACTATTCTTTTTTTTTTCCAGAGATGTCGCCTCATGAATATGACCGCAGAAGGAATTGCGATGGTGAAGACACCTGGGCAAATGGCTTTTGGACTCCAATTGCTAGAGCATAGTCGTGATTTTTTACGGGATATTGGGCATATCGCAATGTTCAGAGCCATGGTCGAGCAAGCCGGACTTCCATTTGACCTAAACCACATCGATATCAGCGGTGATATTCCAGACATGAGAGCGAGACGTGTAGATGTCCAAGTTCCTCCAACGACGCATGACGATATTATGCAGGGAGTTTACAGCTCGCTTCAATCCATAGTAATAGACGGGCGCCCTCTAGCAGATGATGCGGGGCCATCAGCAGCGGCTCCTACAAGACGCCAGACAAGGCCAACTCGCAGATTTAGCCACTCGAGATACCCTGATCCTAGGGGCAGGGAAGCCATGGATTGATTTAGTGTAGTTTTTGTTTAGTGTATGGATTGTTTAGTGTAAACATGAATTAATTTAGTGGTTCCTCTTCTTCGACGTCTAATCCGTGCTTCCTTCTACATCTCTGACATACCAAATCTTCTTCGCATTTGAAATTCCAAAATTCCGATAACATTAAAAATTAATAACAACAAAAATGCAGAAATTCGTCCATATTCCATCTAATTCGGCCAAGGTCAGAAATTCAGAAAAACAGAAAAACAGAAATTCAGAAAATTTACAGCTCAGAAATTCGACTAGATTGGAAATTCAATTATGATTAAATGGCTACATGGAATTTTGGGTTCTTTATATGGAAAGAAAGGCGTCGAAGTCTAGTTTTCAGATAATATAACTTGTACATTCAAAAACTATTGCCGTTACAGGCAGTTGGCGAGCCACTCGGAAAACATTGTTCAATGATTCTGATCCGTTCGTAGTCATAATACCCCACCTATTTGGGCCTCCGTCATGACATTGTGCCCATTTATGGAGTTGCAGAGGCTCTTCTTCGAGATTTTGCAACCTTTTACCACACCACATGATGTACTGGTGAGTAGTAATGCTCCTACCTTCTATCATTTCCATACCCTCATCAAACCTCCAATGTTTCATCTTACCCACAAACACAGTGAAAATTTGTTCAATTACTTTGTCCTTGCACAACTTGTACACATTCGCCGCAATATGGTGAGCACACAATCGATGAACTGCTTCACCCCTCTCCTCACACCACCCTAAATCAGGTCGATCAAACACTGAACGGATTGCAGCATGCTGGTCTGATATAACACATATCCGACCGGGGCCGACAACATCTTCGCGTACAAATTGCATAAACCAGCCCCAATTATCTGAAGTCTCCTCTTCCGCAATTCCGAATGCTATTGGCAGTAATTGTTGTTCTGCATCATAAGCGCATGCCATGAATAGTTTTCCTTTGTACCTGCCGGATAGGTGTCCTGCATCTACACTTATAACTGGTCAGAGATATGGCCAGGATTGAATGCATGGACCGAAAGCCCATGCCACACGGATGAAAATATGTTCGCCCAACGTTCTAGATGGTTTGTGATCAATTCTGTATCTTGTACCTGGGTTAGACCTCTGGATTGCACCGAGCATAGAAGGTAGCAGTTCTTAAGCTTTTTCCCAAGAACCAAATAAATCGGCAATAGCCAGCTCCCTTCCTCTCCAAATCTTGCTGTATGAAGGCTCAACTGTTTTGTACTCCTGTCTAACTGCAATTCGACATGCTTTTATTGACATCTCCAGGTCCTCCTTGAGACCCGGTTTGATTATATCTGCAATCATCCTGGCAGTCATCTGACGACTGTCTGCTGTACATGCAGTACTGTAACAATTGTGCTCGTATGGGTTTGTTGCAATTGTCCAATTGCCCGTCTCAGTGGTTTTTGCGTATACCCTCCACGGACACCCCTCTACTGTACATACAACCACATATCTGTTACGATTGGTCTGGGTTTGTTGTATTTCTAAGTTATTATCCATAGCATATCCATTCAACTTCGATTTAAGATCAGCTTTGGATTCAAATATCTATCCCACCGAAAATGAACCGTCGATTCTGGGTGGATGACCAAAAAATGCTTCATCCTTGAACGGCATCGGCACATCGTCATGAAATGCCGAACAAGGATGCTGCAATCCCCGATTAATAAAAGGAATAGACGATTGCCACTCATTCCTTACTTCTTCCATCCTAATCTGATCCTCAATTTCGGCCATTTCATCTTCCCCGACAACCGACTCACCAGGGTCAGAGCTTGTGTCTGAGCCAGTATCATTATTCAGCTGGTCAAAATAATTCTGCAAATCAACCGGGGGTATTTCGGGGGTTTCATCACAATGTACCGGTGAATCATTCACCGGTATGTCTCTGCTAGTTCCGGGTACACTACCCGGGTATGGGTCATAATTGGTCTGACTAACAACTGGTACTGACTCAACCACTAATTCAAGAAGTTTAAAATTCAATACCAGAGTGGCATTCGCAAGCACCATATACCAAGTCGCTTCGTGGTCTATGTTGAACAACTGGTATTTTTCTGCTGAGCCAGGTGGTGCCGTGTTCAAACGTGCGCTGATTGTCAGATCGAACCGGCTAGGGAGCAAACGAATGCCAACATATATCTATCTTCTTAGCTCATCAAGACTAGTTGAGTTAGTAACAGGAAATGTACAGGTCGGTGCGTCTGTAATTTCGCGTCTGTGATACACATTTATTAATACTTGAGACATTTCCTGAACAAAAAATTTCACGATTAACCTTTGATAATTTTCAATTTTACAGCAAAAAATATGATCATAATTGAAAAAAAAAACTTACTACAGTATTCAGACGAACGCTAGAGGCACAATGCAGGAGCCGATCTGTAATTTGGAAAACTGAAACTATGCACAATAGAGAGGCATGAAGGTCTCGGAAAGAATGTCTCAGAAAGAAAGAAAGAAGAAGCTCTCTGTCTCTGTCTCGCAAAAAAATAATGCAGGAAGGAGAGAAGAATATATTTATTATGTTCTGGACCGAGATGGCTACTCGGTCAGGTCGAAAAATTCTCTGGACCGAAATGCCATTTCGGTCCAGAGGCAGCCATACAAAAAATAATGCCAAAAAATTCTCAAAACTTCCCTGGACCGAGATGGCTACTCGGTCTGGCCAAAAAATTCTCTGGACCGAAATGCCATTTCGGTCCAGAGGCAGCCACACGATCGGCCACATAGTCTCCTCTGTTTTGCTGTGAAAAATATGGGGACCGAGATGCCAATTCGGTCCGGAGAAAAAAAAATCGTTGGGACCGAATTGGCATCTCGGTTCTGATGGTTTTTGTAAATCTTGCAGTCATCATGTTGGTTTCGTAGATTTAATTATTTTATTTACGGTTTTTAAAAAAAATCCAATAAAAATAGCTTCGGTTCTGCAGCTACTGAATTCCTCATCTCCAATGGCATCGCTTTATAAATTATACAAAGTTGCCGAAATTTGGGGAAGGTATCCTGTCGACTTTTATGTGTAGTATTCACCTTATGTTAGTCTTTTCGCTCTTTGCTCTAGCCCTTTGCTCTAGCCCTTTGCTCTAGCCCTTCAAAGTTCACCGGCATCTCCATGAAACTCACCAACCATTTTCAGACTTAGCTCGATATGGATCGCACTCTCCCTTGCCCAACTCAGCTCCAAGTAAGCTACTGTTTCCTGTCTCCGTTTGAGGAGCAGCAACGGCTGTTGGTTGATCTGAACTCCTCCCTCATCTTCCATCGCCTTCCAACTACACTTCTCCTGCCACCTAATCAGCTGCAAGGAGATCTGGCTGATAGGTACGGGGGACATGCCCGTAACTGGCCACTCTCGGTTATTCAGGGGGGTTACCTGGCTAGGATACCCGATTGGGTTCCCCACAATGATATATTACTCGACACTTATTGGGAGGAGGAAAAAGGGCTTTATGTCGGACCCTGGCAAACAGTAGATGCCTCGTCGGAGCTGCCACCGGGAAGGAGAATCCTCATCACAATTAAGGACTTCCCTCTTGACTTCTGGCACCCAACATATTTCCGTCAAGCTACAACAACAATGAGAGTCCTGCTGGGGTTCTCAAATGATCGCCGCCAGTTGGAGAATAAGGCTGACCTCAGGCTAGCCCTAGCCTGCTATGATCACAAGCTCATCCCCTCTACGCTTTATATTGGGCATGCGGGCCGGTGGTCGGCATGTGAGATAATTTTTGAGGGCAGAGACCCCATGGGGGACGACAGCCCGCCGCCAACACCACCTGAGCCAGGTTACCAAACCGCCCGGACCCTCATCCCGCCTATGAACCTCCAACTAATGTATCAGCTCTATCAACCGAGATGGAGGACAAGAGGGCTTAATTTACCGAACCCATTCCCAGATAAACACCACGGGGCGGCACCGGCGGCGGCGACCTATTGGAAATCATATTCCCGGTACACACTATCCCGGTCCACACATAACAACCATAAACCGGGTCCACATAATCTGCCTATGAAAATTCCACAACAAGACAAAAACCCTACAGCCCAAAACCCTAAAAATGCGGAAAAAATATCCCCAGGTATAATCACACGTCCCCAGAAGAACCTTCTCCTACAGTACCATGCAGCCTTTCTGAAAAGTTTCTGCATCGTAACAGACCCCCTACTAGTGCAAGAGACAAAACAACCTTCCCATAACCATCTCAAACCGCCTCACAAAGCCCCTTCTTATCCCTCTCTGCCTCCACTTCACCAGCCCACCTTATTTACACCATCAAACCGGGGCACAAAACCCGTCTTCTCACAGCCTACTAACCAACCCATTCCATCACCATCCCTTCAAAAGTCTCTGGGAGCTACTGCCTTTAACCACCACATCCACATGGGTAGCATGACAAACGAGGATGAGGCGCTCATCTCAATGTTTGTTGGCCTCACCACAACAGAAGAAGCAGAAAAGGCTATCTCACTGCCACAACACGCCACCTCGAGCACGGACTGGGGAAAGTGCCTCCTACTAAAGGTACTCACTGACAAAACAGTTTTGGATGACTCATTCGTAGGAGCTATGTCCAAGGCATGGGCTGTAGGGCCCGAACTGGAGATAGAGCAAGTAACAAGGAACTGCTATCTAGCAAGGTTTCAGGAGATTAATGTTCTGCAAAGGATAGTCCTGGGAGGTCCCTGGACTTTTCGAGGTGATATGGTGGCCATGGAAAGGGTCAGATCCCATGAAGACCTTGTACCAGATCATGTCACCAGCATGGAGGTTTGGGTGCAATTTTTCAACATACCTCACAAGTCACTCACTGACGAAGGGCTTCTGATCATGGCGTCGGAGGTAGGGACCCCTATATCAGGTCCAGTGCATGGTTTTGTCGGGGGCAGAGCCTTCGTAAAGGTCAAGCTCAGGATGGATCTCCGGGAGCCCTGTAAAGATCGGGTGATATTCAAGCACCCGGACTTGGGGAATGTAGCGGTCTACTGCACGTTTGAGAAAATTGGCCGTATTTGCAGGTTTTGCGGCCAGGTGGGCCATGACATGGCAATGTGCAATGATCGCATGAAGCTCACCATCCTACTGCAAGAGCCAGCAAGACAGGGGCAGTACGATGTGGAATCCGTGCTGGCAACTAAGCTAGGTGGGTGGATAACCAATTCGGCCCTCATACCACAGGGGCCCAAAATAACAGCCCAGCAAGCCGCAGGCCCAACATATAAAAGGTATTATCGGGCCACAGTGACAGAAAAGACTGGGAACTGTGAGGCGCCTATCCTCCTGACCGAACAGGCCCATATCTCAACTGTGGACCTGGATCCTACTACTGAACCCTCCCAATCGGACACACCTCTTGTTAAACGGCCCAGGTCGGCGAGGCCCAAATCGCCGGCCAATCTTAAATGAATATAATGTCGTGGAACTGTCGGGGTAGTGGAGGCACGACAGTAGCCACGTTAAGCCGCTACCTTCATTGCACAAAGTCAAGTATAGCTTTTATCTCGGAAACTAGGTGTGGTGTGAATAAAGCCGAGAAAAGAGTTAAGTCACTTCCTTTGTGTAACTATGAAATTGTGCCGTCTCAAGGCAAGTCTGGAGGTTTATGGTTGTTATGGGGGGATGAGTGCAAGTTGGATGTTAAACAAAAAACCAAAAATCTAATAATAGCAGAGGTTTCACAAAATGGCAGTAAAAAAAATTGGTTACTGATTGCATGCTATGGAGACCCATCTCGGGTTACCAATCCACAAATTTGGCAGCAGATGGAGCAGTATATAGAGGAGTTTGAAGGCCCGATTTGCGCAATTGGGGATTTTAATTCCATAGCCCAAATCGGTGACAAGGTGGGGGGTTCCGCAACCCTAAGTGCCCCAAATAGAGAATTCAGAAATTGGACTCATCGAGTCGGGCTAGTGGATCTCGGGTATCACGGACCCGCATATACGTGGTCCAATAAGCAGCTAGGATCGGCACATATCGCTCAACGGTTGGACCACGCGTATGGCAACATCGACTGGACGATATCACACCCTAATACGGCATTGTTTCACCTCCCTCGTTTTAATAGTGACCACATGCCGATCTTGTTGCGTACGAACCCGATAGCAAAACGGGTGAAGGCACAGTTCAGATGTGAGAACTGGTGGGCCTACAGGGAGGGATTTGAGGAAGTTTGCCAAAGGGCGGTTCTGGAAGGTCAGGGGGACTGGAGGCTCACACAGGCCTCATTCAAAAAGGAAGTCAAAGGCTGGTTAGCGAAAGACAAGAGACCTGATGAGATGCTCAAAGAGATAGAGGATCGGATGCTCATCCTTAACTCCAAGACACCAGACCAGGAGAACAGAGAGGAGGAAAGACAAATCCAACAGAAGCACACAAGAGTTCTTCTCATGCGAGAACAATACTGGTACCAGCGGGCACGCACTCAACGGGCACTGTTTGGAGACAATAACACCACCTATTTTCATGCCTCAGCTGTACAGAGAAAGCGAAGCAATACTGTCCGAGCTATTCTCACTCCTTCTGGTCATTGGGAGACCGACGACAAATGGATCCGAAAAGAATTCAGGTATCACTTTACTCAAATCTATCAATCAAATGTAACAGCCTGTGTGACCGATGTTTTCCCAGAACAGTTATTGGAGGAATTGCCACGGATCGATCCTGTTTGGGAAGATTATCTAACCTCAGACCCAACTGAAGAGGAAATCTATCAAACTCTGTTATCGCTGGGCCCGGATAAAGCCCCAGGCCCAGACGGATTTAATGCGCGACTCTTGCAAACAAACTGGGCCCTGTTCAAGCGGGCCGTGGTGGCTGAGGTGAAGGAATTTTTCCAAACAGGCCACATGAAGTCCACTGTTGCTAGATCCAATCTCGTGCTGATACCGAAAAAACAGGATGCCTTCTCGGTGGGGGACTACCGCCCTATCTCGGTTTACAACGTCATCTATAAGGTGATATCCAAGCTCTTAGCGGCAAGGCTGAAACCGATCATATCATCGTGCATCTCCAACGCACAATGTGCTTTTGTACCGGGTCGGGAGATCTCGGAGAATGTCATATTGCTTCGAGAGGTCCTACATTCTTTCAACACAGCCGGGTACAAAAACAAATAATTCTATTTCAAGGCAGATCTATCAAAGGCCTTTGATCGAATGGATTGGCATTATTTGAAGGACATTTTGGGGCTATATGGTTTCCCACCGAAATTGGTGATGTGGGTGATGGCGTGTGTCGAATCGGCAGAGTTTTCAATCATTCTAAATGGGAAAGGGGATGGTTTCTTCAAACCTAAGAGTGGATTGAGACAAGGTTGTGCGCTGTCACCATATATGTTTATTCTCGGAATGGATTTGCTCTCAAGGGCGCTGGAAAATTTGGCAGATTCGGGACAGATTCGGGGAGTGAGATTGGCAGCTTCTGCCGCCCTGTTAACGGTGTGCCTTTATGCTGACGACCTACTCCTTTTTGGAGCAGCTAAGAAGCGCGAAGCAGAGGTGATGGTGCAAATTATGCAATTATTTGGATCGGTATCGGGTCAGCGGGTGGGACCCGATAAGAGCTCTGTGTGGTTCAGCAACACTACAACTGTGCATGACCAAACAGAGATTAGAGAGGCGCTTGGAATACCAATTGGGGTGCAACCCTCCTCACTATACCTGGGGGCACCAATTGAGACAAAGTCGGCCGCGTATGACTTCCTAATAGACAGATTCTCGGCCCGTCTGCAGACATGGCAAGGACGGCTCCTTTCCCAAGCCGGTCGACTGGTTCTTATAAAAGCGGTGCTCCAATCCATGCCAGTCTATCACATGGCCACAGTTAGACTGCCGAACCAGGTACTCAAAATACTCACCAGCTTGATCACACGTTTCTTTTGGGGGAAATTAAATGGGGGTCGGTATATGGCGTACCGGGCTTGGGAGAAAATCACTTTGCCGCGCGGTATGGGAGGTCTTGGAATAAAGGATTTGGGCAAGTTCAATGAGGCAATGGTAATGAAGTACCTCTGGAAGATTGCAGCGGGGTCAGATGCTCAGTGGGTTCCTTTGGTCCGTGCAAAATACTTGCCGCGAAGTCACATCTGGACAAGCAAACGAACTTACAAATGCTCGGTGTTCTGGAGAAGCATTATGAACATGCGCCAGAGTCTAATTCCACTGGTCAGTTGGCAAATTGGGGATGGAACGGGTTGCATGGTGTTCCAGGATCCGTGGTACGAGGGAGCGCTCTTGGCAGATCCCCCCACGGGGCACAGAAACATGCTAGTGGCTGACCTCATAACCCAGGAGGGATATGGCTGGGATGGACAACGGTTAATTGAGGTACTGGGATTTGAAAAGGCAATGACGGTTATTTCCAATGTGCGACCATCAGGTGCAAATGGGGGACTGGACAGGGTGGTTTTTTCACCGGCAACCACGGGTCTATACTCGGTCAAAAAGGCATACGAGCGGCTGAGAGGCTTTCACAATCAACAAAATCCAATAGAGCGAGCATTGTGGGGATTCATTTGGAAAGGTGGGCAGCTGCTTCCACGGGTAAGGCTCTTTTTGTGGAAATTAATACAAAAGGCATTACCTTTGGGGAATACTATTTTTCAAAGAACTCGCATAGGGGATCCTTTATGTGCTATGTGTTGCCAAAACAATGAGGATGAAATGCATTTCGCGTTCACATGCCCTTTCTCGCGATCCTGTTGGTTTGCTGGGCCGGTACCAATAAAATCGGATGCAATGCCACAGACTATCACAGAGACTGTAGCGGTGCTCAAGGAAAATCTGGATAGTGATCAGTGGACCGCGGTGGCAAACACCCTTTGGGCTATCTGGCGGTGCCGTAATGGCAGGGTCTACTCTGCAAATCTGCCTACCATCGATCAGTTCAAAGGGTTTTATGCACAAATTGCCACTGAAACTAAATTGTCGGCTACCCTCACCAAGCCACTGCGAGAAGTACCTAGTGGGATGGATAACAGGGACCAGGCAAGTGCGCTGCGCTATGTCTGTTCAGTAGACGGGTCCTGGGCGAGGAACTGGAAGGGGGGCATAGGGTACATTCTAATGCAGGGTGACACTCTCATCCAATACAGATTTGTAAATGTCGACACATGCTCCCCGATCCAGACTGAGACGAGGGCACTGAAGGAGGCAGTTCTAGATGTCATTAGCCTCGGACTTGGTCAGTGTGAGTTTCTCACGGATAATCAGGAAATGGCAAGCTTGGTATCAGGTTTGCATCCACCAATTGATGCGGACTGGAGAGCATATGCAGAATGTAATGAGGTCTGGAAACATGTCAGATTCCGGGATACCTTCAAGTGCCAATACATTCCGAGGGACCAAAATGAAATGGCCGACCGGTTGGCAAAGGCGGGACGATTGCTGGGAATGGACTACAAGGGATATACTCTCCCTATTTTGAGCTTTAATCAATAGTCATACCGCTATGTTTTTTTTAAAAGAGCACTAGGATATGAGGACTAGTTTTCCTCTTTAACTATTTTGCAGGCTCTAGAATGAGAAATGTAAATTGCCTACGGGTTTTTGAAAGCAAAAAAAAAAAAAAAAAAAAAAACCTTATGTTTGTTTATAAAACAATTGGTCTTCTGCGTAGTTACAGATAACTAGTTTGGATTCGGTTCGGCGAGGTCAAAAATTTGTGATCGGAAATAATTCGGATATAATTCGGAAATGATTCGGAATTATACATTGAATTCAGACCAGAAATTTTAATCTGGTCGTAATTTTGATCGGACGATCCAGATCCAAACTCAAAATTTGAGTTACTCTAGGGATCCAGACTCGTGCCAAGCATGGGCTGCCAGGTGAAGATGCTCTAGAGCTATTTGAGTTTAGATCAAAACTTAAAAGTTTAAATCAAATCCATCTGAGTTCTTACTGCTTCATTTTGAAAAGTTTAAACCAAAACTTTCAAGTGAGAACCACCTGTTGTCTCTACAACGGACAAGAGACTGGCCCCACCATGTGCACTAGACTGAAAAACAATGTTATCAGAATCGAATCAGACACTGATCCGATAAAGTTCCGGTTCAATAGTTTATTGGTTGGATCGGTACCGGTTCAACCTCTGATTTTTTCAATAATTCTATTTGAATTGAGTTGCTATAAATATTAGTTACAGTAACAATATATGCACATAATTTAATTTGAGCAAAATTCATTATATAAATAATTCAAATGAAAATATTTATATATTTTCAGTTTAAATTGGCGCACAGCGCACACCAATGTTTTTATGATTTATTATATAAATTATCAAAGTGATAATTTTATTTCATTGTTTCGGTTCAAATTGATGCAGAAGACATTAAAAGGAAATTAATCATTTGTTTGTAAATCACTTCCTCGTTAAATTAATAGACTACTTGAGTTTTCTCTAGTCCATTTAAAAACCATTAAAATATTAAATGATTAAAAGGCTGCTGGGCTACTAAAAAAGTCGGCCTTTGTCAAGTCGATTTTCCTTCTTCTCACAAAGGTTAAAATAACATCAACTACACATTTAAATGAATGGGTCATACCGTCAGATTTACCTTCTTCTCTGTCCCGTTTTTGATCTATTCTAGATCTATTCTTCAGTCGATTTTCCTGCTAAATCTCAACTATGTTTTGAACTGGATTTTTCTCGAAATGATTCAGCAGTTCTTTGGGTAAACCTGACCGAATTAAACGCGAATAAAACAGAATTGACCGTTTAATTCGCGAATCACCATATTAAATGCGGATTGATTATGGCTTAGAAACGTTTAATTCGCGAATTAAACGCGAATCTTGTTACTGTGACTCTTCTGTCGGTCTGTCCTCTGAAGGTAACTCGTTGCATATGAGGCTATAGAATTTTAGATACTGAAAATCTACAATTAGAATATTGTGAAATCCTTGTCCCATAACAGACAGACTGGATTGTCTAGGGAATTGAGAAACAAAAATTTCCCAAGACCCTCCATTTGCCGACAATTTTATTAATATCCAAAATTTAATAGAAATTAATATTTATGTCCAGATTCTAGGATTTTTGCCAAAAACGTTCATGCCGGCTACAAAATGGCCGGCTTACTTCTTTTTTTTTTGTTTTTTTAGAGACACTATGAAGAGCAAAATAATGAAATCTAACACTGAAAATTTGAATTTTTGTTTAAATTATTTGTTAGATTACTTCTTTTGATTTATAATTAGCATATTTATACTAAAATACACTAGATTACTTGAAATTATGTTGAATTACACTATATTACAATAAATTATGTTGAATTACACTAAATTACGTTAAATTACGCTAAATTACAATAACTTCGCTAATTATGCTGAAATACGGTAAATTACGCTAAAGTAGACTGATTTTGTGTCATCTTTCATGAATAATAAAAAATAGTAAAAATTGGTATTCTACAAGTTCATTATGTAACTAATTTACTGAGCTACTTAGATTGAATAATAGAAATGAAAATCTTAATCGGAAACTTCAACTCAAGTTTTGAGGCTCTTCCCTTTGTTTTTTGGCAATTCTGAATTTTGAAAAATAATATAGTGGTCACGGACGCATGCGCATTTTCACAAGCTTTCCGAAAAGTGGTCATTTGCTGAAATCGGACACTCGAGCGCCGTTTTATAACCGTTTGAAGTTTCGTCGTCGTTTTTCGCCTTTTCAATGAAGATATCGTCCCTATTCATATATAATTTAGCGTAATTTACCGTATTTTAGCGTAATGTAATGTAATTTAGTGTAATTTAAATTAATATAGTGTAATTCAACATAATTTCAAATAATTTAGCGTATTTTAGTATAAATATGCTAATTATATATCAAAAGAAGTAATCTAACAAATAATTTAAACAAAAAATTCAAATTTTCAGTGTTAGATTTCATTATTTTGCTCTTCCTAGTGTCTCTTAAAAAAAAAAAAAAAGAGTAAGCCGGCCACAAAATGGCCGGTTTACTGGGGGAACTAAACCGGCCATTTTATGGCCAGATTAGACATATTTGGCGAAAGTCAGGAATTCTGGGCATTAATATTAATTTCTAATTAACTTTGGATATTATAAAAATGTCGGCTCCATTTGTTTGGACGACATGGATGATCTCCAGTTGTCCAGTTCAGGTAATCGTACGTCTCACAAGTTCTCTCCATTTCCTGGATTTTGGGGTGGGACCCACCATGTGCGCCGCGTTGTTGTTTTTCTCGTTTGATTGCGGCTACGTCTTAAGTTGTATGTTATGTTACTTTCTTTCTAGAGTCCATTAACAGTCGGTAATGACTCGCTACATGATTATTACATAAAAATATTTTAGCAAATTAATTGGTAGAAAAAGATGCTGCAATGTGTATTTAACGCTTCAAGCGCAGTGGAGCGGTGATTGCTTTCTCCCGCATTAATCATCAACATTTTCAATTTCCATTAAAACATCCAAATAAAATACCCCATTTCTCCATTAAAATTTGCCATTATCTTTTTCCCCCTGTTTTCCTCAGCCAAGCTATCAGCCGATATTTTTATTAATACCTCAAAAAAAAAACAAATTATCAAATCTGCCCCCACCCCAAACTTATTTTTAAATCTACCCCAACCGCCCGTCCACTGGGCGGTCCACTTTCCCCACCTGACCGCCCAGCTGCTGGGCGGTTCACTACCCAGATCTGACCGCCCAGCAGCTGGGCGGTCCGCTATAAAACCCCTATAAAAGGGGTTTTTCTCTCTCCTGAGCAGCACAGTATTCATTCCTCCAATTTCCAGAATCGAAAGAGAAAAAATTTTGAGGTGATTTTGAGGCTAGTAGAGGTATGGACAGTAATAAACGAGGTAAGAAAACGAGTAACCGAGATCGTGGCGTAACGAGAGAAAAAAGTACAAGTGTCAAGTATGTCATGATTTTCTTAATTGTGAGACATGTAAGATGAAGGAATGGAGTAGACGACATGGTCGGTATGAAATTTCAGACAATGACTTTGTGGAAAACCCCTACGGCTTTGGCTTGAAAAAAAGAAAGTTGATCCAGAGCCTCCAGCATCGGACGACGAGTTTGTTCCGTGTACTGGTAAGGCTACCACTTCGTCTGCTGTGACTGATCCAGATCAGGCAAACTCTGATGATGACTTTGTTCCATGCACTTTCAAGGCTCATTGTAAGAAGTAGTTTTTTTAGGAATTTATGTTGTAGAATTTATAGGGATTTATGTCGTAGACTTTATTTCATTAGTTTTGTGTTTGTTTATATTTTATGTTGTTAGTTTTTGTATATGTAATTAAGTATTAAAAATAACAAAAATGAAGCATATAAAATAATCGAGGCAAATAAAATATTGCATAGTTCACAAACTATCAATTAGAATAGTTCACAATATACATCTAAAATAGTTCATAACATAATTTAACAAAACTTGGTAATCAGCGACGACGGCCAAACAAACTCAAAATACGACGTCTAGGTCTGGGTGCAGCTGGTTGTGCAACACTACCGGATGTCTCTCCATGGCTACTACCGGTTCCTGGTGAGTACGGTGGCTACTACCGGTTGCCTCAGCAACAACTCTAGCATTTTCTCTTTCGTTGGCTTCGTTAATGGCATCTGCATTGCATTGCATTCCAGTTGAAATAAAATCAAAATAAAATATAAGTAAATAAATAAAATATAAGTAAATAAATAAAATCAACCGTACCTGCTCGCTGCCTGTCAGTTGTTGAACGGCGGGCCTGATGTCTCATTCGCCTACCTTCCATCTCGTCTATGGTTATTACAGCACGCTTGTGGGGTCTTCTTCCTTTTCTGATCCACCCGCTTGCGGGACAGACTCTATCACCAACATAAGGCGGCCACTAATACTGGTTGGGATAAGGATGGAAAGATGCACCCCAAGTACTCGCAAGGTAATCGGTACGGTACATGTGTGCGACATAATCATCCTCAGAGAAGTTTCTCTCTCGGCACACCGCCATAACATGAGAACAAGGTAGGTGGGCCAACTGGATTCCTTGGCAAGTGTATGTTACAGTATTGTCAGTTGCAAAAATAACAACATACTTGAACATCATTTTCACAAACTTCATAGTCCCATCCGGTCTACGGCCGGTTGGAGCAAAATCATTTGGACAGTGCACTTCGAATTCCAATTGGTTATCCCCGTACAGAACAACTCCCATAGCTGCACCTTTCTCCCTATGTTTCCTTAGTTTCCCCTCCACCCTTGTTGAAAATGTTTGATTCCTGGACAGTAATTCGAGGGCTTTAACACGCCATGCAACAAACCATGCATTCAACTTGTAGAAGGTGTCATCCACAATTGCTGCCATGGGCAACTGCCGGCTCTGCTTGAAGACATTATTCAATGACTCAGAACCATTTGTGGTCAAGATTCCCCATCAGAAACCTCCATCACGGGCTTGCAATATCTTCACATATGCGGGTGGCTCAGCCAGATCGGCGGGATTATTTTTTTCCACCTTGAGTAAGTACAAATTTGCCTTTGGACAGTACTGCAAAAAAAAAAATCAGATGAGAAAATTTAAGTAAATAATTCAGAAAATATAAGTCAACAAATAAAAATATACATACCTTGGCAAAATCTTTGAACATCTCTTCCACCCTTCTCGGCTTCTTCCTCTTGCAACCAATTCTGAATGTGTCTGCAACCCATTTTTCATATCCGCAGTTCTTGTATAGATTGTCTGTAACATGTTGCATACACAGCCTGTGCACACAATCGCCGTTCGCTGTCGACCACCCAAAATCTGGGCGATCAAAAACATATTTGATTCCTTTGTGCTGGTCTGATATGACACAAAAGAACCGGTCGCCAACCACTTGTCTTCTTACGAACCTCATAAAAATCCCCAGTTTTCTCCGTCCTCCTTCTCAACAATTGCAAAGGCCAAAGGCAACAACTGGTTTTCAGCATCATATGCACATGCGATCAGCAGTCTCCCGTCGTAACGGTTAGACAGGAAGCATGCATCTACACTGATGACCGGTCTAATGTATGGCACAACTTGAATACATGGACCGAACGCCCATGCTATGGCCTTGAATTGCAACGCGTTGTCGACAGTCGGTACGCTTAGATTCCAACATTCAAAGACAGTGTCGGTATTTGTACTTGCTATGGCCTGCAGCAATGGTGCAAGCAAGTTGTATGAACCATGCCAGCTACCGAACATTCGGCAAATCGCAAGTTCACGCCCTCTGCACAACCTGTTATATTTTGGGATGACATGCTTGTAAACCCGTCTGACAGCTCTACCGACCTCCTTAAGGCTCATCGTTGGGTCCTCCTTAATGTCATTCTCAATTACATGGGCAATAAGTGAAGCCGCAAGCTGTGTATGGTCTTTCCTTGATGACGCAGCCTTGCATGTGTGAGGTGGTTCACACTTCTTAATAATCCATGCCCCGCCCTTACCCACAGGGGTTACATAGAGATGGAAGTGGCAATGCGCTTCATCGGCACAAACAATTACTAACCTTCTTCGGTCCCTTTTTTCAGTTCTGCACTCCCAGTTGCCGTGTACATGGACCTCATTTATTTTCTTCACAAGTTCATCTATGTTGGCGTAAACCTGCTGCGGAGCAAGCTCTTCATTGTACCTGACACGCGGCCCAAAAAATGAGATGTCTGCCTCTTCAAAAGCAGTGGTATCGTTGAATGTGGGGCACGGATGCCTATCTGTCCGACCTTTAATCGGAAATCTGTTAGGTAAATAATCTCCATCACCTTCTGACATGTGATCCGAATCCCAATTCCCGTCCCATTCGTCACCCGTTTGCAAATCTCTTTCTGGTATGGCATCGATCTCAGCATCAAGGTCAAGGTCTCTCCGGGTAGCAACGGGTGACACTATAGGTATTGATGGTGGTACAGATGGAAATCTGGGTTGGATTGGGGTTTCAGGAGGAGGTGGTGGTGGTGGTAGATCGGTGGTAAAATCAGGTACATAATTCTCATAAACGGGTGATACGGGCGGTTCATAACTCGAGTGGCGGGGGTTGTCATAACTAGAGTGGTGGGGGTTGTCATACCTCGAGTGCTCATGACCCGAGTGCTCATAACTCGAGCTGTCATAACTCGAGTGACGCGTAACCGAGTGATCATAACCTCTATTTTCCCTAGATGTTCCAACCCCGGGTTCACGCTGAACTCTCCTGGAATATAAGTCCATTACCATTACCCCCTGTGACTCAAAAGTGTTGTAAACACTCCTCCATAACGACTCATCTGTTATTGGATATCTGGTATAGTAAGGTCTACCACCACTTACTGTGTTAATCCGGGTAGCTAAATCTATATCACACCGGTTGGGGTTCACACCGATCTTTTCATACACTATTCCCTTCAGTTCAACAAATGAGGTATTTTCATTTACCTCGAAGCCGTAGGCTGCTTCCTTAGTGTACTGTGCTCCCTCCGCACCCCAGGTAAACTTCCCGTCCACATACAATGCAACCAACATATTTCTGTTCTGGAATTACTGTTCAAAATTGCCTCTCTTTCTCTCTTTCGGTTCTGAAAATTGGGGGAATGAATATTGTGCTGCTCAGGAGAGAGAAAAACCCCTTTTATAGGGGTTTTATAGCGGACCGCCCAGCAGCCGGGCGGTTGGGGTAGATTTAAAAATAATTTTGGGGTGGGGGCAGATTTGATAATTTGTTTTATTTTTTGGGTATGAATAAAAATATCGGAGCCATCAGTAAACTCTGTATCAAACTAATCATTAACCAACTTTCCCTTGCTATAGAAAAAAGACGCACACACTTTGAGCATTTCTATATATAATAAAATGCCTTTCATTACTTTTTGAAGAGGCAGTGTTATTTATTTTTATTTTTTTGAGAGATTTTATATGTGATATGTATCAATCTTTAAAAAGCTAAAAATCCAAACATATACATCAGAATCAACCATATCTACTTCTACTGTATTACAATTGTTTTTAACATTTTAAAAATATATTTTGTTTTTAAACGGTCTAAAAACAGTAATTTTTGTAGCTATCTTAAAAAATATTAAGTTTTTTCAAAAATTATAAAATTTCATTCCATCCCGAAACATATTTTATAATGAATATCATGTTGAGCGGTTCGAATCGACAATTTGAATTTTAAAAACAAAAATATAAAAAATGAGATATGATGAAATATAAAATGGAACCCTCAATACAAATTTATGTTATATATATACCGTCTCTTTTTAAACTTCAGTTATTTTTCTTCAATAAAAAGAAAAATCTTTTTCGAGAGGGAAGCACGGAAACAACACCAATTATTTGTTACCGTTTGAAATAAGTGTGACCTTTTACTTTAAATTTATTTCATCATAAAATTTGACTATATTTTATATTTTCATCCTTATTTTTTAAGATAAGAACAGTACTTTGTTATAATTTGTGAATATACTAGGAGCCGAAATTTTTATTAATACCATTTCAGAAAAAAAAAAAAACCAAAACAACACTGAAATTGGAGAACTCGAAAAATACCAGTGCCTCTAAGTCAATCTGCGGCCCCTCAAAAACCTAAATATTAGTATATTACAGTGTATTTTTGAGTTTTCGAGGGGCCTCAACGTCAGTCTGCAGTCCCAAAAAGAGTGGATATAAATTTGCTGTTATTCCAAAGGGATCATAGAACCCTGTTATTCCTATCCCAACCATTCAAAGTTTTTCATGCGCGAATCTCAAAAAAAAAGTTTTTTGTGCCCGAATCTCGACAAAGGTCCAACTGTTGGGATCGTAATAACATGGTCTTGTTATCCCTTTGGAATAACAGATTTATTTTCCCAAAAAATAGAGCCGTAAATTGACTTGGAGGTCATGATATTTTTCGAATTCTCCATAATTTGTGGTTTTTTTTTCACAGTGGTATTAATAAAAATTTCGGTACTAGAAGCAGCAAACGATCTACCAAGTGCGTATCTCCTGTGGTACCACAATGTATAGAATAAAGTCTCATTCGAGTTATAAAAATTTTAGAACCTATTTACAATACAGAGGGTCCAATTTGAAAATTCGTATATACTTGTATTGAACAGTCCGAATTTAAAATATAGAGGATCCACTTTTAAAATTCATAAAAATTTATATAACTTAACATAATCATATACCTAACCAAATCTGAATTGATCTTTATTTATTTATGGGGTCGTTTTCAAGAAACACATGCAATTTTCAGTGACATTCCTCATTTCCAATGACATCGCTTTATAAATTATAAATGAATATTATGTGTGCAACTTGGCCAACTTGATCCACATCCTAATCAGCGAGGCATTGTCGTCTCTTAGCTCTTCAGAAAGCAACGGATTCGGATCAGCTGAAATTCTAAAATTAATGAATATTAATTTTGAAATTCCTGCAATCCGAATACAACTATCGTATTTTTTCTGAGAACGCATCTCGATTAACAGCTGGTTTTTCTTGCACGTATTTCGGAACAGTTCAACGGCTGGATTCGGATTGCAGGAATTTCAGAATTACTGTTACCGGTCTCGGATTTCAGCAGATGCGCTTCCGAAAGCAACACTCTCCCCCCTCCCATTTAAAAATTTGTTAATTTGTGATCAGTAAATTTTTTATTCATAGAAAATATTATAAAATACTATTAAATGAAAGACTAGTAGAATTTTTCAATTTTTTTTAATAAGCCTGGCTGGATCCTTTGTGGCAACCAAAGTAAGAAATTTGAAGAAATTATTTTTTTTAAACGGTCAAAGTTTGTTCGATCCAAAATTTGCATCGAAAAAATTTCTACCGTTTTCTTTTATGTATCGAAAATCGAAGATACTTTTTCTTTTTTGCTATATTATTTTTTAATATTTTCTATGAATAAAAAAAATCTCTTTATAATTTATAGATGGAATGAATTAAAATTTTGTTGAGAACGTGCACGCGTGCGTCTCTCTCTCTCTCTGGTAGCTTCTCGCCTTCTCCAGTCAATGTTCCATTTTTTTTTATATGTGATATACATGTTGACAGCTATACATTATTATTATATTCAGGATAACTTTTGTATATTTAAGATAGAGAAAATAATCTTACAGTACAAAACTAAATTTCGTGACCACATAATATATTATAATATAAAATATTTATTACTAATTATATTGTCCCAGAGACATATTACCAAAAGTATTTAAATTAGATGCCGTTGGTATTGTATTCTAATTATGTCATGTCATGACAATTAATAATAGACGAAATATTTCATGAGGAGGATTCAAATGCTTTTATTTTTTGTGTCTCCACCGTACTTCTATTTTTAAAACGTTAATAACTCAAAATTTAAATCATAAATGTTAAAATAAAACCGTTAGATGGGATCTATATTATTTTCTCTATGTACTCATAAAAAATTATATTTGAATTAATAAGTTGAAAAATCAACGTTTAGAAATTATCCACATTAGTACGTTTTTACAAGCTCTTGATGACAACCAAAACAAAGTTGAAATGTCATAATTTTTTACATGTGCATAGATAAAATGACGTAGATCATATCCAATGATTTTATTTTGACCTTTAAATTTAAAAAACGGAGACACAACGGAGGCATACAAATGAAGGCAAAAAGATTTAATATAGGATTGGCGAAGAATCTGTTTGTAAACTTTTTGAATAAATTTAGATTCAATTTTTATGGTGATGGTTAAGCATCCTTGACATTATCTTCCTTTGAATTTTTTTTTTCCCCTCTCTTTCCAACAAAGAAACATAACTATTCAGGGCATGCGGAATGTTCTGTTTTTTAGGGGACAAGCGCTAGTGGACAGTCCAAAAGGGTTATTGAATTTAAAAAAAAAAGGGTTCTCTTGATACCAATTAAAAAATTATTACTGGTATAATAATGAAACATAATTTTACAATTTATGGTGATGTTAAAATGTAACATTTTAAGTAAACAGTACTGTCGTTAGCGCATAAAACATTCACACAAATTATTATTTATGATGTGTACTTGCCAAATGGATATTTGCAATTATTATCAAGATCAGAATATATCATATATTTTATTTATTTATTACGTTTTCTAAATTATTTTTATTTTATAGTAAGAAATTTCTAAATTTTAAAGGACGACTAAATTGTATCATATATTTTATTTTGTTTGGTAGCTTAAATTGTATCTAAAATTAATTTGTTTAGAGGAATAGTGTGTCAGAAAATAAATTTTGACACCTGCAATTAGAATAAGTGTGGAATAAATTAATCCGTTAGAAGAGGCAGTTTAATTTATTCAGAAGTAGAAGTATGTATTGAGAAAATGCACCAATGAAGTGAATTTTTTCATTTATATCCTTCAGTAGATTCAATTTTTAATTACAATACTATTAGTCCTCTATTTATCCAGCCACAAATCTTAATTTTTTGATTTCGTCCTTGAACTTATTGTGTCCTTACTCTGTGTTACTCTTCGTTTAACAATTTAAATGTGAAGTAAGTAGTTTATTTCACCTCTTTCTCAACAATCAAATGTGAACTTTGTTCGTAATTTGTACGGTGATTGGAGCTTCCAAATACTCATCTATCTAATTATGATTCTAATGATCTAATGGAATAGGCAAGGACGGGAGAGGATAAAGATTTTAACAGAACAATTTTGTCTTCATGCAATGCACGAATAGCATACAACATTCTATCGATTCTATAGTCTGTGCACTGCATTAAGTCAAAATTGCTATGTTAAAATCTTAACCCAACTGAAGGTTCGTCGAAGCTATTGTCGGCATTCTAATCATCACATACCATACCTCCGAATCTATAAATTTTCCAAATGCATAACACTGATATATTTACATGTATTGATCTTTGGGGTTCACATGATAACTCTGTACTTCATGAATTATGAAGCTTATTGTTGTTGCAAGCAATACTCTTATAATATTTTTTGACTAATTTGTAAAACATACAATAATTGAATTTAACAATTTCCTGGAGTTAAGATATTCTGCAAGTTCAAGACAATTGGAATTGCAATATGGATTAGTTGAACCGAATAAATCATCAAGATATTTATCAAGAATTTAAATTGTAAAAATTATGAACTTGGTAAAGTAAATTTGATGTTGAAACATGGATTAATCGTTGTAACGATTAGTGGCAGAATAAGCTGCCACTATAAATAGAGTTATTGGTTTTTCAGTCAAATGACTACAGGGATTAATCGTTGGTAACGATTATGTAAGCTACACAGAAAAACAAATCAAGGCTAAAACCCTAACCTTACAGGGCTTAATCGTTGTAACGATTATAAAAGGTACACAGAAAAACAAATTAGGGCTGAAACCCTAACTCCACAGAAATGTATTATCCGTTGTAACGATTAGTGGCATATTACTCATTCCGAAGTTGCCACTATAAATAGAGCTATTGGGTTTTCAGCCAAAGCACTTTTAGCCGCCCCAACTTTTCAAAAGCGATTTTTCTGTGTGCTTAAGTCCCTCCATTGTTGTGAGAGCTTAGAACTTCAATATCCCTCAAACAACCTCAAATCTACTTCACTAATCTTGAGTTAGATTATATTAGAGTAAGATTTTGAGTGTTTCTCTTGAGAGTCTAAACTTAGAGACTTCGCTCTCTAACCAAGTTGGCCGTGTGACTTCCCATTGGTTGTAAGGGCTCACCGGTTCACAAGTTGTAACATTTCTTGTTGGGTAATAGAAAGGCGCACCGAGAAGGGGTTGCGACGCCCCAGGGACGTAGGCCATTTTGCCGAACTTCGTTAACATCCCGCGTGTCAATTTCTCTAAACTCATATATTTATTTTAATTGCAATTACTTTCAATTTTAGAGTATTAGCGGTGCCTTAAGAATAACACTTATGAGAAGGACACACAAAACTTTTTAAGTTTAGAAATTATATAAAAATAATATAAGATATTAGATGGATTGTATTCATATTTTGATAGCATAAAAGGAGCTGAATTTTTTTTTCCAGATCCTTTATAATATCTCATTGAAACTAGAAATATTTTTTTGATTCCTTCAGAATTTTTTTGTGGCATCGGCACAATACACGGTATGGTTCTTAAAGGAAGCGATTTTTCCGGGTACTTTAGAATTCCTAAAAGAACGGAAAAAATTACATGTGATTAAAATTTGGGGAATTTTTTATCCATAGAAATTATTATAATAAGATGTACAGAAATAGAAAGAGTATTATGATTCCAACAAATTTAGAAAGATCGGCCTCATTGAGTCCGATCAATTGATTTTTTTTTTAAATTTGCGCACAGAATTTGCTAAAAAAAGTATGGATCGTGAACAGTCATTCTGATCCATTAATGAGTTGATTTTCTGCGGCACAAAACTCTCTGTATCCATTGATTTTCTGCGGATACAGAGGGTTTTTAATCCTCTGTATCCCTTAATGGATCGTGAACATTGATCCCCATCCATTCACTAACTCGTTGATTTTATGCAGATATGGAGGGTTTTGTGCCGCAGAAAATCAAGCCTTTATTAATGGATCGGAATCACTGTTCACGATCCATAATTTTTTCTTTTTGCAAATTCTTTGCGCAGTTTTAAAAAAAAAATCAAATGGGTCAGACTCAATGAGTTTGATCTTTCTAAATTTATTTGAATCAAAGTACTCAAACTATTTCCGTACGTCTTATTTTAATAATTTCTATGGATAAAAAATTTCCTACAATTTGAATGCAATTTATCTAATATCTTATATTATTTTTACATAATTTATAAAATAAAAAATTCTGCACAAGATTGGTTGGTGGAATGATACCATGCTACTGCCGACATTTTTATTAATATCCAAAGTTTAATACAAATTATTAATTATACCCGGAGTTCAAAATTTTCGCTAAAAATACCCAAGCCGGCCATTTTCTGGCCGGCTATGTTCCTTCCCTAAGCCGGCCAGAAAATGGCCGGCCATGTACCTTTTTTTATTTTTTTATTTTTTTATTTTTTTTTATTTTTTTAGAGAGACTATGAAGATCAAAATATTGAAATCTAACTCTGAAATACGATAAATTTTTGTTTAAATTATTTGTTATATTACTTCTTTGATGTATAATTAGCATATTTATACTAAAATACGATAGATTAATTGAAATTATGTTGAATAACACTAAATTATGTTAAATTACGTTAAATTACACTAAATTACGTTAAAATTTGGTAAATTACGCTAAAATACGATATGAATAGGGACGATATCTTCACTGAAAAAGAGAAAAACAACGATGAAACTTCAAACGGTCATAAAACGGCGCTCGAGTGTCCGATTTCAGCAAATGAGCACTTTTCGGAAAGCTTGCAAAAATGCGCATGCGTCTGAACCCTCTATGATGGATTTCAAAATTCAGAATCCCCAGAAAACAAAGGGAAGAGCCTCAAAACTTGAGTTGAAGTTTCCGATTAAGATTTTCATTTCTATCATTCAATCCAAGTAGCTCAGTAAATTAGTTACATAATGAACTTGCAGATTACCAATTTTTACTATTTTTGGAATTTTTTTTCTATTTTTTATGATTCATGAAAGATGAGCAAAATCAGTCTACTATAGTACTATTTTGTGTAGTTTAGCGTAATTTACCGTATTTCAAAGTCCAAATCATCGATCCAAACCGTTCAACATGATTATCTAAATAAAATGTGCTTGCAGATCAAATTTTACATTTTTTTGAATTTTTTTTACTATTTATTAAGATGGGTACAAAATTCAATGGTCTGAATATGACTATTTTTTGTAAAATACTTAATAAATAGTAAACAAATTCAAAAAAATGTAAAATTTGATCTGCAAGCACAGTTTATTGTGGAAATCATGTTGAACGGTTTGGATCGACGATTTGGACTTTGAAAATAAAAAAAATAATTGTTGTAATTTGATCCCTTCTCAAAGAAGTAATATAACAAATAATTTAAACAAAAATTTATCGTATTTCAGAGTTAGATTTCAATATTTTGATCTTCATAGTCTCTCTCTAAAAAAAAAAAAAAAAAAAAAAAAAAAGGTACATGGCCGGCCAGAAAATGGCCGGCTTGGGTATTTTTAGCGAAAATTTTGAACTCCGGGTATAATTAATAATTTGTATTAAACTTTGGATATTAATAAAAATGTCGGATGCTACTGCTACTGTGCTACAGGAGCATTAATTATTATTTTTCTAGCAGCTGTAATGCTTTTGTGCTAATTAATTGATTTGGCTGGATAAGCACTAATTCTATTGGCTGATGCCTGATGCAATACCACTAACTGAAAGTGGGGCAGTTTTTCCTTCTTTTGTACTATTATTCCTGTCAAGTGCTCTTTTGAGTCATCTCAAGTGCAAATCGCCAAATTCTGAATCATTAATTTATTGGGTCTCATGACCACTGCTGTTGGAAAAATCTTATATAAAGCGCAAGAGGAATATATATTACGAGTAATATATATATATATATATATATATATAGGCTACGGTGCTTTGCAAATTAAAACATCCTCTTTAATTCGGGCTACTTTTTCAATTTGCAAAACCCAAACAACCGATCCGAACCGTTCAACATGTTCTAAATATTGAAATGTGCTTGGAGACCAAATTTTACATTTTTTGGAATTTTTTTACTATTTATTAAGCCACTTTGGAAATCGCTGATCCGGTGGTCCACAGTAAAAAACAGTAAAAATTTCTGGACCACCGGATCAGCGATTTCCAAAGTGGCTTAATAAATAGTAAACAAATTCCAAAAAATGTAAAATTTGGTCTCCAAGCACATTTCAATATTTAGAACATGTTGAACGGTTCGGATCGGTTGTTTGAGTTTTGAAAATTGAAAAAGTGGCCCGAATTAAAGAAGGTGTTTTAATTTGCAAAGCACCGTAGCCCATCTCTATATATATATATATAGAAATCTGGCTAATATGCTACGCGTAGCATAGAGGACCTCCGTGCTACGGCTTCATATTTGAGTTTTCAAAATCCTAACGGTCGATCCGAACCGTTCAACACGATCTCCAGATGAATATGTACTTGCAAACCAAATTCTATATATATGTACCTACACAGTGAATTCAATGTACAAATCTCAGCGAAGCAAAAATATTATTATTTTATCATAAAAAACTTAGTGAAGAGGTATTTAATTAAATAGAAAAAAACAATACTTCCATATGACAGGTTGCATATTTAAAACTCAATTGAATTTTTTTTAATGAAATGTAAGTAGAGAGAATTGATTCTATTTTTAAATAAAAAGCCTGAAGGCAAAAGAAAAGGGTGTTTCAAAAATTATATACCCCTTTAACTAAAAGTTTATTTATTACACTCCTTAATCAATGCAACAAATTAATAGGTTCCATTTCCATGCATTGCATTCCTTGGTTATCATTTCTGTTTTACAATAAGCGGCTCAGGTCCGAGGTCAATTTGGGTCCGATGTCCATCGGACTCAAAGTGAGTTCGATGGGTTCGATGACCGTCCGATCTCTTCAAAATTTGCACCCGCAACTTTCGCATATGCTTTAAAATTTGTGCGCACGAATCTTAAAGCAGATCGACGGTCCCGAAACCCATCGGACCCAATCTGCTCTACTCAGGTCCTTGTTAAGTTAGCACCCCTTTTTTAAGCCATCTTTGGTAACTGTAGTAGACCGAGTTTTCCATTTTAGTTTTCGTCTCTATTTTTATTCATCTAATAATCGAGAAAAAGCAAGGATTTTTTAAATGGTTAATTATAAAATACGAACCTTTAATCCGATAGTCAACTGTTAGTGACAACATGTTTAGGTAGTTGTCATGAAATTAATGTATTATTATCTATCCCTCACCTTTTTACGGAACAAAATATTATATCTAAATGCTAACAGCGTGCATCCCAATTCACAAAATTATGTGCTATCATGTCCTGCTAGTTCTGTGACAGGCTGGCAGCTACAATTTCAAAGGTGCTGCATGTAATGACTCTCAGTTGTGGCCACATAAGATCAGAAATCTGGAATTAGTTATTTGGGACTAAGGCTGCACAAACAATTCGTAGTTCGTAATTCAATTCGAGTTTTATTCGAAAAAGTTCGTAAAAAATTCCATTCGAAATTGAATTCGTTCGAAATTAATTCAAACTAAACTTAGTTCAAAATTAATTCAAACCAAACTCAAACTGGACCTAGTTCGTTTGAAATAGGCTCGCAAACCAAACTTAGTTCGAAATTAACTCAAACGTGAACCGTTAATTTCCGCTGATGGTGAACTTTAATGTTTTATTTAAGATAATATTTGGGTTTGTAATAATTTTAAGACCTTGGTGATTGTTATGTACTTCTATTGATATTTAAATTATACTTTGAATATTTTGGATATTTGAAAACTTTGGTGATGTTGCTCCTGTTGGCTATTTGGAAAACTTTGGATTCTGTAATTGTACTGAATTTTGATTGATTGTACTAAACTTTGGTGTTTGATATAAATTTTGGTATTTGTAATGAACTTTGATATAAACTTTAGTGTACTGTGTAATTAGAATTCAGAAAGCCTGAGTTTTTATTGAAGTGTTGTAATTTTGAACTATGGCCCAGCCATAAGTCATAACTCGTAACTCGTAACAAAATTCGTATAAGTTCGAAATTGAGTTCGTAAAAAATTTGATTCGAAATTGAGTTCGTTCGAAATTAATTCAAACCAAACTCAAACTGGAGGTAAATTCGATTCGGTTCAGTTCGTGTGCAGCCCTATTTTGGACCATAATTTAAGTCATTTTTCAATGTGCTAAATCTATATCTTAGACTCCATTTAATATTCGTCTCTGAATGTGTACAGTATTTATTCCTTTTTACATATATATTATAGAGTGAGTCTATGGTACTATGCATAGCACGGATTAGTCCGTACTACAGATTAATATTTTTGTTTTTAAAATTCTAACAGTCGATCCGAACCGTTTAACATGATTTTCATATGAGAATATACTTGTAGGCTAAATTTTTTACTATTTTTTAAATAGGTAGAAAATCATTGTTTTTGGATGGTCCAGAAATTTCAGATTAAGTGATTTTTTACCTATCTTAAAATATAGTAAAAATTTTTGAAAAAATATAAAATTTATTCTGCAAGTACATATTCTTGTGGAGATCACGTTGAACGGTTCGGATCGACCATTAGAATTTTCAAAATGAAAATATGACTCCGTAGTACGAACTAATCGGTGCTATGCATAGTACCATAGACTCGCTCTATATTATATATGTAAATACTTAATTGACTGTTTAAAATAGTAAATAAGAACAGCTACTGTTTAAGAACAGTGCTAACTCAAGCTATTCGGAATAGTAAAAAAGTTGTTTGGATTGCATATTAGGAATAGAGTTTGGAGGGAATGAATAGAGTAATAATTTATGTGTTAAATTAAATCTTTTTATCAATACGTAATATAAAAATCTTTTTATCCAATACGTAATATAATATTAATTTAATTATTAAATAAAATATTAGATTAAATATAATATAATATTAGATTAAATATAATACAATACAATATTAATTTAAATATTAAATGTAATATAATATTATTTTAAATATTAGATTGGTATTAAATAAAATATTAGATTAAATATAATATAATATTAGTTTAAATATAATACATTATAATATTAATTTAATTATTAAATTTAATATAATATTATTTTAAATATTAGATTGGTATTAAATAAAATATTAGAGTGTATATAATATAATATTAGATTAAATATAATACAATATAATATTAATTTAAATGTTAAATGTAATATAATATTATTTTAATATTAGATTAGTATTAAATATAATATAATATTAAATATAATATAATATTAGATTAAATATAATACAATATAATATTAATTTAAATGTTAAATGTAATATAATATTATTTTAAATATTATATTAGTATTAAATAAAATATTAGATTAAATATAATATAATATTAGATTAAATATAATACAATATAATATTAATTTAATTGTTAAATGTAATAAAATATTATTTTAAATATTAGATTAAATATAATACAATATAATATTAATTAAATTATTAAATGTAATAAAATATTATTTTAAATATTAGATTAAATATAATACAATATAATATTAATTTAATTGTTAAATGTAATAAAATATTATTTTAAATATTAGATTAGTATTAAATAAAATATTATATTAAATATAATATAATATTAGATTAAATATAATACAATATAATATTAATTTAAATGTTAAATGTAATATAATATTATTTTACATGTTAGATTAGTATTAAATAAAATATTAGATTAAATATAATAAAATATTAGATTAAATATAATACAATATAATATTAATTTAATTATTAAATGTAATAAAATATTATTTTAAATATTATATTAGTATTAAATAAAATATTAGATTAAATATAATACAATATAATATTAATTTAAATGTTAAATGTAATATAATATTATTTTAAATGTTAGATTAGTATTAAATAAAATATTAGATTAAATATAATATAATATTAGATTAACTATAATACAATATGATATTAATTTAATTATTAAACGTAATAAAATATTATTTTAAATATTATATTAGTATTAAATATAATATAATATTAGATTAAGTATAATACAATATAATATTAATTTAAATGTTAAATGTAATATAATATTATTTTAAATGTTAGATTAGTATTAATATTGAAAGCTCCAATCGCTATTCCAACTTTTTGTTAGAATAGTGGAACAACGCTATTCTTCTTGTTCCGAATATCAAGTAGTACGTTTGGTTGCTCAAGCTATTCGAATAGCAATACTGTTCTAAGAATAGCACTATTCTTAGTGCATCCAAACATACCCCTAGTGGCTGGTTCTATAAAATTTCCAACTATTAATCGCACTTTTATATTGCGATTAGTTGAGGATATTCCTAGAAAAAAGATAACCAGAAACTGACAATCAGTTCGGTAGTTGAGTAAAGTAAATTTGGATTAGCAGAATCGTATTTGTCGCCTAAATCTAATACACGACAATAATAATCAAATTTTCAATGAACAGAGAAAAATGCTTTGACCAACAAAGAAAAGGAAAAAAAGGAGGAAGAAGAAAGAAGTGGTAGTTCCATTTCCATAGATTGTTTCAATTTCCCACTACATTATATTACATTATAACCCCCAACTAAATTATCTATTACAGAGAGGGGTCAAATGTAGTTGCAGAATGCCTTTATAGACTTCAATTCAACAAAAATTACACACTTTACTGATTTTACTCCCAGTACTATCGATTCTACATGAAGGCTGACGCTCTTGTTGTGGACACCAATTGAAACACCAAATCCAGATTTTGTGAAATGCAATCGCAGGAAATCAGAAACCATGCATTTAGCCTCCTGATTTCTGAAAGCAAAAAAAAAAAAAAAAACAGAATAACAACACCTAAAGCAAGTTTACCTTTACCCCCTGATAAAATCAGGAATTTCGCACCTCAGCCGCCGCAGCAGCCTCAGCTACAGATTTGAGCTTCTGCAGATTCAATTTGATTACTGTATCAGCAAACAGCCTCGTATCCTCTTCGCTGTTCCCCGGAGGCACATCCACCACGTACGATTCCAAAACAACGGTCCAGATCTCGCCTCCCTCTTCAAACTGATTCACACTAGTTACGCTCTTATAGTTTCTCAAACGATGCTCCCCGCCTATAATGGTAAATCCAGTGACTTTCCTTTCTTCGTCTAATATATCCAGCCGCTCGGTGCTGGTACTCGCTGGTAAGCCAGAAATAACGCTCAGTTCCCTGAGGCAACCCACCTGGACGCCACCTCCGCCTATGATTGAGCAGCTGCGGATGAAGTGTTTGTAGATCTGAGGACAGTCGAAGCGGCGCACGACGGACCACACAAAGCTGGAAGGACATCGGATCCGCTGTGACAGAAGCGAGGAACAACGGCCCGGTCCCACCTGGTAGGTATGGTACTCGTCGATGGTGGGGGCCAGGGAGGCATACTCGGCCGGGGTTAAACCGACGGGAGGTTGCTGTACGGGGGGCGGCGGCGATGCGACGCTCGCAGATTGATGCGAGGGTTCCGAGTCATGGGTTGCTGCTTCATCCATTTCCCCTTCTGAATTTTTGAAGTATATTTTTTGCTTGCGTTTTGGATCGCGAGGATTGGGGTTGTGGCTCTCTAGAGAAGTAGAGAGTAGAGAAAAAATAGGGGTTCAGTTGATTGGGAAGTGGTGCTTATTATAATACTATTGTTTTTTTTTTTTTATCTTTTGTCTTATTCTTTGAAAAGGAAATTGTATCTGTGGCGCCTGCCCTTTCTTTGAAAAGGAAATTGTTGATATTCATTGGTCTATTTATGGCCATAGACTTGGATTTAATTGTTCGAAATACATGTTAATTTAATTTTGATTGAATTAAGCCAAATAGGCACTCAATTAACTATAAATTAATATTCAAAACTTACAAACCTAAATTAGTATTATCTTATTTCTCTGTAACAATGAAGAATTGTTATTATACCTGTGGAAACATTGTAAAACAATCTAACTTGTCTATTTTTCTGTCAATATATCAAATTTTTATTTGTCTATTTTAATTGATCATTTAGTTCTATTTAATAGTTGATATACATGTTTTACTATCTTTGTAAATGGATATGTCCCTCACTCTCTTATTATTTTTAGTATTGATTAATTTTGCATCTAAGAAAAGTGTTTATGGGTTGATAACTAGCTTCATTTATTTTGTCTCACAATTTTGTTCCAATATTCAAAAAGTGTTTATGCGTTGTCTCTAACATTAATTATTTTCTCAATTTTTTAGTCAATAGGTCTCTCCACTTCACCCACAGGAAACTAATAGTTTCAAGTAAGAACTGCTTATTCGTTTCCGAAAATTTTGATCAAAGTATTAACAGAATAAGAGCAAAATTTCCTATCAATTGACACAAAATTTGAAACTAAAATGCAAAAATTTCAAAATTTCCAAAATTCCAAATAGAAGTCTTTAAACAAAGTCACTGTCTATACAAGAATAATTAATAATCCTGCACATCTAGTGTTAAATCTCATTACTCCAAGTGATAATTCACATATAATTTAAAATTAAAATTGTAAACTTTTCAATCGAAAGTTTTTTTAATCGTAGTCATTGTTTATAATCTGAAGTAATAATTCACAAAATGTTAAATCTCCATTCTTATATTATGCACGTAGATATTCTGATCCGCTAACGTCTATGATTGAAAGATGAAATTTCGGATTTAATATCAGCCTTCCAATCAAATAGTCTGTCTTCTTTCGATTAAATGCATTTTTTTACGTGTAGAAGTCTAAATTTAGTTAGAAACATACTCGCCACACATACTGTCACACAATATGTTACAATTAAAATTGAATAGAGAACAAAATTGGAGAGAAAATCAATTTTTTTCGTTTCCTTATTTCTCCTCTCTAGCTATCTCCCATTCCTTATTTCCTTATTTAAGAATCATTATGAATGATCATTTTATTTTTAAGAATATCAAATGTTAACATCTTTTAAGAATATCTTATCAGCATTTGATATCCCCAAATTTAATACAATACTCAATTTAAGCTATAGTGAATCTTTTACAATTTTATTCTTCAATTTTGATAAGATAAAATATTATTTTCTATTAGTATGTTCAGGTTCATTCTTAGTTTCAGTTGTTAATTATCTAGAGAACATATGTTGAGGAGGGATTTTAGTAACATTAACTATTATTAGTGCCACAAAATGAAGCAACTAATTTTATTAATACAAATTCACTTTCACTAAATATTTTTTTGTGTTTTGATTTTTGCGTATGGGATGTCTATATTTTTACAAGCCATTTGCCTTTTTTTTTTATCAAGTTTCTTTACTTGCATACATCAAAGTTTGAAATTCAAATGATAAATCAAACTCTTGATCTTCTTCATTTTATTTAAAAATGGGGCACGCAATTTTTATTTTTATTTACTTTTCGAGTTTCTTTTATAATAGATCAAACGGTTCAAAAATAAATACACCAAAATTAATCAATCATAGTTTAATTAGAGTTGCTCATTTTTTTATCACTTGAAAAATTATAAAATCTTATGTGGATGTATCTCTCAATAAAATAAACAATCAACTATTTGGATTCAAATTTTGAATTTTAATCTTTGAAATATAAATAAAAAGGTGACTTTTTGCATTTTATGATTTGTGGTTTTGGTACCTTTTTAACAAATCAATGGATCTAACTTTTATGAATGAACATGTATAAATTCATCTTAGAACTTGTGTATTTGTGTTGAATATATCCATTTTCTATTAGAAAAATTTGGTGAATACAGTTGAATATATCCAAGTTGGATTCAGATCAGCTGAAATCTGAGATTCATGAACAGTAACTCTGAAATCTCTGAAATCCGAGATCCAGCCGTCCAACTTTTTCTGTGCACACATCTCGAAACAGCTGGTTTTTCTGTGTACGCATCTCGAAACAATTCAATAGCTGGATTCGGAATTTCAGAGATTTCAGAGTTACTGTTGATAATCTCGAATTTCAGCAGATTTGGATCCATCCAAGTTGGCTGTATACTTTAATTTAGGTTCAGTTATTGATCTGGTCCATCTCACCTATTAGTTTGTTAACATGATGAATTTCAATATTTTAATATAGATTATTATAGAAGTTTAAACTTGTTTGATTTCAAGCGGGAAAGTCCATCTAAAGGGAAACCTTGATGCATGCTATTTGGTCCTTTTCTCTTTGGTTATTTTCTAATTTACCTTTTATTCTATAAATGCGGCAAAAAAATGACATGAACGTTAAGAATTAAAGTGTATTAGTGAATCAAATTTCTTATTTAGAATGAAATTATGTTTTTACGTAGTAGGTTTTCTATGAAAATAACACCCGGAACTATGAATGTTTGGGCATTTTTTTTTGTTATTTCATTATGGTATTCCTTATATCTTTCTGGGATTTTTTTAGTTTCGGTAGGTTCTTTTTTATATTGTTACTAATACAAAAGTTGTGTATGAAATAGACAATGTTTTTCTCAGTTATATACTACAGGGGCGGATCTAAGGCTTAGCTAAAGGTGACTAAGCCACCCCTATGATTTTAAAATTTTAATTATATGTATAGAAATTTAATTGTACATTTTAATTTTCAAACACCCCTATCAAAATTTTCTAGTTCCGCCCCTGGCTGTATATGTACTCAGGATTTTAAATTAATGAAGGAAAATATATAATTTTATCGGTACCTAATTAATATCCTTTTGTGTTGATGTGGAAGAAATCATCATATGTACGTATTACGTGTGCTTTCTAATCATCAACTTATGGACACAAATGTCATTTTAATTCAATGTCATAGTCATAGGACCCTAAATAATTTATCTATGTACAATTTGTTTCCATTGTGATTCCGATCAACAAAGTTCAATTGGAACTCATCTCCATGAATTCTTTTGATTTTAAATCACATGAACTCCATTGAGTGGTATGTTCCGATCAGACCCCAAATAATTTTCAACTGTCGTAGAAAATTTCCGTTTGTTTCTTCCAAAAAAAAAAAACTTGCACTGTTATACCTTCATACTCGTACAATGCAGTGTAATATTGCGAAGTGAGATTATTCCAACAGTTTGATTCCAAATGTTGACTAATTATTCTTTCTATTGATGTATTTTTTTAATAAAAGTGCGTAATATTGTAGAAGAATTGTTTTGGTCTATTATAATATGTTTCCGTTGCAATGCACAGGCATTGTACTAGTGATATACACATTACAACACGCGGTGATTTAGTATTAGAGTGAGTTATGAGTATCCCTTAAATAAAATACTACCTACCAATTTGAAACCTATTTGAATACGGGTCCGCTTCATGATTCGTGCCAAATTAAAACGAACGACTCAGATTTCATTCTACACGGTCAAATATTACACTAGGTCTGAATTCGTAGTATTAGCTATTTTTCTACTTTTCTTACATTTTATCATGTAATCATGCTCTAGAGAATTTTGTTCTTTCGGATTTGATTGTGTCATAGCTCTCTAATTAGTAATTTTATTAACAAAATACTATGTTGCACCTTTATTCCTTTTGAATTATAAATTTATTTCGTAGTCGTCTCTATTGTTTCGATTTGTTTAGAAAATCCGAGTCATGGAGTTAAAAGTTTTGGAATGAGCAGCCCCTGCTTTTTGTTTGTGAATTGTGAGGGTTGTTGGATGGTGTGGAGGACCAGTCATCAAGTTTGGTTTGGCGTGCAGCGGGATTACTTGGTGGGGCTCGAAATAGCAATAGCCAATAAGTGTGCTCTAAAAAATTCGAAAAGAACAAGTCAAAAAAGAAAAAAGAAAATTGTATATTGTCGTTATTAGAAAGGTCTGATTTGAGGAACCAATTTGGGTCCGTCCGACTCACCCCTTTTCATAAAATATGTTGTAATTGTAATTGTCGTTATTAGAAAGGTCGTTATTTAAAAGTAAATTTTGAGGAGTAAAATAAAATATGTTGCTCTGGAGTTACTTACTCCTCTCCATATAGTAACTTACTACATAGTTACTTCACTTCTGACAGTTCTGAGTAATATTTATCTTTCAATTTTCTCTCTCTACAATTATTCTACAATTACTCCACAATAATTTCACAAACATAATTAACTTAATTCACCTTACTTACGAGTAAACAATTTAATTATTCTTAACGTTACTCAACAATCAAATATGCACATAGTGATTAAACCATATATATATGTATTAGTTTTATTTTTCGAATATAAACGTAGATTGAACACTAAACATATATGAAATACATATCGGATATTAAACAAATACGAATACAGGTCGAGTATTAAACAAGTACAAATACGAATCACTTAACTTAGACATTGTAACAAAATTAGCATATTATTTAACCAATTATTTTCTTATAAAAAAATAGAAATAACATTAAATACAAATATAATCGGATATATAATCTAATTTTTATCATGTTAAACTTGTCGAGGTAAAAATGAAGGAAAAAAGAACAACTGTCAAGTATGCCGTGATCCCCGGAACTATCATGTATGTACGATGAAGGAATTTTTGAGACGGCCTATTCGGTATGAAATTTCAGACGATGATTTTGTGGAAAACCCCTACGGCTTTGGTTTGAAAAAGAAGAAGGTTGATCCAGAGCCTCCAACATCGGACGATGAGTTTGTTCCGTGTACTTATACTGGTAAGGCTACCACTTTGTCTGCTGTGACTAATCTAGATCCGGCAAAATCCGATGATGACTTTGTTCCATGTACTTTCAAGGCTCGTTGTAAGAAGTAGTACTACTTATTAAGAATTTATGTTGTAGACTTTATTCCATATAGTAGTATTAGTATGGTTTAAAATTTGGATGCATTTGAGCTTGGTTCTAAGAAGTAGTATTTTATTGTAGTCGGATGAATTATGTTGTAATTTCTTTGAGTATTAATTAAATAAGAATTACTTTTTATTTAGTAGTCCCATGTTGTTTCCTTTAAAGATGAAGCGTGAGAAAGAATTCAGAGTCACAATTAAATTGCAAATAAAGTCCACACAATTTAGAGTGACAATTCAGAGTCTCGTACAAAACAATAAAGTACACAAATTACAAATAAAGTCCACACAATTTTCAAATAAAGTCCACACAAATTGCAATTAAAAAAAATCTGAAAACAACATATAAATAAATAAGTTCACAACATACATCTAAATCACCTATTACTACCACGTCTAAAACTAAATCGGCGAAAGAAACAACTTTCAGAAGATGGCCTACCAAATGGCTCTGTTTGGCTACCAAATGACCCTGCTTGGGTTCCAGATGGCCCTGCTTGGCCTCCAAATGGCCATGGTAAATAATTGTCAGGTAAACAATTTTAGAAAATGGTAAACAATTGTCAGGTAAACAATTTTAGAAAATTGTCATGGTAACAAACTACATTTTAGAGTTTAGGGTTTTGGGATTTGGATTTAGGATTTTGGGTTTAAAGGAATTAATTTAATTATTTTTTATAATTAAATGAGTTTTTTTAATAATTAAATTAAATTTTTTTAATAATAATTTTTTAATAATTAAATTAATTATTCTAAAAAATTAAAAAATATAATAAAAAAATAAAATAAAATAAGATATAAACCTTATCTGAAACGAGATTAGCCTCTGAACTTCGGTGTGTGAAGTTAGGAAGGGTTAGGGGTATATTTATAGGGTTAATTACGGGTAAAAAAAAAAAATAGGAAACCAACCACAAAATTGCCGGCTTCTGGGGAAGAGGAAACCGACCATTTTGTAGCCGGTTTGGACATTTTTGGAAAAACCCAGCAATTCTAAGTATAATTATTAATTTGTAATTAACTTTGGATTTTGAGGTACAAGTATTCAAATTTTGAGTTTTGATCCGGACCAATCCGGTCCGCGGTACAATGCATGGGTTCCTTTAATGTTCGTGCTAAATCAGATCGGACGGTTCAGATCTAAACTCAAAATTTGAATACAGCTAGGAGGTAGCTGCTCCACAAATCGGCGCAGAGAAATCGAGTAGAACATGCAATCTTTAGCAAATTAAATTCGTAACGGCTCTCTGTTCTTCCTATTTTGAAATCATTTTCCCAGTTCGGCTCTCTGTGCTTCCTACTTTCCCAATTCGGGTGTTGAAAGGGATCTAGCTATTTTAGTAATCAAGATTTATTCCGTCGCAATTCAAAATTCCCACTTTTCAATGGCCATTGAGGCGGATACACCGCTAAACCTGGTCGAAATATCCTCCGACAGCGAGGAAGACGGGGAGAAAGTGATAAAAACCGAGAAGAATTGTGGGAAGAAGGGCTTGAAATGGAGGTGTAGCAAAAGGCGTCGCAGCCATAGCAAGAAGATAGGGAGGAGGTATGCTGATGTGGAAATCTGGACGGAGGAAGAGAAGCAATTAAATGATGACGAGTGTTGCATTCTTCCATCGGATCCTGCTGGAGAAATCGACCTCAGGCATCCGATCTCTGATCCTAAGCAGGACGGCGTGTCTGTGCTGGGGGAGCGTGGCAAGGTCATTCTTTGATCTCTCTCTCTCTCTCTATATGTGAAGTTAGCATTTTGTCCCCAATTCCCATGAAAAGCTTCATGGGATATCTCATAATATTTTTGACTTCTTAAAGCCCAGATGATAAGGTTGCTAATTTATTTTTCTCTATAAAGGCACCTAACAATAGTACTATATTGCAATTGCAAACAATGACTGTAACGCTTCTCAATTTGGGTATGATTTAAATTTTATAAGATACGATTTAGAAGATAATAAATATGATTTACTATTAATAATCGACAATCTATAGGAATGAAAATATAGTAAATATCAAAAATGAGAAGAATTAACGATTCATTGTTAGCAAAATATATTTAATAGATGTCAAAATATTGTTTTTAGCAAACTAAATTCAGCAAAGCCCAAATCTATATTCAGCCCATATCCCATAATATAAGCAACCCAAGCCCTTCTCTCTTCTCATTCCTCTCCATTTCCAATATCCTGTAAGTTTTTCTCTTCCTCTCCTTTTTCTCTCTTTTTCTCTCTTTTTCTCTCTTTTTCCCTTTTGGCCGAAACCTCCCCTGCCACCTCTCTGGTCCGCCATTTCTCCCCTCTCTCTTCTCCTTTGGCCGGCCACAACCCCAAACCCGAAAACCCTATTGCCGAACCTTGGCCGAACCCCTCCCCTCTCTCTCTTGGCAGCCGCCGGCCACAAGAGGGCCTAGCCGGCCACCCTTTCCCCCCCTCTCTTCTTTCCTTGGCCGAACCATCCAAAGCCCTCCCTCTTCCTTGCTCTACTGGCCGAACCCCAAACCCCTTGCTCTGCTGGCCGAAACCCCAACCCTCTCTTCCTCCTTTCCCTTGATGGCCGAAAACACACCCAAATAAAAACCCGATTATCTCATCAATTTGAATACAATAATTGTAAGTTAATCGATTTATTTATGGTCTAATTGGATATTAGAAGTAGTTAAGAATCAAATTGTAGGGTTAAATCATTTAAAATGATTTCATAGGGCTATTCAGGAAATGAATTGAGAAACCCCAAATTTGTAATTAACCCTCTTGTGTAGTTATAACTTTTAAATGCATAGAATTGAATACTTTTAAATGATATCTAGGGTTAAAAGTACAAGCATTGGTCATAGTGTAAACGGTAGTCGATTTTAAAGAGAAGTATATACGATTAATAAATTGAAGTAAATGTGTTAACAACTTAGGAGCAAATCGCGATATTCTAGGAGACGCTGAGCATACTCGAGGTTCCGACACACGCTTCAACGAAATCACTGAGAGTACAGGTGCGGGTTCCTGGTTTTTTTTACAAATAATACATAATGCAGGGATTGAGGTAAGTAATTCTTTCTTTAATCTGGTGGATAAACTGCATGTTGTGAATGTCGAACAATCGTTTGAATTTGTGTAGAATTGCATGGTAGGAACTCTTGGTGCATGAAATTGAAAGGACAGGAATTGAATTGTGAATTTGGGAATGGGAAATTGAATGAATTGTTTTTAAATTGGGGCCGTCCGTGTGAGGGGGCTCTGCATGTGTTTTTGAAAAGCGGGTTGTCCATGTGTGGCAGCCCAGTGTTTTGAACAGAACAGAACAGAACAGAACAGAACAGAACAGAACGGGCCGCCAAATTCGCGGCGGTTCGCCGGATGGGTCCCCGAAATGGCCCATCTAGAGTGTGATAATCGGGTCGTCCTTGCGTGGCGATTCGCCGGGTTTCATGTACGGGCATGATTCCCAGAGTGTGGAATTTCAAAATTTTTAAAAGTGAACAGAACAGAAAGGGGCCGGATCGTCCGTGTGTGGCGATCTAGGTTACGAAAAGTTTGTTTAAAGAAAAGAAAAACAGGAATTGCGTTTTTAAAATTGATTTACAGGTTGCATATCTGAATTTAGGGGAAATTGGGGTTTATTTTTAATCAACTGCTGTTTGGGTATTAATTGCATTCATTTGTAAAAATACCGGGCTGGAACTAAATTCCGCACTGAGAGATAGTTCGATCTCTCACCCGTTTCGTTTCCACTTTTATGTGGGTTCCAGGAAATGAAGAAGGAGACATGGAGGAAGGCCGTGAATGAGAAAATTTAGCGGAAACTATTAAGAGTAGCCACTATTTGTTTTGAATTTATATTTGTATGAATCATATATGATGCAGACATGGCGGTAACTGCTTGACTAGCCATGTCTGACATATCTTTCCCTTTGTTTGTTTATGAACCTTGTTTATTTTTAATATAGTGGCTTATTTGGTTGTGTTATTGATAATGTATGTGATGTGCTTAACGCCTGGCGCATAAATGCGCGGCGGGTTGTCCTGGGGTGTGACAATGACACTAAAAACTTACAATCATCTCAGAAGCGGATGGAGAAATTTTATCGTTATTTTCAATAATTGGTATATACAATTTGCAAAGATTTTTTATGTATGCTGTTAGGCTAAAGACATCCAAAAATAGAGGAAGGTTTCAAATTCAGGTTAGTGTTTATTGGAAAATGAGGAGATTACTGTTTGTGGTAGCTGGAAGATTTTCATGACTTTCAGTTTAAAAACAAATAAACTTTCTTTCTTCTTTAGAAATGTAAAAAAAACATATATACACAGACCAGATTTAGGGGCTTCAAATGACAGAAAAGCCGAAATAATACACAAGTTGTTGATATTCTCTTGCTTTAGGTATAGTAAAGTTATTTATTGTCAATAGCAGCATTCCATTAAGTCCTTCATTCAGTAAATAATTTTTCTTTCAAAAACAAGAAAGTTTCTTTAGACAGAGTAGTAGAGTACCTCTTTTAAAGAAATATCATTTTTTTTTTCTTCCTTTGGCATCACTAAATATATCATGTGGTGGTCTAATCCAATCCTTTCCAACCATATTGAATTTTCCATGTGTTGTGAAACTTCTTTGTCTGTTTTTTCCTTTATGAAGATCAAAAGAGATAATGTCATGGTTTTGTTTATTGTTAGCCTCCTTAGTCATACGTATACTGATTTCGCAAAATTTAAGTCCGTGTTTTGATCAATTGACGTTGTACAAGACAATCTTTGAGTTTTTCTTCATATTCTCTTTTTCCAGTTATACCAAATTAAGTTTTGGCTTTTTGAAGACTGAAACAGCTTATCATCAGCCATAAGTCTCCTTGATTATAAACATAAAACAAAGAAAATTCAACTAAAAGGGAAAACAATACTATAGTGTAATTATCCCAAAAGTTTTAACAGTGTAATTAAATATTACAGGTGGCATGTAGAGATTATCCCCATCCAAGGCATTCATGCGCAAAATATATCTTCAGTGAGACTTCTCATGAGAACTGCTGCTCCCAGGTCTGCATGTTGGTACTTTTTTGGTCTTGTACTAAATTTTCCGTCCGGTACTTGCTGTTTCTTGTGTCATAACATTTTCTCCCTAGGCTTTATAATGCATGCTATTCCAGTTGCATCATTTAATAGATTGATTCTTATTTCTTCATCCATTAACAACCTCAAAGACCAGCTCTAACAAGCTAGCAAATGTACGATGCTGAAAGTAGGTGTGCCTCTTCTCTCTTTTCCAGGAAAGTCAACTGGTATTTGGGGGTTGGGGGGGGGGGGGGGGGGGGGGGGTTCCAACCAGCTAATATTCATTAATAGCTTGTTTTTGCCCTTTTAAGTAATAGATGCACATTAGCATGGGCGGATCTATGTATAGCCCAGGGGGTGCTTAGCTCCCCTTATGATTTAAATTTTTTTAATTATGTATATGGAAATTTAATTCTATTTTTATTTTTCTTAAAGTTTTTATATAGTTTAGCCCCCTCATAAATTATCATGTGTGCTTGTAAGTCGTAACCTAGTGGTTAGAATTTCAATTTGTTATTGTGGAGACTTGGGTTCAAGTCCCGGCCATGCATTTTAAATTTTTTAGGCATGTATGTTTGGTTCAAGTCGTAACCTATCTAAATTTTCTAGCTCCGCCCATTAGACATGTATGTTTGGTTCTTTGGTAGAACAAAGGCATCTACCCTACCCCTTGGATATTACATACCTATATATCTGAAGTGCAAATAAAAAATATTATGTTTTTTATTTAAAAACAGTGCTATTGCTATGTATGTGATGTCTTGGCCCCATGCGGCAACTGGAAGGGACAAAATGGGCATTGTCATGCCTCAAGTCAAGAAATAGGTTGGAGTGCTGGTAGACGAGCAATGCGCCAGGCTAAACGGCAGCTGAATCATTGTTCAACCATGACTGGCCAATAAACCATGGCCTTCTAAGTTTGAAATTCCTATTGCTGGAATTTTTTTTTTTATCATTGCCTGAGTTGCGATTGCGCGACTTCATTTTGCTACTCGGTTGCATACTTGAGAAAATTAAATGGTTCTCGTATGTTGCTTTGAAAGTGTTATAGTATGTTATATTATTGTAGCTTAGGTCTTTTGTAATATATATCAACCATTCTAGTCTGGTTGCCTCTCTCTTTCGGGATGCAATTATTATATATATATATATAGTGATCATTCACCTGCAGGATGAAAGCAAAATTATTTCTCAAGATTTTCATCTTTTATGGTTAGTTCTAGCCGAGGGGATGTTATGGCAAACCAATTTCTTAAAATGAGGAAAATATGTATCTAGATTTTAGTTGCTTAGTTTATATTGAGAGATGAAAATAATATTCCTTGATAGCTTACAGAATTACGGTGCCTAGCTGAGTCGGTGGCAGCCTTCACATAATTTCTAAATGACAAAATTTATGAATTTTCTGGGGACAGATAAACTGAACAGCTGGAGGCACAGATAAGATAAGAGCTTAACAATGAACCTTGAATAGCTTTCAGTGTAAACAAGGTTTTCAATTCTCCATAGTCCACACCATACATTGTGCGTTGTTCAATTTTATAATGCTAACAGTGCATGTATTTGGGTGAAAAGCTAGGTGCCTAATGTAACTTGAGAGAAATAATATCGTTTGTTATTACGTCTCTGATGCGATTTCTATGGATGTCAAGCTTGGATGGGAATCAGACCAAATTCGGTCTGATTCTCAGTGTTCGATCTGCATCAATATTCGTGCAAAATTAAAATAATGAACTTGGTCCGTTTAATTATGGATCCGGAAAGAAAATTTTCTTTATTATAATGAACTTGGTCCGTTTAATTTTCTACTTTATGATCTTGCATTGAACAGAAATAAAAAAAATTATGGATTGAACAATAATATCAACGGTTCAAAACCGTCAAAGATAAAACGAAGAGGTGTAATGAACTGAAGTTTGAGCCGACAAAAAGAATGAAGAGCAGCATTCTCAAAGGAAGAATTGTTAATATACCCATTAAAATATTCTAAATCATCTATTTTTATAAAAAAAACTAAAACCTTTTAATTTTCCTATCAAAGAAATAGCAACATTCTCAAGGGGCATATTATAATTTAGCCAAAAGACGGACCAAAAGTCCAAACTCCAAACGAAGAGGCCAACCAAATATGGAAAAAGAAGGGGAAAGGAAGGTGAAAATGGAGCACAAATTGGAGGCCAAAGATCGTTCTGATATCGATTTGGTTGAATTTTCACAAAAGCTCTCCATTAGTGCATCCAGTGATGCTGATGAAGACGATGAGGTCGTTGTGCTTGGTTCCAACGGACCGGTACGATTTCCTTCTCTTTGATTATCTGAGCAATTAGTATTATTTTGGAATTAATTTACTCCACAATCAGGTTAATTGCTGCTGGATTTATACTGGTTTTCTACCAGTCAGCTCAGGGCTCTGTTTTAGTTTTTTTTTTATTTATACTGGTACATGTTTCAGTTTCCTCATCTGATCTAAAGATGAATTCACAGGTGGCATTGAGAGATTTTCCACATCCAAGGCACCTTTGCGCAAATTTTCCATTTGAAAGTACCCCTCATGAAAACTGTTGCAGTAAGGTGTGTTAATGATATAAGCACTCTCCTTCTCTTTTCCTTTTTAAGGGCATTTACTGATCTTTGATTTTGTAATTTGGTGCAGTGTTACTGTGTTTCGTGTGAAGTAGTTGCACCTTGTTCGAACTGGGAAGGAAGAGATGCACATTGTAATATTATTTCCAAGAAATGCAGAGAAAAGTTGGAGACTGCAACTCCCACAGAGAAGAAAATTATTTTGATCATAGAAGAATAATGCAGGATTGTACTATGTAACCACTGTAAATTTATGAGAATTGGATATTCGGTATTGAAATTTTCTGTCATGTATTGTATTGAGTACATATCTAGTCTGTTACAAGAGGAGAGGGATATTTATAGTGTCTAGATCTATTGTACCGTTGGTACTTTATATTTGTTACCAACGATAACTTTCCTAAAAAGATTACAACTCTATTTTTCCTAATTTACATTTTTTCCTCTAACTCCTATTTCTATTTTAACTCCTAATTATTCTTTATTCTCAACACTCTTCATCAAGCTAGGATTATAGATATCGGTTAATCCTAGTTTGCTTATTATTTCTTCAAACACCTTCGGAATGAGATCCTTGGTAAAGATATCGGCTAATTGGTCTTGACTCTTTACGTAAGGGGTTTCGATTTCATTCGCTTGAACTTTTTCTCTTATGAAATGACAATCGACTTCGATATGCTTTGTTCTTTCGTGAAACACCGCATTCGAAGCGATATGTCTTGCCGCATTGTTATCGCAAAACATCTTCATTGGTTTATCAATTTTGAAGTTCATCTCTTCAAGCAATTGTTTGATCCACGTGAGTTCAATTGCGGTGGATGCCATGGCACGATATTCCGCTTCTGCACTCAATCGTGCCACAATATTTTAGGATTTAGGATTTAGCATTCTGAATTTAATATCATGTCCCTTATATTAATTGTTGATACACCAGTTGGCATGAATAGTTGGTGTCAGCTCCGTATATATAATTTTCATTTCAATTCGGAAAATCTTTTGGATTAATAGAAAATGACAATTCACAGAAAACAGGACCTCCTGTCTCTGCCATGTAAGGTTTGTAAGGTCTTCAATCTTCTCCAGTACTATTTCTAACTGCTGCTTTTCATTATCAATCCTAGCGTTGGACCATGGCAAGCAAAGGCCAAATAGAAACTTTTATCTCCATTGGCCAATAAGAATGGAGACGATTTCTATCCAGCATAGAATACAAAAAAGGCCTAACAATTCTCTCAATAATAGGCTAGATATTATATGGAAACTATACATATCTGCTCACCACAAAAACTTTAAAAAATATTATAAATTATTAAAAAAAATTCAACAACATAAACAAGTAGCCTCCCCACATCCCTCAATGTTGTCAATTTTTCCAAGAAGAAAAAAAGATAGCCATGGAGTCCACTGCCTCTCCTCCATTTCAAAACCTCCCAAAGAAAGAAGTGGATCAAAGCAAGGGTATGACAGAAATCGGTGTAGCCGAAGAGCATGATGATTGCTATGAGATTGATTTTGTCGACGATGATGATGACGACAATGATGATGAAGATCATTGTTATGTAATCAATCACAGCAACCATGAAGCACATTATGTAATTAATCAGTGTGAAATCATTGAAGCTGAAGGTTATGATAATGGCGATGAGGATGAGTATGATGACTCTGATTATGATGACGATGACGATGATGACGATGATGATAGTTGCTTTGAGATTGTTCCGACTGAGTTCTCGCAAAAAATCTCCGTGCAGGTTCTTGATGATGCTTTGGCTTCATGAGTACAAAGAATCAGGGAAATGAGGTCTCTTTCTGTTGATTTTTTATCCCTTTGTGAGATTCTTGATTTTGTGTAATGTCATGATTGTAAATTCTTTTTTGACATTGTTTTATTTTATTTGCCAATCCATTTCAAAGACATAAAACTGTTTTCCATGTTTTTTTTTATCACAAATTGAGTTTCTTACAGAACAAATTTTCAATTTATCATTGGGGTATTTTTCTTGGAATTGGAATGGATTCATTGATTATGACTTCGTAATTCATGCTACAACTAAGATAAGTTTTTTTCTTCTCTTTCACTCAACAAATCATGCTGATGGATAACAATCATCCCGCTCAGTGCCGAGATCTTTATTAATATCCAAAGTTTAATAGAAATTAATATCTATGTCCAGAATTCTGAGTTTTCGCCAAAAATGTCCAAGTTTATGGCCGGCTTACTCTATTTTTTTTTTTTTTAGAGACTATGAAGAGCAAAATAATGAAATCTAACACTGAAAATTTGAATTTTTTGTTTAAATTATTTGTTAGATTACTTCTTTTGATTTATAATTAGCATATTTATACTAAAATACACTAAATTACTTGAAATATGTTGAATTACACTATATTACAATAAATTATGTTGAATTACACTAAATTACGTTAAATTAGAAATTAATATTTATGCCCAGAATTCGGGGGTTTCGTCAAAACTATTTATTTTTTGTTTTCCAAAGTTAATTAGAAATTGATATTTATCTTCACAATGACTTATAATTAAAAACTATTTATTTTTTGTTTTAAGAGACACTATGAAGAGCAAGATAATGAAATTTAATGCTGAAAATTTGAATTTTTTGTTTAAATTTTTTGTTAGATAACTTCTTTTGATATATAATTAACATATTTATACTAAAATACGCTAATTTACTTGAAATTATGTTGAATTACACTATATTAAGTTAAATTACACTAAATTACATTACATTACGCTAAAATACTGTAAATTACGCTAAATTACATATGAATAGGGACGATATATTCACTAAAAAGGCGAAAAACGATGACGAAACTTCAAACGGTCTCGAGTGTCCGATTTCAGCAAATGATCACTTTTCGGAAAGCTTCCGAAATACGCATGCGTCCCTGCTCGTGATGCCGAATTCGAAAATTTAGAATTACCAAAAAACTAAGGGAAGAGCCTCAAAACTTGAGTTGAAGTTTCCGATTAAGATTTTCATTTCTATTATTCAATCCAAGTAGCTCAGTAAATTAGTTACATAATGAACTTGTAGAATACCAATTTTTACTATTTTCCAAATTTTTTTTACTATTTTTTATGATTCATGAAAGATGAGACAAAATTGGTCTACTTTAGCGTAATTTTGCGTAGTTTAGCGTAATTTACCGTATTTCAGCATAATTAGCGAAGTTATTGTAATTTAACGTAATTTAGTGTAATTCAACATAATTTATTGTAATATAGTGTAATTCAACGTAATTTCAAGTAATCTAGTGTATTTTAGTATAAATATGCTAATTATAAATCAAAAGAAGTAATCTAACAAATAATTTAAACAAAAAATTTAAATTTTCAGTGTTAGATTTCATTATTTTGCTCTTATAGTGTCTCTAAAAAAAAATGGAGTAAGCCTTGGACATTTTTGGCGGAAGTCGGAAATTCTGGCATAAATAATAATTTCTAATTAACTTTGGATATTAATAAAAATCTCAGGGATCCTTGTCTTCTTCCTTGTAAAAATGAACGTTGTTTTATTTAATTATTTCTGAAAGAACAAATAATTGAAATAGTAGATCACGCCGGCACACTCTGATGCACTATGCACTAGCGAAAGCAACATGGTACACAGGTTGGCTAATATCAAAACATTTGTTCCGGAGCTGTGGTGTAATCAATTGGTTTTTTTATTTTCAAAGTCCAAATGGTCAATCCAAACCATTAGATGAGATCTCTATATTAAAATGTATTTGGAGGCCAAATTTTATATTTTTGAAATTTTTTTACACTTTATTAAGTCAGTTTTAAAATCAGTAATTTTAATAAATAATGAATTTTTTTGGATCATTAAAAACAATGATTTTAATACTGACTTAATAAATAGTAAAAAAAATTTAAAATTTGGTCTCCATGTATATCTTAATATAGATTGAATATTGAATGGTTTGGATCGACTGTTTGGACTTTCAAAATGTAAAAACCAAAGCGTTGTTTGTTCTACGGTCTAAGAACAAATGTTTTGATATTAGCCACTCACTCTGTGTGTATATATATATGGCTTAAATTTTATTATACAGGTTAATTAATTAATTAATTATACAGAGGTGTTGTTGTTTATTGGGAGTCGGTGAAATACATCCATAGCTTATTAATTCTACGTACAAATGCCGAAGCCTATGATCTAACCGACCTAAAATAATCACATCACCAAAAGATTAATTCTAGATGCTACCAATATATATATTATGATGAATTTGCAGATATAAAATCAAACCAGCTATGACGTTGGCTAGCCTATATGAACTGATGATCGACGTTGGCTACCAATTAATGATGAATTTTATTTGTTTAGTCATGTGTATGTCGTACGATATAAATTATAATCATTTAGTTTAGTCAAAGAAAAGAGAAAAAGTAAATTGACAAAAATATATTCGCTGATTCGTGTGATAAGAAATCAGATATCAGAAAATTAAAAATTAAATGCGGCACACTACACGACAAGCTAACTTGCTAATTAAGCTGACTTCCTGATTCTCTCTCTGTGTCGCTCGCTCGCAGGTCTTCACTGTTCACCTCTTACTCGCTCTTACTCTCTCTGTGTCGTCTTCAGCTCTTACTCGCTCTTACTCTCTCTCTGTGTCGCTCGATCGCAGGTCTTCAGCTCTTACTCGCTCGTACTCTCTTTGTTGCTCGCTCACAGGTCTTCAGCTCTTACTCGCTCTTACTCTCTCTGTCGCTCGCTTGCAGGTCTTCAACTATTTGGAACTCTCGTGCGATCGAGAGATTGGATATAAGAAGGAACAAGGGTGACATTGGTGCGGGCAAGCCTCTCACCTCCACACTTGGAGTGGTATGACTCTCTATTTGGTTCTTTTAGTCTAAAGTATGTAGATATTGTATTTTGAGTATGTTGAAATAATTTTTGAAATACTTGACTTGCTTGTTGTATGCAATCTCATTAGTGGTATCAAAACCAGGTTATACTTTAGATTTAATAGGCAAATATGTTGATTTTGATTGCACGTGTGATTGTGGTTAAGCTTCCCGCATGGCTGATGCGTGGTCTTTTGTTTTAAATAGTTTAGTATGCTTGTTGCATGGCTGATGCAACTTAGATGTCTTTTTCTTTGTGTGTGACACGTGCTATTTTGCAGTCATTTATGATGAATGTGGAGATGCATGGTTCAGTTTGGATCAATGGCTCGAGTCTTTAGTTGTTATTCTAAAGCCTTTTAGCATTTTTTTTTTTAATTTGTGTTTTGATCGATTTGAGCAGGCAGTATGAGAGAAGGCTATGTTAATAGCCAATAATCCATTATATGAATTCAATAGATCCTCATTTCGCTCAAAATCACTATGCTTTTGTGTATTTTTTTTTTTGGCATAAATGAATTCAATAAGCCTTTTAACATTTTTTTTCTTTTATTTGTGTTTTGGATTCAATACACTATGCTATAAACTCTAAAAATCAAAATCAAAACTCTAAACTCCAAAAATCTAAGGTAATTAATTATGACATTGTTTATTGGTTGTTGTTCAAGTCTTATATTACTTAAACCATGAAATAATAAATTTAGTTAATGCTAAATTTCAACCATCTTCTATTCAAAGTGAATGCAAATTAATATTTCCTATCTATGGAATTGAAAAATTAAAATACTTTATCATTTTTGAAATTTTTTGTATTGAATTTCTAAAAATAAAAAAATTTGGCACAAGATGTCATATTGTCAACAGTTTACGCTTTTATTTTTCGTTGGCTCAAATGCCGACCCCTTCTCCATCTAATTCCCAAACTCTATTAATAGAGTTTAGTAATAGAGGCAGAGCCACATGAATCAAGGGATACTTGTCACCTGATTTAAAAATTATTAAAATAATATTTTAATTATATATATATATATTAAATTATAAAAATATATATAAGATGAAAAAATTATGACTTTACGTCTCGTTCTAAAATAATTCTACAAAGTTCCTCGCCTGTTAAAAATATACTTTGTGTCTCGTTCTAAAAAGAATAAGACTGTATGACTTTATGTCTCTAGAGTCCGAGAAACACTTATCACATGACTCAAATTTTTTTGCAAAAATATACTTTTACTTTATTTATTTTTTTCAGAAAATTTGCAAAATATATATAAGATACAAAACAACTATAAATTTATAAATTTATGCCTCTTTCTAAAAAGTTTCTCCAAAATTTTATGTTTCTGTTTCTATATTTTTATAATAAAATTATAAAAAATATTTAATATCCAAGATAATTATAAAATTATGTAATATTTAATATTTAAAATAATTATAAAAATATATTTTGCTAAACATTTTGGCTTACTCCACCACCGATAAAACTAAATCATGGACTGCGAATTGCGACATTCGGTATAAATTCTAAAAAAGAAAATAGTTCAGAGGCATTATCAGTTTAATTGTCAGATTTTTTTTTTAATTAGGAGTTATTTCATATAATGATATAAATTAGGATTGCAGATATTATGCATGTGTCCAATTTAAAATATTAGAATTGTCTAAAATAACCTGATGCAATAGAGACAATTTTCCTATCACACTGAAGAGCTACGTACACCGTACAAGGCACACGGTACACCTCTCTGATCAGGAATATCATATATAATTGATGGAAGAGAGGGATATTTTACATTTCTTTTTAAATAAATCTGATATGGTATGTTTCAATTCAATGAGTACTACAATTAATATATCAGTTTATTCCACTCAAAGCACCAAGTCATCCGTTAAAATTATTTTCAACTCAGGAGCGACCCTAATCTTCTCAATATATTCTTTTCGGAATTTAAACTTCTTCAGCTGTCAAAAATTAAATGATTGTTACAACTCAGACAGACTGCCCTAATGTGAAATAGCAAATAAATTCTAAACAGTTCTACCTCAAAATATCTGTGGATGTGCTCGTTCACAATGTAACCGTCATTGCTCCCGCTCTACACGTGTGAGTTCATAAGACAACAAGCAGGCAAAAATAGATAAAAACACTTCAATCATCCTATTTGACACTTTATTACCTATATTAGATGGTTAATTTGTTGATTTAAGTTATCTGGGTTTCACCATTAGTTATACCAAGCGAACAATTTATCTACATGTTCAAGTTGACACTTCACCGGCACCACATTGAATTGGATTACTGTTGAAAAGGAGGACAATTGCAGTAGTGCAGCAGCAACTCACCTCCATGTAACGCTTGAAACAACGATTCTAGATATGAGACAGTAAAATAAATTCAGGCTAAGTAGATAAACCAACCTTAATAAATTAATAAGCAATTTGGAAAACCGGTATAAAGGAACTTCACCATAACCATTAGGCTGTTAAAGTACCCCTTCTCGTCACCAAGGAAATCTTCAATTTTGACTTTGTTAAAGGGGTAACACTCTAACCCGTTCTTAGTGATGGTTGCCTTCAATGCTGGCACAAAATCCTCCTACATAAAGGTGTTACAGGAGCAGAGTAACTTAAAAAGCCCTTTGCACCAAAGAAACGTGCATAAGAGAATAAATATGTAAATAAATACAATCCTGAGTCAAGGGCTGGCAAAAACAAACCCCTTCCGCCATACGCTGATAGAGATCGACAAACAATGGAAACAAACCCCTTAGAGGAAATTCCCCCATCGAAATAAAAAAAAAGTTTATATTTCCCCCTTTTTAAATTATAATCATCAACTCCATATTAAAAATAGAAAGGACAACTTTATCATTCTTATTAATTCCAGCTTGTCAACATCCTCTCCTTATATCTAAAATGGTGATGAGAACTTTGTTATTACCCAGCTGTAAACATAGCATTCTTCGTAAATCATAACAAGTTATTGTCAAAAAACTAAGGGAAGAGCCTCAAAATTTGAGTTAAAGTTTTCGATTAAGATTTTCATTTCTATTATTCAATCCAAGTAGCTCAGTAAATTAGTTACATAATGAACTTGTAGAATACCAATTTTTACTATTTTCCAAATTTTTTTACTATTTTTTATGATTCATGAAAGATGAGACAAAATTGGTCTACTTTAGCGTAATTTTGCGTAATTTACCGTATTTCAGCATAATTAGCGAAGTTATTGTAATTTAACGTAATTTAGTGTAATTCAACATAATTTATTGTAATATAGTGTAATTCAACATAATTTCAAGTAATCTAGTGTATTTTAGTATAAATATGCTAATTATAAATCAAAAGAAGTAATCTAACAAATAATTTAAACAAAAAATTCAAATTTTCAGTGTTAGATTTCATTATTTTGCTCTTCATAGTGTCTCTAAAAATAAAAAATAAAAATGGAGTAAGCCGGCCACAAAATGGCCGGCTTGGGCATTTTTGGCGAAAGTCGGAAATTCTGAGCATAAATAATAATTTCTAATTAACTTTGGATATTAATAAAAATCTCGGCGCTCAGTGCCATCTATTAAATCTTTATAATTTGATCATGATGGCACAAGACCATATATAGGCTCATGTATGGGCCTGGCTATAGGCCGGGCCTGTTATCAACCACTTTCTCATCCATCAAAATAGAAAAGGCAAAAAATAAGAAAAATAGGTAAATATTTTAGTTCCAATTCCAAAGAAAAGAAGAAATGAGATAATAAAGAGGTGGCGGTTCGGAAAATGAGATTGTAAAGAACGAGGGAGATGAAACCCCATGCATGCATCCAAATTTATTTCAATGCAAATGGAAACTAACATGTATATATAGATCTTTCGTACATTAATCTAGCTACTCTTGCAACAAGCATGGAAACAAAGAAGAATTTCAAGGTCGGAAAATTTCCTGCAACTGATTCAAAATCAGGAAATATAAAGAAAGAGAAAGTGACACAAGAAGAGGAAGATGAGAAAAGTGAAGAAGATGATTGCTATGAGATTGACCCCTTGGACTTCACCAAAAAGTTGTTGCTTGAGGTTTCTGACAATGGGGACCACAATGAGGTTGTCATCGTTGCTGCCAAGGGACCAGTAAGATTTGTTGAAGTTAATGTTTTTTGTCAACAATTTTGGTATTAATGCATTTAGTTTTTCAGGAAATCTTAGTAGTTAAAAATTTGTATTTAGAAAATAGAGAAGTTTAATGAGAGAATTAAATGTTATTTAGTGAGAATAGAGCGTGCAGAAAATTTCTATGGGTCTATGTATGTAAAATATTTTTTGAATGTAAGAGAGTAAAAAAACAAAACCTAATACACTCAATTAAAGTAACATAGGTATTAGACATTACACTTATGTATCTAGACAGGGAAATAAATCAGCTGAAATTCCGAGATCGGGTACTGTTCACCTTGAAATTCCTTCAATCCAAAATCCAGCCATAGAAATTTTTTCGAGAACGCATCTCGAAACAGCTGGTTTTTCCTTGCACGCATCTCGGAACAGTTCGACGGCTGGATTCGGATTGCAGGGATTTCAGGATGAACAGTACCGACCTCGGATTTCAGCAGATTCTGATCCATCTAGACAGTGTATTAGGATTATGCTTTGCTTAATTATATTATGTTATTCTGTTACAAAGCTAGACACAGCGATTGGAGCTGTTTGTAATATGACCTGAGGTCTATATATAGACCATAGATTGTAATTGATTGAGGTTAATGAAATACAATAATTCATTCCAGCATTACTGTTTCATTAGTTCTTATAATAGGCCAACAAGATTTCCCTCTAGTCAAGATTGATCCTTAAATTTTGTTCTAAGTACTTATCACTAGTACTATTTGAGTTGTTGTAACTTGTGTGCTAATTTGAATTATCAAAATCAGGTGGCACTAAGAGACTTCCCCCACCCAAGACATCTCTGTGGAAACCTTTCTTTCAATAGCACTCTTCACGAGAAACATTGCAAACAGGTATGTTGAACTCGCTAGCTAATCAGAAAACAGTAGCCAGATAGTAAGTTTAATACTCTTCTAAATGGCACTTGCTATTTTATTTGGTGCAGTGCTATTGTATAGTGTGCCAAGTACCAGCTCCCTGCTCCAAGTGGAAGAATGGAATTGGTGCACACTGCCATGAGTCAAAGAGGCCCGACTCACAGACTTACATGCGACTTTCCACGTGAAGAGCATTATCTTGTCAAAAGCTGATTCTTACTTTGTAATAGACTTATTTTTATTTTTGTTAATTCAACTGAAATGTCGTATTATGGTTCAGTTGTGTATCTTCAACATGTATGAAATGCAAAATTTATGTACTTCTCTCTGGCATGTCAAAGACAAGTTATCTGTTCCTATTCCTGTACCCTTTACCATACTCATGTGCATAGTTGCATATAATCGTAGATAAAATATAAAATGGACAATAATGTTAATTACCAGCTGAAGATAAACAACATAATGGGGGAAAGTATCAGAGAAGAGTTGCAGTAAATCTTTTGTCAATGATACAATCCCATGATAAATAAAATGTTAAACAGACGAAAGGATACATAAATGGGCAGCAAGGAGGGTGTGAATTGAAAACAAATTCAAACCCAAATAAACACCTCGCTTCTTAGAAGACACTACACAGTTTGTTTTCCCTTTACTTAATTAAAAAAAGAATTAAACTTAATCAATTGTTGGCCTTTGTTCTAAAGCCATTAATGATAGGAGCCCCGTTAATAGCAGGGGCAGCGCCTCTTATTGATTTGACATATGAGGCGTAGTCAGCATATTGCATGGTGTAGAGGGTGCTCTGATAGCGAGTCACTCTCAGCTTCTTCCTGAGTGATTCATTTATTACACCGTTATAACCGGCCTTTCTCATCAGAGAGTCAATCGTCTCAATCTTAGTCCATCCTTTAAATGAGTAAATGCAAAATTAGCACCAATAACAAAAAATATTGTGGATGGTAAAAAATTGAACTTGATTTTGGTCCATACTATTTTTTGCCATATTTGATCCTATATTCATCTTCTCAAAAATAATAGTCATAATTTTATTGCAATCCGAGCAATCATGTTGAAGTCTTAGAAGAAAAATGTAACAGTACCAATTTCACATTCATTCTGATGAGCATTCTAAAATGCCATTCAAATGAGACCAAAAATGTAAAATACCAATCTTCAGTTTATTGTTACCTTCATGAGCAGGGACATCAGGCAAGTAGGTTGCACTGCGCCTCATGTTGTAATCAGGGTCAGTGAATTCTATGATTAAACCATGCTTCCCGACCTTTGTTTAGGAAAAGAGTAGACAGTTGAACAATTCAATTCCGAGAATTATAGCTACTATTCAGAACACGTTCCAGGTCAACAACCATGGATTAAAAAGAAGAACTAAGGGACAAAAAACAAGGATGAGAACATATATACATATTTCATCAATCCATCAATTGAAGTATTAAAAAGAAAACCAAGGACCTAAAGGAGAAGAAGTAAATGAGCAAAAAGGAGTTCTAAAAAAATGCCAAAATTCTTTTTAAAAAAAAAAATACCAAAATTGGTAAGGGATTCGGTATCAGCCAGTATCAATCTGACCTAACCATAGTGGTATTTGTTGATAAAATACCTATTCATAGCTTTGAGCTGATAAATAATGTGTGAGATAGAGAGAGAGAGAGAGACCTCCCAGTCAAGGTGATGAAGAGCTACTTCATAGTTGGTTAGTACAGACACAGTACACTCCAGGTATGGTATCTCCTTGGCCTGTATCGGTGGAAACCGGCGGTCTCTCAGTGCACTGCATAGTAAAAAAATAATAAAGTAAATAAGCCTAATGTCATAATCTAATTGCTCTATCAATCATGCCTATTACTTATTCAAATTGTTAAACGTTTCCGTCTTTAGAAAATAACTAATTACTTGAAAACTTCCTGACTAACGGAAAAGTTAAAAACCAGAAGAATTATGCCATCGGAATATATTTCTTAAAGACTGTATTGTATTAGGTCAAAAGAAACCCCAATCAAGCACAATAACTTAAAAATAGGTAAGATGTAAAATTGTTCAATAGACAGCTCTTAGTAGGGGTGTTCATCGGTTCGGTTCGGTTGAAACCGAACCGAACTAGGCAAACCAAAGTTATAATTCGGTTTCAAAAATAAAACCGAACCGAACCAATTTAGCATTGCAACCGAACCGAACCGAACCAAAGTTTTATTTCGGTTTGTTTGGTTTGTTCGGTTCAAACCGAAATATATTAATTTTTTTATTTAAAGCAATTGATTTATAATAAACCGAAGTATATTAAGAAATAAACCGAGGTATTAAGAAATAAACCGGGATATTAAGAAATAAACCGAAGTATTTAAAGCAATTGATTAAGAAATAAACCGGGGATTAAGAAATAAACCGGGGCGGTCCGGACCAAATTCATAATATATAAAATTTCGGTCGGTTCGGTTATTTTGGTTTTCAAAATTTTCAAACCGAACCGAACCATTAAACCGAAAAAACCGAACCGTTTGGTCCAAACTAATTCGGTTCGGTTCAAAACCGACTAAACCGGACCCAATGAACACCCCTAGCTCTTAGTATAAAGAAAATCTGAAGCAACATAGTACTAATAATACATACATGCATGCAAAGAGATGTGCATACCTAGTTAATGCGTACTCACTGAAGCCACTAATTATATGGCGTGCTTCTAGAGTACCAATGCAACCCCTTAGACGCGGCTCAGAGCCATTTGTTGTTTTCTTCCATGTCACAAACAGTGGGCTGTAAATGGTAAAATCCATCAGCAATTTTGGAGAGAAGAAATTTTAAGTGATACTGGTATACAAAACAAACTGCATGTACCTGCCTAAGGGGATATGATAGCACAGCTAGATGAGCATAGAAGTTAAGCTGACATAACAGAGATGTACAAACTTTGGAATAAAGTGCGAAACATGCAAGAGAATTACATTATTATGGCTGACCTCCCACATGCTTTGGCTAGTAGGTCCATTTTATACCATTAATAGGACTAATTTAATTAACTATGGCAATACTGTGCTACAATGATTATGTACCATTAGGACTTGCATGATAACACGATTAAATATTGATGAAATGTTATACACTAACCACACATGAGATTTGCCCAACTGTGTGCTATTTACTATATTTCAAGAGTATTTGATTAATTAATAAAACAACCCCCCATAGGAATCTAACTCGATGAACCCTAGTATTGAACAAAAGATCACTACAATAAGAACCCGCAATGAGAAATATGTCTCTGATTGTATCATCAGCTTTAAATTGAGCATCACTTTAAAATCTCAAACAACCAACAATTGCTTTTATCAAATACCAGACCAGACTACTTAAATTAAAATAGGTCAAATGCTGACAACTACTAGCCACTAAAAACCCACAAACATTAACAAACGTAGCTTATTAAGTGTACTAGTTCTAGTAAAACCCTCTATCTGTGTGGAACCTTTATAGACTAAAAATACAAGTTAGCATTGGCCTAAATGTAAGAAACAAACTACAATCAGGCAAATATCATCCTTTCCAGCTTCCACCTATTAGCTACAACGACATGGAAAAACTAAATAATTCGATCAAAAAACCCAATTAAGCCAGTAGATTTCAATATCCGCAACTAAAAAACCTTCAAATCCACCCCAAACCACATCAAATCGGACCAACAAAGCCAAAAATTACAGAAAAAAAGGGGGAACTTCCTACTGTTGGCCTTCTTCAAAAGCAGGAGGCGCTGGTTGCTCCCCACTGTAGTGTGCCACGAGCGTATCGAAGCAATAGACCGCCATTTCCCTATTAGCTGACACCATTTTCCCACAGCGGAGAGCCCAATACCGCGATCGGTGCGGAGAATTGGAGAATTTTCAGGCGATCGCCACCGATCGAGCGGCAGAGGGGAGAGAGAGAGAGTCTGGTTGGTTTAATATGCGTATTATCAAGTTAAAGAAAGAGAGAGAATTGAGGTGGGGTGCGAGAAAAAATGGGACTAGTATAAATGATGATGATACCTCGCGCTTTTAGATATGTTGAAGACAAATGGAGATGCTTGTCTTTTTCTTTCCGACCCATTTTTTATACAACTTCGGTTTCTGTTTTACAACTTTTACGTTTACCGCCCTCTAAAAATACAAAATATAAACAACCCTAACATTCGCATACAAAAATAGAGGGATGCTTCTATGGGCATAAGGACCTATTTGTAAAATGAGCATATTTTTATTTTCAAAGTTTAAACAGTCGATCCGACCGTTCAACATTATCTCCATATTAAAATGTACTTGGAGGTTTTACATTTTTCTGAATTTTTTACTATTTATTAAGTATTTTACAAAACTAGTCAAATTCAGACCATTGAATTTTGTACCCATCTTAATAAATAGTAAAAAAATTCAAAAAAAATGTAAAATTTGACCTCCAAATACATTGTAATATGGAGAAAATGTTGAACGGTCAGATCGACTGTTTGAACTTTGAAAATGAAAATATGCTCATTTTACAAATAGATCATTTTGCCCATAGAAGAATTTGCCACAAAAATAATGTCCTTTTAGATAGGAGTTCAAATGCCTCTATTTTTTTACCTCCATCATGCTTCTATTTTTAAAACGTTAATAACTCAAAATTTAAATTATAAATATCAAAATAAAACCGTTAGATGTAATCTATGTTATTTTCTCTATGTGCTCATAAAAAATTATCACATTTTAGTTTTGTTTTTATGTGAATTAATAAGTTGAAAAATCAACGTCTAGAAATTATCCACATTAATACGTTCTTACAAGCTCTTGATGATAACCAAAACAAAATTGAAATATCATAATTTTTTCCACGTGCATAGATAAAATGATGTAGATCGTATCCAACGGTTTTATTTTGACTTTTAAGTTTTAAATTCTGAGTTATTAATTTTTTTTAAAAATAGAGGTACGATGGAGACATTTGAACCCTCCTCATTTACATGTAAATATAGATACAATTTTAGTTTAAAAGTGAACGCAGATGCATATAATTATCCGATTCTGTATTTTAAAAAATTCGGATATTCACTTAATTAGATATATATATATAGAGTATGGCTAATTTGCTGCTGGTAGCATTTCGGCCAAATGCTGCCAGCAGCAAATCTGCCATACTGATGTTCAAACAACCGATCCGAACCGTTCAACATGTTCTAAATATTGAAATGTGCTTGGAGACCAAATTTTACATTTTTTGGAATTTTTTTACTATTTATTAAGCCACTTTGAAAATTCCAGATCATATGGTCCAGACTGTTTTTACTGTTCACCCGGATCTGAAATTTTCAAAGTGGCTTAATAAATATTAAAAAAATTCCAAAAAATGTAAAATTTGGTCTCCAAGCACATTTCAATATTTAGAACATGTTGAACGGTTCGGATCGGTTGTTTGAACATCAGAATGGCAGATTTGCTGCTGGCAGCACTTGGCCGAAATGCTGCCAGCAGCAAATTAGCCATACTCTCTCTCTCTCTCTCTCTCTCTATATATATATATATATATATATTAGTTGAACCCAGCAAAGTTATTAAATTACGTTGTTTATCATTATGATCATATATACTCTATGAATCATAATATTTATATTTGTTTATGTAGATACTAGGTGCGAAGCTTCGCTACTTCGGCCAATTCATCAATCATTTTGTAGCTATAATTTGTTTGTATAATTAGACATTTAAAATATTTTATAGTAATGCCCATAAATAAGCAACGTCCACAACTAAATAAACACTATTTCTTATATTTTTTAACTAAAATTAAAATGATTAAATTCTATAATATGTGAAACAACCATATTAAATATCATTATTTAAGGATATTTAGTTTTAAAGAAAGAAAAAAACACCACATTTACATGATCATATACGTTTGGATGAAACACATGCTAATCTAGTGGTACAAACGGATCGGATACAGATCGGATATTAGACGAATACATACAGATACATATCAGTTATTAGACGGATACATACGAATACGGATCAGATATCGGATATTCGTAGATATATACATATATATATTTTCATAATATATAGTAAAGTATCTATAATACGGATAATTAAAATTCAAAATCATATTCGTATCCGTATCCGCACGGATATTCAGATATCGGATATCCGTATCTAATTTTCGGATAGCGGATATGGTCGGATAATATCCGATCAAATAGCCTAACTCAGGTTAGCAACTATTTCATGTTTTGGACAAATTATAGATTTAAAGATTAAGTTTGAAATTTTAATTTGAGAGGATGTCAAAATGGGATATTTGCATTTTGCGTGTGGATTTGTGGTAAAAAGAAAAAAGATATCAGTTCTCAATTTGTAAGCATAGTGACAAACAAATAGTTTGAGTTCGGTTCAGCAGGGTCAAAAATTCGTAATTCAAGTATAATTCGGGTATAATTTGAGAATAATTCGGTACAACAAGAAAGCAAAAAAAAAAACCCAATTTTTTTTTTAAATTTAAAAAAAATTCTCTTTTTTCTCGTAAATAATTCGTGATTCGTATTATAGGTTTTTTTTGCATTTTATTCAAAGTTCTGTTCAAAAACATCAAAAAAGCAAATTATTTGTGAATTTCTTGCGTATATTGTTACTGTGTTTGTAAGTACGGCTTCAGTGGACCCACAATTTTTGGATTAAAGGATACTTTGGACCGACTTGTCAGCGAGTCGAACACACAAAGTGGTTCGGAGAAAACGACACGGAGAATCAAGTTCCTTCTTAGCTAGTGGCTTGGAAACAGAATCCAAAGAATTGAAAAAAATGACAACTTTTCATAGTTCATCATTTTTTCAAGAGTGAGGCTATGGTGCTATGCATAGCGTGGATGGCTAGTGTTCTACGGCTCAATATAGTACTTTTTAAAATTCTAACGGTCAATCCGAACCGTTCAATGTGATAACCATATGAATATGTACTTGCAAACTAAATTTTATATTTTTTCGAATTTTTTTACTATTTTTTTAGATAGGTAGAATTTTGATGGTCCAGAATTTTCAGAAAACACTGATTTCTCTACCTATCTAAAAAAATAGTAAAAAAATTCAAAAAAATATAAAATTTAGTTTGCAAGTACATATTCATATGGATATCACATTGAACGGTTCGGATCGACCGTTAGGATTTTAAAAAGTACCATATTGAGCCGTAGTACACTAGCCATTGGTGCTATGCATAGCACCATAGCCTCACTCTTTTTTCAATCACTTTTACATTCCTACTTCTTTATTTATTAATAATATGAGTGGGATTACGGTGCTATGTATTATAAGATTATATTTTTATTTTTAAAGTTCTGATAATTAATTCGAACTGCTCAATTTCTGTATGAAAATATACTTTGAAGTCAAATTTTACATTTTATATTTTTTATAAGTAAAAAATCACTACTTTTGGACTGATTCATAATTTTTAGATTTAAGCAATTTTCTACGTATTTAAATAAATAATAAAAGTTAAAAAAATGCAAAATCAGGCATTCAAGTTGAAAAATGATAATGAATGATTCGGATCGACTGAAAATAAAAATAAAGATCAATCCATAATAAAAGACTGATGTACATAGTACCGTAGCCTCGCTCTAATAATATTTATTTGTCTGACAATTAAAAATTTTGTAATCATTAATGATTATTTATTAAATAAAAATATTATTTTTTTGTATAGAGTTATGTAGATTACGTAAGATTTTCTTATTGATAAATAAAGAGGTGGAAAAGTAGGGGTGCAAACGGATCGGATATGGATCGGATAGTGGTAAAATCATATCTGCATCTGCTTTTAATTTTCGGATACAGATACGGATTGGATATTGGATATCCGTATATATATACATGAATATTTTCATAATATATAGTAAACTATATGATATTTATCTACTATTCAGATACGGACAATTAAAATTCAAAACCATATCCGTCAAAATCATATTTGTATCTGTATCCGCACGGATATTCGGATATCGAATATTCGTATCTAATTTTCGAATATGAATGCGGATACGGTCGGATAATATCCGACCCGTTTGCACCTCTATGGAAAATTGTATCGGACAGATGGTGGACACTTAAATATTTATAAAATAAATAAATAAATTGAAATGCAACAATTCCTAATCTTTTGGAGCAGTGATATTTCAATATCTTTGATATGCAATGATAATTTCTCTAGGAAGCTCAAATTACAAAACTGTTTAATATTTATATTATTATAACAAAGGATTTTCTCTGTCTGAATTTCAAATTCATAATCTTCTATATAGAGATCATGTATCTTTGCTACTAGACCAAAAACTAGTTCTTATTTTTCATTCTTTTCGTTTTCTTCCATTTTCAAAGGAAAGGTAGAGGTGTCTTAAGGTTCGGGCAGAGGATTAAGATCCGGACAAAATGAGGCTAAATGAGGTGATCTTAATCGGTGCTAAGGAACTGGTGTTCGACGGAATTAAGTCTTAAGAAAGCTTAATTTCTTGTTACCGAACAAGTTAGATCGATAGTCTAATGTAACTTTCTAAAGATTGCGTAAAGGCTTTTCATTCCTTACTATTTTTTTTTCACTCCAATGAAAATTAAATCTCAAAGATTTGCAAGTACATTTTTTATTTAATATTTGATGTAAACAAAAGATTTTTCAATACCTATAAAAAGAGCATGTGAGATGTGACCTCAAGATTTGCTAAATTGCTATATTTTGTCGAATTCAGATCCTCTCCGGTACTGTAATAGGGAATCTTTTAGAATTAGTGGATCTGGACCGTTCTTTTTAACTTGGCACGAATCTCAAAGCCAACTAATATTGCCCCTGCACTAGCTCAAATCTCAAAAGCGGCTGTGAATTAATCTCAAACTGTAAAATGAGGGGAATCTTTTACGGTACCTGAGAGGATACTTTTCTATATTCTGCCTCTATAGTATTGTAATACAGTAATAGTCAATATTTCTAATAAGTTGGATTTGTTGTAAGTTGTAACTTAAAAAGAATTTGTTAGTTTTAAAACAAATAATGACATAACTAAAAAATTTAGATTGGGGAGTTTGAAACTAGGGGCGGAGCCAGACTCAAACTATGGAGGTCAAATGTCAATAGAAATCAATCATATCTAATTTTCATGTTGAGGATAGGAGTCAATTTTACAGTACTCTAAATTAATAGAAAATCATGTATAAATACAAAAATCTGTAAAAAAAAAAAATGGGAGTCAATTGACCTCATGCATACAACCTACGTATTTTCCTGATTGAAACGTAAAATACATAATGTGTGGTAGCTGAAATTTAAATTTAAGTCTTTACAATTATAAAGTGAAATTTTAACAACTAAGTTACACATATTTAACATTTTACGAGAGGAGTCGGCTGTATAGAAACTTAATAAAAAAGTTTAGTTGAATATTAGTATACATAATAAAATTATTAAAATTATAAAAATAACTAAGTACTTCTGACTTGACTGTAAATTCGCATCTTAAAGCATATCAAATTTTCTCTTCGAATATTGTCTCATACACAACTCAAAGTTCCATATGTCTCTCAAAGATATGAATTAGAGAACAAAATGAGTAATATAATGTTTACGGACTTGTACACTAAAAAAAAATAAAAAAAAAATTTAAACGTACTTGGATTCGTCAAGAAAATCTTTCTAGATTCTAGGTCTGAATTTTAGGGTGTGCATCGGTTCCGGTTTAATCGGTTTCAAACCGAACCGAGAAGGTTCAGATTAAACTTTTTGGTTTTTTCAGTTAAATGAATTGGTTCAGTTCATTTTTTAAAATTAATTTAATTATTGGGTTCGGTTTAAATTGTTTAAAAACCGGTTAGACCGAACCGGTCGAAATTTTTACTCCTGTCCGAACAAAATATTTAAAAAAAATAAAAAATTACGACAGTATATTGCTTGGTTCGGTTTAAGACCGATTAGACCAAACCAAACAAAAATTTTAAATTCATCTTACAAAATTAAAAAATAAAAAAATTTATTTTTATGATTAATCTTCTTATTTTGGTTGAACCGAACAAACCGAAATTTAACTCGGTTTGTTTAGTTCGACTTTAATTTAGTTGATAAGTTTTGAAAATTGAATAAAAATTTTGTTTGCCTATTTCATTTCGGTTTTAATTGAACCGAACCGATATTCAATATTTAAGTTTGATCCGGACAATCTGATCAAAATTCGGATCTATTCGGCTCAAGTTAGAATTCACGGTGCATCAGTAATATTCGTGCGATTTTGTTTTTGTTTCAATATTCGTGCGAATTCGAATCGGAGGGTCCGTATCCAAAGTCAAAGTTTGAGTTACTTTAGACAATCCGAATTTATATTTTTTGGGGCAACAGTAGAAAGAATATTTGAAGAAAAGAAACTATACAAATAAAATGAAAGATTCTTTTGGCGGTGGCCTATCATGCATTCTTTTCTAAAAAAAGAGAAAAGATATCTATTTGAGAAAGGAACCTTCTAGTCTTCTCTTTTTGGCCTTTTTCGAAAAATTATTGGTGTTGAGTCTTGATCGACGATGCCATCACTAGCTCCAGAAATATATGAACACAGTAGGTATGGTAGACCCGTTATTTTAGCCTTTTTTAGCGCTTGGATTCTCTACTTGCGTGAAGAAAATAGCAGACTGTGGCCGCAAATCTGGACCGTTTGTCTAGATCAGTGATTTAAAACAACGGTCTGGATTTGTTTAGGATTCTGTAGCTGTTTTCCCGCGGTTGAAGAGGACAGTTAGTTGCTTTAGCAGTACTAATTACTAATTAGTGACTGAAAGCAACCATTGAAGAAAAGTGCACGCTTCATTCTCCTTTGAACCAATCATCACACATCTCTATGAGATTTCACCTAATTGTGTATCCATTTATTTTGTTCACAACATTTATTAACGGAACGCATGCTTGTGCTAATCATAGTGACATAACTCGCATGTTATACGCGTATAATTCGTTTTTTCGACGTAACCGAACCGAACTCTAAATAAAACGCAGAAAAATGTATAATGCGTTTTATAAAACGCGTATAAAACGCAAGTTACGAATTATTCGCGAGAAAAACGCCAAAAATTTTTTTTTGAATTTATTTCAATTTTTTTTTTTTTACGGTTTTTTTGGGGTTTTTTTTTCGCTTCCTTGTTGTACCGAATCATTCCCGAATTATACCCGAATCACGAATTTTTGACCTCGCCGAACCGAACCCGAACTTTTGATTTGTCACTATAGTGCTAATATATATTTTTCTTTTTAAAATTTGCCAATATATGGTTGTTGTTCAAATAATTAAAATTATAACACATCCTGAAGATTTTACCCCACGCTATCATACCGGCTTCATCCCTGATTTTTAAACTATTGAGTGAAAATTATACATAATTATCAATTATTAAATTAGTCGTTTATATATTTTATGAATATTTGTATATAAAATGATTAAATTTTAGTAGTTAATAATGTATTTCACTTAACGGATAGCCAATTATAGTTTATAAATAAGGAGATGAGCAATTGAATTAGAGTAGGGTTGAAATCCCCATTGTTTTTGTGCTTCAATCATGTTTCATATTCTTATCTCAATTTTCACAGCCCAAACAGTTGATCCAAACTGCTCAACACGATCTCTATATTAAAAATGTGCTTGGAGACCAAATTTTATATTTTCTGAATTTTTTTAGATAGGTACTAAATCACTATTTTTCATAAGATTATGGACCATCCAAAAAATTTAGATAGTAAAAAGTTCCAAAGTATTATAAAATTCAACCTCCAGACACATTTTAATATGGAGATCATGTTGAGCAGTTCTAAACAACTATTTCAATTTTGAAAATGAAGATAAAAATGTGAGTATCATTGGGGCACAAAACTAATGAGACATTTTAACCCTACTCATTGAATTAACTCACATTTTCATTGATTTATGGAACTTCAAAGTAGTCAAGCAATTGGAGGCAATAATTGTGCAAAGTTTCAGAAGAGTAACAGTACTTATTTTTCTCAGGCACAAAAAAAAATTCTGATAATAAGGAAAATGATTTTACGGGCTCTACAAAGCAATCCAACAATAATGTTAATAATCTTACATAGGAACTTCATCGATTATATCCAATTACTTGACATGTCCATTTTTCATACAACGATTCAACGAACATCTATGTTTTCATTTGGAAAATAACTTGTTCAATATAGTACCTACGGGTTTATACTAAAAAGAAAATTTCAAAATATAATTATACCTTCCTCACAAGACATGCCTTTTTCACATAATGTCCAACATAGTTCCTTTATAAAAAATGTTTTTTGAGGTTCCAATGTTGATGATCTATAGTTACATAATCATCAACACAAATTGCACAGGACCTAGACAAGAATCGAGATTTGACATATATTTAAATAATCCTAGGCTAGTTGTTTCATTTACAATAAACAACAGGCTATGAAACACAAGCAACTCCAAATTCAAATTTAATTTAAAAAGCAATAAAAGAAAATGATAAATGGAAAGCAATTGCTACCTAGTCTCTGACAAATACTAAGGATGTGCTCCTCAATTGGAGTAATGACGGTGAATGGAGAGGAGGGGAACAGAGGTGAGAAAGAAATTCATCTTGCTCCCGAGATTAAATTGTAGGAGGTGAATGGAGATTAATGGAGGCAAATGGAGGGAATCCCTCTATTCATTTTTTTCAACATTTTTGTACCCTTCCAATTAGGACTGTAACAAATAAAAAAACTACCTTTTCTTTCCTTTCCAATTTGGAAACATACCCTAAAAAGAACTCAACTGAATCACAAGCTAGATTTCTGATCACTGCCGAGCTTTGACCTCGGCAAATCCCACTCAAAGGACTCAGCCAATCTCGCTGCATCATGGACTCGCAAGCGGGTCCCCTGTTGACCCACCACAATAGCTGCCACACGGGATGCCAGAGCACCCATCCCTTTCAATTCCGGCGCACCTCTCAAAACCCCATACAAAACACCTATCAAACATACAAAAAGGTAAAGGAAGAATAAGTAATTATCAAAGGGGCAAAAGTGTGAAATTTTGGCAAGACAATTGGTTAGAAGACAATCTTCAGTTCAGTTTCCCCTCATCTGTTTGATCTTAGTACTGACACCTCTATATCAGTACATGATAAATTAGCTGCCAAAGGGAGTAAATACAATTTAAAAAACACTTAACTAGTATTATATTGTAAATAAAATTGCAACAGATAATTAGGTCCTGAACTACCTCCTTGAAACATGATAATATCAAATGGAGGTAGGATAGTGGTGGTAAAATTACAATTCAATTTTTTTATACACCTAATTAGATTATAGATGTGTTAGAATTTAGGATAGTCATCTCTGTTATATATTAAGGTGGCACATAAAATTAAAGCCTTTATGGAGCTTTTACATAGAAAAGAGGTATTGAATAAAGATGTTTACGGTCAGAAAGTTGGGTTGGCAATAATAAATTCCAATTCTGTGGCATAGATGAGAATATTGACCATCTCTTTGTTGATTGTAAATATGTGGATACAATCAGACATTGGATGGTCAACTGTCAGCTTCAGTGCAGGACATTTGGGGCTTTATTGCAAATTCAAACGTTTTAGATAAGAAAGCTTGTTGGTTTTGTTTAGTGCAATTTGTTAAATTGTTTGGAAAGAGAGAAATCACTAAATCTTTTCATAGTGACAACAGTTTAAAACCTAAATCTACTATAGCTATTATTCTACTAATTTTATCTTTATTAATTACTGGGCAGGTAATTGTGATGAAGCATTGAAGGGTCAAATGAAAGTTAAATGCCTGAAGATTTGGACATGATCCGAATTCAAGATCTATGTTCTTTTTTTTTTATCCAGAGGACATTTGTTTTTTGTTGACTGTTGAATATTATGTTGCTTGCCATGTAAAGTGATGTCTGTGTAATAAAGAATTAGTTTTAGCTTGGTGTCAGTTTTCTGGTATTATCTCCAGGTGCACTGGGCGCCCATACCAGTAGTGGGGAAGGCTGTTTAGCTCCTTTGAGCACTTTATAATATCAATGATTGATGTGCTAGAAATACTGAGCCGGATCTCTCCACTAATCAGTGCCTCACGTTAGGGTATCTGTGCTGGGACAGGTACTAACAGTAGGATAATATACACAAAAAAGGTCACCGAGGCCTTATTTAGTGGTAAAAACTGATCTGAGACTAGAAACTCATAGGGAGTTAGATGGAAGGGCTTTAGATTTTAGTAGTTTGTGTTTTGACGGGTCTGTAAATATAATTTTATTCAATGAAACTGGTAGCAAACAACTATCATGTAACTTAGTTATACACATTTATTTGGTAAAAAGTACCTGAAGCATATGCATCACCAGCCCCGCATGTATCCACCGGCCTACAAGGGGAAGGAGGGATATAAACTGCTTCGCCTTTTACACTGAGGTAGGAGCCATCTGCACCATCAGTAACAGAGACTAGTGGAATCGTGTGGCTGAGTTGTCTTGCAATTGACATCGGTGCATCATTTTGGGGTAGATTACAAAATTCACGAGCCTCGTTTCTGTTCGCAAAGAGGATGTCTGTGTGGTGGTTAATAATATCCCTGTAAAAGAATACATTTTCTTGTTTCAACCAGGTGCCTTTTCAAGTTTCTTATAAATACTGCACCAGCAATTTGTGATATAACACATCATATGTTTGAATTTTATTGGTATAGCAGTAATTAACAGTAGAAGACAAGCAGCCAGTACCATAATAAAGAAATATATCAGTGTGTTGTGCTGTTGGCTTACCAGAAGTCATCATAGCATCTCTTGATGCATGACACATCAGATGCTGTGACTGCGACAAGGGCCCCGCTTGCACGTGCATCTTGACAAGCTCTCTTAATGGTTTCAATTGTATGAGGGAATTCAAAAAGGTAACCCTCTATAACTAGTATGTTTGTTTTTGACACTAAACTAGCCAAGTATGGATCGTAACTGACAGTAGATGATGTGCCCTGCATAGATCAACCAAGAATAAGAATCCCTTATAACATGTGCATAGATATGTCTACAATATGGTACTGGATCTGATTCTTAAGACTCTATTAATATATCTCAAAAAGAAGTTAATAAAAGGGGAACAGAACCAAAGAACTTGGGCCAGGTATCAGATAAGTATAATTGATGATGACCTGACCAGTACAGCATGGACCCACCTTTTTTGTCAAAAGGTAAAAGTAAAACCACAAGATTTCTTCAGGAAAAGTGATACAAACATTTAATTTACCTGATATGCCAGCATAGTACGCTGAGCATCAGGAGTGGTGAGAACAATGACTGTACCAGTTGTCCCGTCTTTCACTGGCTCTGAAAGGAAATGCACATTGGCTCGGCGTAGCTTAGCTCTGTGGAAAGAATAAATAAGTCAAAAGCTTCGAATTTTTTAATATGAAAACCATGTAGAGCAGTAAATTCCCCAGGAAAATAGACTGAGATTGTTATGACTTGATCCTCAAGACATCAAGAGTGCATTTTACTACCCAAGGATTCACACGCAGGAAAAAAAAAAGGATGACATTTCGGCTGTAGGTGGCATTGGGTCAGGTCCAGTACCTATTTACAGTCGCTTTTCTTCAAGCTTGCTTGTGATGTAATTCTTTAGTAAACTGAGTAATTATGATTAAGTTGAAGCATAACTGCATAGATACAAGGCACCCTTTTGACAGAATTCAAGTCACTTGAGGAAAGATTAATGGGTAATAGTACAGTGAGTTAGCTGAGGCCAAATTGGTGCGTAATTGAATAGGCATGCTTGTTGAGTCTAAAGACACCCATTTTGGGCATAAAATTTTGGTGCCTCTGCCATACAATTAACCTGGTACCAGTAAATATAAAGAACATGCTAATTTTTTACTTTTACCTGTAGAAACTGCCTAAGGGATCACTACCAACGCTGCCAGCCATGGCAATGTTCAATGGAGGCCCACCTAAAGAGCAGCTCCCAAGGCGGGCCAATGCAACCAGTGTGTTGGAAAGAGAGCCCCCTGCTGCAGCTTTGTAGGTACAACCATCCATGGCACGTAGGACCCGCCCCCTTTCTTCATGGTGCACCATATTTCTCGTGCCTTTCTCTAATCCCAATTTCTCCAAGAATTCATCCTCTACCATCCCTGAGAAATCCACCTATTGTAGATGTGTACCATTAAAAAAATAGAGATTTCCTATGCAATAAAATGATGTGGGAGAAAGCTCAAAAACTCAACGATGAACTTTCTTTTCAAATATGGGACCTGAATCTTTTGAATTTTTGTTCAATCAGGCATTTCCACCAGATAAACAAAAAAAAGGAGAATAGATAGCTCTCCTGTTAAGCTCCAAACTTTCGAAGAGTTGACATGCTACAGGAAGGAATGGTATAAGAAAATCAAGGTGGGTTTTCCACACAAAAAATTGAGAACTAAAATATATACTTTGGTGAGGCTTCTACACTTAATAGACCCGTCATTTGCTGAACTTAGAGCGTAAACCATTTAATTATATGTAAACAGAGATCATAGCTTTATCCTACATAGTGAACACTAAATGGTCGTGAGAGGAATTGAGTGAAGATCTTAGGAAGTCATGTGGTTTTTTGATAAAACTCGATGTTTTCACAGAGCGACAGAAGGCCCGACTTAACAAAAACAAGAATTTGAGGGGCCAATTAACCAAAGCACAGCTTCAGGGACTATAAGACAAAACAACAATAGATGAGGGGCCAATTTTGGACTTGTGTTAATTTTTACAATTACAATTAGCGAGCTACAACAGAAGCAATATACCTCCTCTACTATCGGATTTTCAAATAAATTATCATATTTTTTTGATTATTTGAAATTTCTCAAGTGATGAACAGCTCCAAAACCCCATATATTAAAATTCTCACAGTATGCTTCAATGCTTGTATGCAATCAACAGAGAGTTTAAAATTAGTGCCTTCCATGAAAACAAAAAACTCGCCCCTCTTTTTATCACATAAGAGCACAGGAATGGATAAAGGCAAATTCAATTCGATTCAATTAAAGGAGTAATACCATGGCTTGACCAAGGCCAAGTACATCCCATCTCTCTGGTGAACTAGAAGGCCCCACCTCTTCTTCCCCTTCGTAATCTCTTATCTCTCCTTCCTCTTCTTCTTCTTCTTCGCTCTCATCGCCTCCTTGCAATACTGCAAACACCTTAACGCTACTTCTATTGGACTCAGTTACTCTAATAGACCTTGACCGGGTCCATCGACGTGGCACGAGGGAATTAGTTTGGAGAGGGAGAGGAGAGAGGAGCTTGGGAAGGAGGGAAGGGAGGAGATAAGAGAGACACGCCATTGAAGTACACTTGATGTTCCTTTTTGCCCTTCTGTTTTGGAAGCTAAACAGAAGTTTCTAGGATTACTCAGATGATACCATCGGAGGAGGAGGAGTCTGAGTTGGGAAGAGCTAGCGAGAATTCGAGAAATAGAAAAGAGCGAGAGAGCGCTTCGTGGATAATATACGACCTATCAAGTTTTCTGTGGAACGATAACGCAAGCGCTAACCGGGTAATGATTTTAACAGAGCATTAATGAAGACCAAATTCTTCATTAATGCCCATTTGTGGATGTACCCTCAGAATTTATATTAATCTAATCCTTTGTTCTTGTTAATGAAAGAACGATTAAAAATTAGGCCAACTATATTCTTCACAGTGTTACTATTAATATTTGTAAAACAAAATTACAGTTTTGGAACTGTTGCGGTCCCCACAAACAGTTATGGCAGTTTAGATGCGGGTACTCATATCAGCTTCCAAAAAAAAAAAAGTATATGTAAGCAGAATACTTCAAGATTTTATAAAAAAAATATATAGTTAGATTGATTACGAAATTCTAGCATTATCAGCAAATTGACTATGTCAACACCGACATAGTCAATTTTAACTTAAATTTTGATGATCTCAAATTTCTAAGGAAAAAAAAAGTAGAGTTGCAACATTTCTGCTGGTATAGATAGTTTCTTCATTGGAGGTATGGATAAAAAAAAATGATGATATTTTGAAGAGAATTTCTATGAGGTTCTAAACCTAGTACACCGAACTCCAAATTATTTTGTTATTTTCTTTGTTCTCTCACCGAGCTATTAATTCTTTTGAAAACAATTATAATTTTTCTCTTGAACTTGAAAATGGCATTAAATAAGTTTGAAGTAGTAAGTTAATATTTTATCTTGTATTGCTACCTAACGATATTAAATAATCATGTCCATCTTCTTTTAAAATATTACGATTCTTCTTGAAGGGTAAAACTTAATTAAGAGTGTATGATGACTCAAATATATTTCATAAAATATCATCAAGAATATAGATTTGTGTGAATTTTGATTTCGGACCATCGAATCTATCTGCATTTATCACCTCTTTATATTTATAAAGTCCAACATATTAATGCAATGTCAAAATATCAAAGGTTTAAATTGTGTTTATCGCGTCATAAATAGCACCGATAACATCATAGCCAGGTGCGGAACTAGAAAATTAAGATAGAGGGGGCTGGATGAATAAACATCATGTAATTTTATTTTATGAGGGGGCTAATAATAATAATTTTTGTAAAATTTAAAATTTTGAAGGTAAAAAATGCATAATTTTCAAAAGATGTGGGGGGGGGGGGGGGACCATGTAGTTACGCCCCTGGACAGGGGCGAATCCAGGATTTTCGTCAGGGGGGCAAAAAAATATCGAATTGGGTTTAAATTCATTAACCAATTGAGTACTCGATAAAAATAATGCTTTAACTTATACTTTTCAAAGCTTTGACTTGTAATTTCTGATGCTCTGCTTATCATTCTAATTACCAATCAAAATTCAACATATTTATTTCAATTTTAACCCTAAATTTAACTCGAATTACAAATTAAACGTCCAGAGGGGGCAAAAAAAATTCCAGGGGAGGGTAAAGTCGGTCGGAACCGATAAATCTCCACTAAAACTCAAAATCTAGGAAGGCAGCTGCCCCTCCCCCTGGATTACTCTGGTCCGCCCCTGCCTCTGTTATATAAACAGGGGTTTGAAGGAAGCTGATAAGCTGTACCTTCACTTTCCATTTAAAAAAAAAACATTCCAGCATGGTTATATGCGCAGAATTTAAGAAGCTTCTATAATTAATACGAATAAACAAATTTTCAAGTAGTTGATAATATTTTAAAAATTGTTCATCAGTAAGTTTTGGTGGTAATTTGCCTGAAAAATAATTCAAATTAGTTAAAACTATGATTAAACTGGCTCAACATGCAGTAACTTTCAATCTTATAGAAATAAATTAAGAATGCACCTCATAGTTTAGCAATTGACTAGCTCAACTTTCAATTTTCCAATACAACACTAAACTTCTTTTATAGTCTGTGACTTGGCTAATAATTAATAATTTAATATACTTGCTTTATGCTAAATCAACTGTAAAATTAAGCTGCACAATATTAATATTATAAAATTGTAAATAGTTGGCTAGAAGAAAAATGATACAGTCAAATACTACAATCTTAATAAGGAAAACACATAAGGTTTTGGTCAGATAATAGCATTAAAAAAAAAAACCAATTAGAAGAAAGGAAATCATGCATATTAATGAGAGAAATAGAATTAAATCTTGTTAGATGTTTTACCTTATATCTCAAAACTTTTATAATAATTAGTTTTCTGTTATAAATAAGCTTATATAGTCTACAGTAGAGAAGATGCAGATTATAATTAATTTTCATTTTGTCTTTTGCTAAGTTTAGAGTGAGTGAGTTCTCTTTCGGGTTTTCTTTGGGTGAGTGAGTTCTCATTAGATCGAATTCAGATTCAATGAAGTAATCTAATTTTTTAGTTTTAGATCGGGATCGTTCAATTCGAATCTGCGACAATCCATTTCGAAGTGGAGCGCACACATCCCGAGCGACAGATTCGAATCCCAAAGTGATCCCGAGCGAAGAATTCGAATCGGACGGTCCCGATCCAAAACCCAAAAATTGAGTTACTTTAGGGGATCCGGACCCCATTAGATCCTTGTTGGATGAGCAAGTCTCTTGAGGGTTGAGTGAGTTCTCTTTTAATTGATTGGCTCCGACAAATATCTTGTAGCGTTACTATTTATCAATATAATTTTGTGTTTTTTAAGTTTTCACAATCTCTATTATGTTTGCAATATTTTTGGCTATCAAAAAAGTTATGGGACTGTGGTTAGTTGGTTACTGAAAGGTCGAGAGTTCGAACTCCGCTTACGATTTTCAAAAGGAATCTTCTATTATGATTCGTAGCATTTCTGATTAAAAGGATTTTGTGAATATAGAAAATTGTAATAGTTGAAGTTTTAAAAATTATAAAATTTAGTATCCTATAAAATTTTGATATGCAGAAGACACTAAACATATTAAATTGACCTTTTGAACATTGATAATTATAATTTAGACCACTTGTATTTCGACTGAAATACATTGTATAATAATCTCACTCTACTTTTTTACTTATCATATTAGATTGATAATCAATTTACTATCAAATTATAACAAGAAAAATGAAACTTTATTTCATGAGAGTAAATAATAGAGCTCACAAATTTGGACATTTTTTTTTTGAGAGAATGCTTTACTTCTTTTTTTTAGAATCAATTTAGACATTTTTAAATTTTACAATTCTACTTTTCAAAACCATTATTGATACAGATTTTTTCTAAAATCCTGTTCATCATAATAAATTGACATAAATCCTGTTCATCATTATTTTTCTAAAAAAATATATAATTATAAACTAGGTATTGGGAATTTCCATCTCGTTAAGAAAATATAAAATGATCATGTTTTCTGACAATTGGATCATAAAAAGGTTGTACCAGACCAGAGGTTTCACACAACAAATAGAAAATAGCCATAAAATTGCATTAAGCAAAGAATCAACCAGCTAAGGCAACTAACAGATGCCTTGGCTAAAGGTAAAGGTGACAAAGCAAATACCCTAATTGTTCCAAGCCGTTTTCACAAGAGCACAAAGATAAATTCTTTAGATATCTCACACAAATTACATTCTTTCTCTAAGCAAAGCTCAAACATCTTTACTTGTTCTGTTTTCAATGGCTCTAAACAATACTGTCATTGCCGCGATCAATTTTGTCGCGATTCTCCTTTCAATCCCTATAATTGCCGCCGGCATCTGGCTGTCAACACAGGTCGATAGCTCCTGCCTGAACTTGCTCCAATGGCCAATCATAATCCTTGGAGTCTTAGTACTTGCCGTGGCACTTGCGGGATTTATTGGTGCATTTTGGAGGCTCCCCTTGATTTTACTTTTCTACTTGGTGGCAATGTTTCTTCTCATACTTGCGCTTGCTGGTCTAGTCGTGTTTATATTTGTCGTGACAAACTCAGTTGGGCCCGGCCACCTTGCACCGAGTCGCCTGTTCTTGGAGTATGAATTAGACGATGATTCCGGCTGGTTGAAGCACAGAGTGGACGGGTCATACCAGTGGAACAGGATCAAGGAGTGTCTTAGTTCAACTAGTGTTTGCACAGATTTGAACCAGACTTATAGCTCAGCTCAGAATTTCTTCAATTCCATGCTTACCCCATTACAGGTGCTATTTTTTTTTTTTTCTATTTCTTTTGTTATTACCTCTTGATTTTTCATTGTTATATATATTATCCTTCATTTACCAACCTTTTGTCATATCACAAACTCCAACAAGATGAAAAGCAAATAGAAATACAAAAATTGTTCAACAATTTTTTTTTCTTGAGAAACAATTTGTTCAAGTAAGGCTACATGTAATAACTCTGTTTTAAATCCCTATTTATTAAAAAATTTAACAGTCAGGATGTTGCAAGCCTCCGACAAAATGCGGGTACACATACGTGAACCCAACCAACTGGATCAGCCCAATCAGCGTCACATCGGACGTGGATTGCATGCTTTGGAGCAATGGCCAGACCCAATTGTGCTACTCGTGCTCTTCATGCAAGGCCGGCTTACTTGCCAATGTCAAGAGAGAGTGGAGGCGGGCCGACCTTATTCTCGTGCTAACACTTGTAGCTCTAATTTGTGTGTATGTCATGGGATGTTGCGCCTTTCGTGCTGCTAAAACTGATGAGATCTTCAGGCGTTATAAGCAGGGATATACATGATAATCAGGGAAAAAAAACAGGTGTATTCAGATGTGGTTTAATTTTGATTTTGATTTTTATTTTCTTTGGGTTTTGTGGAACTAATACGTCAAGTTCATGTACACTGTAAATTTATCCTTTTTTCCATTATATATTGATCTTTAGAGGTTTAGTAATTCTGTAATTGTTTCTCCCATAGTATTGTGTGTCATTTCGTAAGAGGAACATGTTCTTCATTTTAGAGCAACAACAAAAAAATTAATAGATATGTTAATTAAATGCAAAACATGTTTGTGAGAAAGCTTAGAGAGAGAGAGGAGCAATCCAATTTCTCTCATTGACAGATGAAGGTCGGCCCCCGGAAATCGGGAGCGGTCTGATAGACATCAGATTAAATTCGCTTTGATATTCGGTCGATCCGCATCAAATTTTGTGTGAACAACTTCAAAATTCATATCAAGTGTGCACAAAATTTAAACTTTTCATCAAAGCCCTGAGTATGCCAATACTGAAGCTTTGTCTAGTCCACTGGAAAGAGACTGACAAGATCTGTGAGAAAACAATTACATAATGGACCTTACAAAATTCCTATTTTATATGAAAGATACAACTAAATGTTTTATGGCAAATTCTTCTATGCACCTAAGGACCTATTTGTAAAATGAACATATTTTCATTTTCAAAGTTCAAACAGTCGATCCGACCGTTCAACATTATCTCCATATTAAAATGTACTTGGAGGTCAAATTTTACATTTTTTTGAATTTTTTTACTATTTATTAAGATGGGTACAAAATTCAATGGTCTGAATTTGACTAGTTTTGTAAAATACTTAATAAATAGTAAAAAAATTCAAAAAAATGTAAAATTTGACCTCCAAGTACATTTTAATATGGAGATAATGTTGAACTGTCGGATCGACTGTTTGAACTTTGAAAATGAAAATATGTTCATTTTACAAATAGGTCCTTAGGTGCATAGAAGCATCCCTCATGTTTTATTATTGTTTTAAGCATGAAATTCTTACCAGACACAAAGATCACAATGTTAACTATTGACTAAAAATATTCCTCGTCAGATTTTTCTTTTACCTATTTACTAGCAAAAACTTCATATAAAAGTACTTATCTATGGAATTAACAGTCACTGAGAATTTTATCCGCCAAATTTCTTTTTCCAAGGTTTTATCTTCCAAATCTAATTTTACAATTTTACATACCTTGAACAATCGACCATCACATTTGTTCTCTTTCTCACTGACTTCAACTTCTTACGGATCGTTGTGTCTTCGTTGCTCAAAACATTGTCATCTTGATTGGTATTAGAATTATTGTTACAACTGATAATCAACGAAGAAAATGGATCAATATTGTTCGAATCTTTCTCCATTGCAAACGGTTTTTGTGAGAGCAAAAAAAGAGGGTAAAACTGGATGGAAGGTGGAGGATGGCTTCTGACGGATGAGGGTCACGAGGGATGGAGGAGGGTACTATCGCACAAGATAACATGTTCGGTTGCACTCCCATTTTTACTGTTCACGTGGGAAAAAAAAAAATTACTCAGACTGAATTTTTTTTCCCATGTGAACAGTACAAATCAGTTCAAAATTTTTATGTTCCTGTGCCCATTCCCATGCTCATGTGTCCGCCGAACAGGCCCTTAAAGGAGTATTGTGCGGGGGAAGAGGAGGGTTGCGTGCTGGGAGATGAAGGTCGGAAGGATTCGCGTGGGAGATGAGCGGGAGATGGAAGTTTTAGCAAACCAAGTAAGAATGGTAAAATGGTCTCTTTGTTATAAATATATTAAGTTATGGATGTTCATTTAATTGCATCAAAACTTCTCATTAAAGAAGTATGTTTTATCTCCCTCATTTATCAATTGAATTAAATTAGATGGCTTGTTATTTACATTTTCTATCTATAAATAGAGGATTGTAAGTTTGTATTATAGACAAGAAAAACATATGAATAAAAGATAGCCATCTTTATACATTCTCAATATCTTGTTTATTATTCTTTTGCTTTATTTTATAACACGTTATCAGCACGAATTGCTCGAAAGAAGTTGCAAAGTTATTCTGTAAGTAATTTATATGATTGATCATTATATCTTTCATTAATTTAAATTTCATTTAAATTTTTGATTATATTTGTTTTAGTTTATAAGAATCATTCCTTGAAGTGAATGATAGAATAATAACCTGAAGTTATTATCAAAAAATAAAAGTTTATCAAGAATCTGAAGTTCTTATTACCCGAAGAGAATAAAAGAATAATAACCTGAAGTTATTATTATTGTTTAGAACCTGAAGTTCTATTTGAAATTTTAATATAAAATTAATATAATAGCCAGCAGTTATTATAGGCCACTGGATGAATAATAACCTGAAGTTATTCCCAATTAAAACCTGAAGTTTTATTTGAAACATATAAAATTAATATAATAACCAGAAGTTATTATAAGTCACTAGATGAAAATATAACCCGAAGTTATTTCAAATTAAATTTTACAATTGCGCAGCCAAGTAATTTAATAACCAGAAGTTATTAAATAAATATTTATTATAACCTGAAGTTATTAGTACATTTAAATTTATTTATTTATTTATTTATGCAATTTACATATTCTTTTATTTATATTTATTTATCTCCCTTTTCACAACCTGAAGTTATGATATTAATAACCTGAAGTTATGGCATTAATAACCTGAAGTTATGGCATTAATAACCTGAAGTTATGATATTAATAATCTGAAATTATTAATACGTATCTATTTTGTAGTACATATGACAAATCTCACAAAGTTTGAATTTATCTCCTTTTTCATTTATCATAACTCGAAGTTATGGTATTAATAACCTGAAGTTGTATTTTGTTATAAATACGTATTAATGAAAAATGAGAAAGGAAAACATCATGAAGATGTTTGTTACATATGTGAGATGACAAATCATTGATTGCGTACCTGTCGTACGCCCAAGCATTTTGTAGAGCTTTATCAAGCCTCAATTAAGAAAAAGGGGAAAAATGTGAAAACTAATTTTACTGAAAATGACCCCGAATATGAATGCCATATGGATACACATCTTGATGTATCAGATTTCTTCCATAATATGGATGAAAAAAAAATATATATATATATTATTACTTAGGGAGAAAATATAATATAGAAGCTTATGTTTATGTTTAATAAAAGTTTAGATTACTTTTATATTTTTAGATGCAAACAAATGAATAAAGGTAGTTTATCTTAATTTATTCTTGCATTCTTTTAATTTAAAGGAAAATGGCTAACGCAATGATAAGTAAAGAAGATCTATGTCTGGTAGACAGTGGAACAACTAATACCATATTGAAAGGTAAGAAATACTTTTCACAATTGCATCTTGGTGAGACTAATATCCACACTATATCTGGCACAACTAATTTAATTGAAGGCTCCGGAAGAGCTTGTATTTTGTTACCTGAAGGAACAAAATTAATAATAGATGATGCATTATATTCGAGTAGATCCAGAAGAAATCTACTAAGTTTTAAAGATATTCGAAAGAATGGTTTTCATATTGAAACTATGAATGAGAAAAATTGTGAATATCTTCATATCACATCTATTAAGAATGGCCAGAAAATTATAATAGAAAAGATGCAAGCAATGTCCTCTGGACTATATGGTACTTATGTAAGTACAATAGAATCAAATATGGTTACTAACCCGAAGTTAGTTGATACTAACCAGAAGTTAGTTGTTACTAACCAGAAGTTAGTTGTTACTAACCAGAAGTTAGTTGATCCAAAGTTATTACTTTGTGGCATGACAGATTGGGTCATCCAGGAAATATAATTATGAGGAGAATAATTGAAAGTGCAAATGGGCATCCCCTAAAGGACCTGAAGATCCTATTATCAAAAGAATTGACATGCGAAGCATGCTCTCTTGGAAAACTAATTACTAGGCCATCTCCAAATAAAATTGGACCTGAAGCTCCTTCATTTTTAGAAAGAATTCAAGGAGATATATGTGGGCCTATTACACCTTCATGTGGACCATTTAGATATTTTATGGTGTTAATTGATGCATCAACACGCTGGTCACATGTGAGTTTGTTAGTAACAAGAAATATTGCGTTTGCTAGACTATTAACACAAATTATCCAATTGAGAGCTAATTTTCCGGATTATCAAATTAAAAGAATCCGGCTTGATAATGCAGGAGAGTTTACTTCTCAAACTTTTAATGATTATTGCATGTCTATTGGAATTACGGTAGAACATCCAGTGGCCCATGTTCATACACAAAACGGTCTAGCAGAATCGTTGATTAAAAGGTTGCAATTAATTGCTAGACCTTTACTTATGAAATCTAGTTTACCGTCTTCTGCATGGGGACATGCCATATTACATGCTGCTGCACTAATTAGGTTAAGGCCAACTGCAGATCATAAGTATTCCCCGTTACAATTGGTCTCCGGAAGAGAACCAAATTTGTCCCATCTAAAGGTATTTGGTTGTGCAGTATATGTTCCAATTTCTCCTCCACAACGTACAAAAATGGGACCTCAAAGAAGGTTGGGAATTTATATTGGTTTTAACTCTCCTTCTATTATTAAATATTTAGAACCATTAACAGGAGATGTTTTTACAGCAAGATTTGCTGATTGTCATTTTAATGAATCAATATTCCCAAACTTAGGGGAAGAAAAACCAAAGCTGGATAAACAAGTAACTTGGAATTCATCGTTATCTTATCTTGACCCCCGAAGTGGTCAATGTGAACTTGAAGTTCAAAAGATTATAAATTTGCAAAGAATTGCAAATGAATTGCCTGATGCATTTACAGATACAAATAGAGTTACTAAATCGCATATTCCAGCTATAAACGCACCTGCTCGAATTGACATTACAAAAATATCTAATGAATCTAATGTGCGTAGAAAACGTGGAAGACCACTTGGTTCTAAGGATGTAAATCCACGTAAAAGGAAAGAGCAGAATAAAACAGTTGGTCCAACCCCAGAAGATGTTGATGGTAAAACTCCTGAAGAAGTCAATAAAATCCCAGAAGAGATTAATGGTAAAACTCCTGAAGAAGTTGACAAAACCCTAGAAGAGGTTGATCAAGTTCCAGAAGAAACATATATTAATGAAATCTTTGCATTCGCTATAGCAAGCGATGTTATAAATGAAGAAGACAATGTGCCAAAAACTCTGGAAGAGTGTAGATATAGAAATGATTGGCCTAAATGGAAAGATGCCGTACAAGCTGAATTAAGTTCATTAGAAAAACGGCAAGTATTTGGACCTGTAGTCCAAACACCCAAAGATGTTAACCCTGTAGGTTACAAATGGGTATTTGTTATAAAAAGAAATGAGAAAAATGAGATTGTGAGATATAAAGCAAGGCTAGTGGCGCAAGGCTTTACACAAATACCTGGAGTCGATTATGAAGAGACGTATTCACCTGTAGTGGATGCGATAACTCTCAGGTTTCTAATAAGTCTCACAGTCACAGAAAATCTAAAAATGCAACTTATGGATGTCGTAACAGCATATTTATATGGTCCACTTGACACTGACATATACATGAAAATCCCCGAAGGATTGAAAATGCCTGAAGCATATAAGTCAAAACCTAGAGATATGTACTCTATAAAATTAAGAAGATCTTTATACGGACTAAAACAATCAGGTCGAATGTGGTACAATCGACTGAGTGAGTACCTTCTAAAAGAAGGATATAAAAATAATATAATTAGTCCGTGTGTTTTCATTAAAAGATCAAATCTAGGTTTTACAATCATTGCAGTGTATGTTGATGATTTAAACATTATTGGATCTCCTGAAGAGATTGAGAATACTGCAAAATTATTGAGAAATGAGTTTGAAATGAAAGACCTTGGTGTAACTAAATTTTGTCTCGGCCTGCAGATCGAGCATCTAAATAATGGAATATTTATCCATCAATCAAATTATGTTGAAAAGGTACTAAAGAGATTCAATATGGATAAAGCTCATCCTTTGAGCACACCAATGGTCGTACGATCGCTAAATGCAGAAAATGATCCTTTTCGCCCTCAAGAAAATAATGAAAAAGTGGTTGGTCCTGAAGTACCATACTTAAGTGCAATCGGGGCATTATTATATCTTACAAATAATACAAGACCCGATATCGCATTTGCAGTAAATGTGTTAGCGAGGTATAGTTCCAAACCAACCAGAAGACATTGGAATGGAATTAAACACATATTTCGATATCTCTGCGGAACTAGAGATATGGGGTTATATTATCAAAAGGATACAAAATCCAAATTAATTGGATATGCAGATGCGGGATATTTATCAGATCCACATAAAGCAAGATCCCAAACGGGATATGTATTCACTTATTGTGGAGCTGCAATTTCATGTCGATCAACAAAACAAACTCTTACGGCAACATCATCAAATCATGCCGAGCTGATCACCTTATACGAGGCAGGTCGAGAATGCGTTTGGTTACGGTCAATGATTCAAAATATTCAAGAAGAATGCGGGCTTGAAAACATCAAGAAAAACCCTACTCCGCTGCATGAAGATAATGCAGCATGCATTACACAAATCAAAGAAGGATATATCAAAGGAGACCGGACTATTCACAATAATCAATGTTTGCCAAGTCCGATCAATAGACAATTTGGCAGACCTATTCACAAAATCTTTGCCGACAATGGTTTTTGAACAAATGACAAAGAAGATAGGTCTATATCGATTGAAGAATATTCAATGATATCTAAATGAGGGGAAGCGTTATACGCACTGTACTCTTTTTTCCTTAATCAAGTTTTTATCCCAATGGGTTTTTCTTGATAAGGTTTTTAATGAGGCAGTACATGGTCCTGAAGTACCGTGTTAATATTGATCCTGAAGTATCATATTAATAGCGTATAATGAATAATGAACATCCAAGGGGAAGTGTTATAAATATATTAAGTTATGGATGTTCATTTAATTGCATCAAAACTTCTCATTAAAGAAGTATGTTTTATCTCCCTCATTTATCAATTGAATTAAATTAGATGGCTTGTTATTTACATTTTCTATCTATAAATAGAGGATTGTAAGTTTGTATTATAGACAAGAAAAACATATGAATAAAAGATAGCCATCTTTATACATTCTCAATATCTTGTTTATTATTCTTTTGCTTTATTTTACAACACTCTTAATTTTTTTATTAATATTGATTTATATTTTTAGTGAAAATAATAGAAAATGGGTATATTAATAAACAGGTTATGCTTAGATGAGCAAATAATTATTTTTTAATTTTGGATGGGATTAGAGAAGTTATGAGAGCATATATCTAAATTTCTCTATATACATTATAAACATAACTGAAAATTCATGATTTTGTTTTTAGAAGTATAATTGAATTCAAGATTAACCGGTTCCTTGATAATTACAAGTCTTAACTATGATTTGTTAAAAAGAACATTACTGTATAGAATAAAATGAGTTAATTATATAGCAATTTGAGCTGAATGATTACTCATCGTTGTCCTGAAAAAAATAATATATTACCATGTGTTTAGGAATGTGTACCAACTATAATTTAAAAAATATGTATTTGCGAGAATCTTAAAACAAGCATACGGATAGATTATGTAATTTGTATCACCTAAGATAACAGAATATTTGTACAGTTAGAATCTGCACGACTATTAAAGCGGCCCAGTGCATTCCACCTTAGATCAGATTGACTCGGATTCCGAATAGACGGCTGTGATTCAAACGGAAATATTCTGTTACCTCAGATGATATGGATTCTAGATTATGACCATTGACCGGGAAGTTTCCGAATTCACATCACCTAAAGTGAATCAAATTTTGAGTTTAGATCCGAACCGTCTGATCAGATTTGGCAAGAATATTGAAGAGCCTGTGCATTCTAACACGGACTGGATTGGTCCAAATCCAGATCAGACGGTACAGATCTAAACTCAAAATTTGACTTATTTCAGAGGATCCGGACTCAAAACTTTCAGGCACCGTAGAGGGTCGGTATTTGATGGTGATAGTTATCTTTTAGAGCTGGTTTGAAGCATCTTTTCACTTGTTGATTCTTTATTTTTTATAAATATTTTTAAAATAATTATAAAGACATTGTCAGAATTATCATGATCAATCATTCTCCAGGTAACTCCCGTGGTGAGTCCGAATCTGCTGCGATTCCGAGATGGATCGCAGGATCCTGAAATTCCGAGATCAATAGTTCAAATTTTTCCGTGCGCGGATCTCGGAAACGTTCTTGAAAAAGTAAATTTTCATGCACGTATCTCAAGAAAGACCAACAGTTGATATGAGATCGCAGGGTCCTGTGATTCCCCGAGAATCACAGCAGATTTATTTTCCTCCCGTGGTACATAAACTTTGAATGGTTCAATTTACAATTTTTAATTTGTAACAAAGGTTGTACGTAACATTCATCCAATTGATCAGACGGGACCGTACAGTAACAAACACTGGTAAAAAACAATCTGACAGAATATTCTTTTACAGATGAACGAACCAATAAATAATATAAGTTGACCAAACTTAAGCCATGTCAGATCCGTTTTCATAACCAACAGAAATTAAATATTATGGCATCAAAAGGGTCAAATATATTTTTACTGCCATGTAGCATTAATGAAATAAAGTAAGACTAAGACTATTATAGAAGAGCAATCTACGCTAAAGGGATGATATAAATTGTGTTATGGCTAGGTTGATACACTTAATTTGTTCAGATTAAAATCGAATTCATATTATTGAATTCAAAGTTGCACCACCATTTTTTATTGAATTCAAATGGTACAATGACTGGTCACTAAAATTTATCGTAGTGAAACCCAAATTGCTCAAATTATCCAACCATAATTCAGCAAAATAATATGCAAATAAAAACAACCAAAAGCTGAATCACAAGGACCAAGAGACATTTGAACTTAAAATCTGCAGTTAGAAATTGGAACCAGAAAGTGAACCTAGATACAAATAGAGATATACAGGCAGAACAATATCACAGCCAACTTTTATGAAACAACACCTGCCAGCAACTATCACAGTAGTCATCCATTTCTTTTCCAGACAGACAAAATCAAAAAGAGAAAAAGAAAAACTACAATACTAGAGGAAGCTACCAACTTCTTAATTGCCCCCACTGCACTGTTCCACATACTTGATCAAATCATTTAATCATCATCTTCCTCCTCCTGCCATAAAGCAACAGTTTAAAACATACTTTCATGTCATCAAACTGAAGCAAAATATTATAACCATGTTCTAACCATATTCCAGAATCAAAATGACATTATTACCATTTTAGAAACACCAGACACTATACTAAGAATTAAGTTCATATTCACAGCTATGCCAATTCAAAAATTTAGAATATGTTCAAGTACTTGCCTTAATTGGAAAGCAAGAACAAGTCAAAGTATAATCTTAATTTCAAAAAAAACAAGGGATGAATCATTACCTCGTCGTCCTCATCGTCATCTTCATCATCATCATGTACCTCAGATTTTGATTTGTCAGATTCCTCCTCATCATCATCAGCAGCAGGCTTCTTGCGGGGTTCAGCCTTTTATTAAATTAAACGAAAATAAGCAATGATATTTATGTTTAAGTTGTTCCAAAATAGTTCATATTTCAATAATTTATAATAACCTGCTTCTTGTTGTAGGTGTTCATCTTGTTGTTGTACTCTGACTTGAGTTTGTTAGCTTTGGCAACAAAAGGAGCTTTCTCCTGTTTCCAATAAATAGAAATTGCAGTTATTAATTTACCAAAATAAGAAATGACATGGTATAATATTGAAATAAAAGAGAAGCTTTATTTGATTGGAAATTTAATAGTACCGCTTCAGACAAGGTTTTCCACTTCTCACCACCAGCCTTTCCTACCTAAAATTCAATTAATAAAAGCAAAACAAATTAAATTTTAGTCATTGGAGAAACGATCTAAAGGTGATCGACATGAAAAATAGAGGTTCAGATTGGTGAATAACACTTACAACAGATACTGATCTGTTGTTAGGATTCTTTTCTTTGAAAGTCTTCCTGAATTCCTCCCTAAAATTAAAAAAAAAAAGAAAAAAAAAAAAGCAGATCCTGTCAAAATCGGAATCTTTTACATATCTCAATTAGAACGCGGTCAAAAATAGTAGACATATAGCATAACTGATCTAAAAAATTTACATGAAGACGAAGAAGGCGCTAGGAGGCCTTTTGGGCTTGTTCGGGTCTTTCACAACCTTGCTGCCCCTCTTGACAGGCTTAGGCTTCTCGGCTGCCTTCTTCTTCACCGATAATCTTCACGAATAGAAAACAATTGGAAAATCAATTCAAACACTATCAGATCCATATGAAACGAAACAAATCGAGCAATAAGAAAATTCATTAAACTCACTTGGCATCAGCTTTCTTCCCCTTCTCAGCACGCGTTCCCTTCATCGCGACTGACTTCAAAAACAAGATCAGATCGGTCAGAAACGATGCAAACACAAAAATTGAGGTAAGAAAATTGGGGATAAGTAACCCTGACCTTTAGTTAGGGTTTTAGTTGGAAGAGAGAGAGAAGCAGAGACACAGGAGGTCGTTGCTGTTGTAGAGTGGAAGAGAGAAAGGGGAAGAAATACGAAGCAATAGAGAGGAGAGAGAGAAAAGAAAGAGGCGGATTTGAAATTTCGGAAAAGGTAAAACGAAACGATAGGAGGCGGGATTCGTCGAAAAATATAGCCACGTCAGCGATCCGTGTGATCGTATCTCATTGGCTCTCAGGATTGGCTCTCTCTGCTCTATGGGTCTCCCTTTCTCTACATGCGCAAGCCTGTTCCTGGAACAAACACTGGGCAAGAGATATCTCTCTATGACAGGCGGGGTCTAATTAATTTCTGCACAGTGGGGTCCGCGGGTCAGAGGGAGTGTATGTATTGAATGAGTTTGTACCAAGAAGAGGTAGTGAATTGAAAGAAGAACGGGGATTGAGGAGGTGTGTTTTCCTCTTGTGCTTTTTCGCGCATAGCTAACATCTGCTGTATTGCGTTATAGTTTATAAAACCCTTGCGTCCGCAGATATTTTTTTCGAGAGAGTTTGAACAGCTCAATCTTAAACGAAGGGACCTTCGCACGTGGTGTTTATGGACCCACGAGTGACCCAGTAAATAGCTTATACCACAAATTTGCTACAACTTGATAACTTGAGAGAATGCCTCCCACTAGAGAATATTTGCATACAACGGGTCCAGGACTAATCGCTTGCAAATGGCAGTGCCATGAGCATATTTTGCCACATAAATGCATATATAGTTATATACTGTTAAACTTTAAAAGCCGAATTTTTTTTATGAGGATCCAATTTTTTTTATATTTCATCATATCTCATATTTTATATCTTCGTTTTCAAAATTCAAACTGTCGATCCGAACCACTCAACATGATATTCATATTAAAATATGTTTGGGATGAAATTTTATAATTTTTGAAAACTTTTTACTATTTTTTTAAGATAGGTACAAAATCACTGTTTCTGAACCGTTCAAAAAGCAATGATTTTCTACCTATCTAAAAAAATAGTAAAAAAATTTCAAAAATTATAAAATTTCTTCCCCAAGTATATTTTAGAATAGATATCATCTTGAGCGGTTCGGATCGATAGTTTGGACTTTGAAAACAAAGTATAAAATATGAGATATGATGAGGTATGAAAGGCATGAGGTATTGGAACCCTTCTAATTTTTTATTTACCACCCTGAAAGGCATGAGCCATGAGGTATTGGAACTCAGGCTTAGCATCAATTTGGTGTTTTTGTTGTTGTTTTATTATGGTTATGTTGTGTTTGGAATTGTAGGTTTTTTATTACGTTTTTTTTTATGTTTTGTTGTATTTGAAATTATAGGTTCGCATCATATTAGACATAATCACTAACCTAATTAGAAAATAGAATTCAAATTAAACGCACATGTTTAACAAATAAACATTTGTACTCAGTTTGAATTAAAAATCAGTACAAATTATACGCACAATCTGATCAGCGTTTTTTACTACAACATAACTAACAAATAAAATCAACAAAAATTACAGCTTCAATTGAAAATTAGAACTTGATAAGCCTCAATTATATATACTTTCGGTTACTGCCCATACCTTGTTTTAATTGCAGAAATCGAGCAAATGAAGTAAAATGCATGCTGGTGCGGGTTGACTTAGCTGCACCACTAGCCGCACAGAGGAAAAATTGAGTTTCACAAAAATTCAGAAGAAAATTCAAGAATCCTCCAAAAACTCCAGAGAGTTCTGTGGCCTGTACAAGCATTTCATGCGGGCCGCATGAACCCAAAAACTCCATTTTGTGCGTGCTTCTCTAGCCGCACAGTCGACCGCACAACCCTAAAATCTGAAGGAAACTTATTTTGTGCAGGTTCCTCTGGCCACACAACCAGTCGCACAAACCTCAATTCCTTAGCAAATTCCGCCGACTTCTCATTTTGTTCAGGTCGCCTAGGCCGCACGAATGTCAATCTTGCCTTATTTCGCGATATCTTCTCAGATTTGTTGCCAGATTCTGGGGGATTGCTTCCCAAGACACGAAAATTGTTATATATTGGTAGGGAGGTAGCAGGAGAAGGCAACTTTACTTTACCTAATTTTCTTCACATCTCTTTACCCTTTTCCAAGTGAATCAAAGCGATTGAAGCGAAGGATTGAAGTTGCTCGAGCGGAACAAAGTGAAGAAGAGGGTAGCAGGCAAGCAGATTGGTGTAGTCTATTCTTTTACTTGTTTTTCTTAGTTTTTATCATATCTTCTCTTGTATTTATTTATGATGTTAGCGCACTCATGAGAGGCTAGATTTTCTCTCTGGTGGCTTAGGCTTTAAAAATAAATTTGTGTTAAAATCTACCTTATCTAGATGGTTTTCTTTATTATGATTGTTTGCTTGTATAATTGTTCTTGTTGATTGTATTATTCGTGTTATTGCATGATTTGTGTTGCTTGATAATTAGTATCCCGCTTAGGTCTAAACAACTTGATAGAGTAGGATTGTGAATTGATGGTACCAAATTATTTACATGAATACCTAGGACTTGAGATTAGAAATGACCATATCTAATTCTTAGTCCGGAACCACAAGAATCAAAGGTTGAATTGAGATGAAAGACTTAATCGTGAAGCCTCATATTTGTTTAGAACCCCTAGAATTGAACCGAATATTAGTGTGAAGAACTTAATCGTGAAGTACCGGTATTTAGGAATAAACTAGGCTAACCTATACTTATGGTCCAGACCGCTAGGGTGAAGGACTTAATCGTGAAACCCAAATTGTTTAGGCACGTCATTAATTCACAAAAGTGACCCTTAATGATATTTTAGGCTTAGAAACTCCATCAATGCAACATGAATTTAGAAATCAAATAAGTATGAATTTGATCAAGTGATTGTATGCCAATAGCCTCTAAACTTCTCTCCATTGAAACACAAAAACTCATTTTATTTGTTTGTTTAAATTGCTTTTGTTACAATACAACTCTCAATCGGTTATTGAACCCACAAAACCAATTTTGCAACAACCCCCCCCCCCCCCATTTACTTTTATTCCACCTTTTAGGATTAATTAATTTAGTAAGAAGTAATATTTTTCGTTATCTTTGGATCGATACTTATTTTACTACAATGACAGGTTGTATGCTTGCAACCGACCTATCATTGTGTACTAAGATTTTTATAAATTTAAAAGTGAAAAAGTGTGTCTAATTGACATAAAAATCTAATACCTAAAATACACAACAGAACTTCGCACATAATATCTCCTGGACGATGAAACTGCAGAAAAAATATATTGTTAGAACGATTGTTTGTTTTGAGGCATGTTTTTTTTTAAATAAAAATTACCTTATTGGGTATGATTTCTAGCACCCCTTAGATTTATCGCATTCCTTTCAAGTGTTGCTCTGTTGAGCTGGTGTCCCTTTCGTCTCTCTTCTAGTTTGTCCATCCACATGGTGATCCGGTTGTATCGTCTTCCACCAAACATCACTAACCGATGCTTTGGAACTAAGATCGGTTAATCATGCGCCGTCCAATCACACTTATTGTCATACACATGGAATCGACCACTCCGTGTGTGGATTAGTATTTGAATGGAATAGTAGTAATTTACGTAGACATTTTCATTCAAGTTCCTGGATTTATCACAAATTTGTAAGTAATCCTAAAATAAAGTGATGATTTATGAAAACATTAGTAGGTCTGGTGTTCTGTCTGGGGTGTTGTCTGGGGTTGGCTACCACATATAACTGTAGGAACTTGAAAGTAGTTCCCGAATTCATGGTCATTTGGTAATATAACCCCCAACTATCACCATCTTGTACGGAGAGCTGTTGGAACCATGTTTGGTTACCTTGGCCAATATTAATCCTTGCGGATCATAACAAGTTCATATTAGTTCGAGTCAGTTCCCATTTGTTGGTACAGTGTCTAGGTTATACCTCTAAAATTTACCCTTGACCCGATATTGAATATTTTTTAAGGTTGGGTACTGTAATAAGCACTGTTTGGCCATTATAATACCTCACCACCAAGATAAACAACAATTCCAATCATGATTGGTTGAATTAATGTACAAACCTAACAACTACAAATTTAAATTTAAATTTAAAAACTAGTAAATAAATTAAAAAAAATTAAAGGACTAAGCTGTAAAAAACTTACAAGTTTTGCTCTTTGGATTAGGAGAGGCTTGGGGTAAATAAAAAATGTTGAAATTTTTGCCCATTTGTAGTCACGGAGATTTGGTGCGCAACTGAGTCTGCGCGCGTGCCAAAATAGTGCGCAAACTCAGGCTCGTGGGTGGAAATTTTTGAATTTTTGAAAAAACAGTAGTAATGTCTGAATTTTGAAATTTGAGGGCGGTAACTAAAAAAATTTCGGCTTTAAAAATGAACTCGGACTAATTAATATAGTGTTAGTGCCCAAAAAGACGTTTTTTTATATCCTCAATTAAATAAAAAATTACATAAATGCTCTCTATTTTTTTTTAAATGCTCCAACTTCCAGGATTCCAAATAAAAAAAAAAGTTTGATCAATAACCAGTGATGGTGAAATTTATATTTGCGTGATATTTCATTGGATAATGTTTGAGTAATCATCAGTGATGTACTTTTGTTATTTAGTATATGTTTTTTGTTATAAGAAAAATGTTAAACATATAACTTTTATTTGCATGCCTTGTTATTTAATTAAATAATTGAATTTGTCCGAATGAAAAATAACAACATATCCAAATAAAAAAAATGCAAAGGTACCCGAACCGCCAGGAATTCAAGTAGTTTTGTACCATAGAGGACAGCCAGGAATCGTGATTGTTATGTAAGGAAGTGAACCGACAGAAATCCTGGTGGTTGAGGCATTTAAAAAAAAATAGAGGACATTTATATAATTTTTTATTTAATTGAGGATGTAAAAAAACTGCAAAAAAAAAAGATGCGGCATCGAGAAAAAGATGCATTATTAGTTGCAATCTAGTCATAGTGCAAGAATTAAATGATGTACTAGGTCCATATCCAGAGACTATAATTTATTTTCTACTAGTAGTGTATAGGTCATTCTCCAACTAAAACACCCTGCTTTATTCTCTTTCATTCGTTTCATAATTTCAAATATGATTCGTTTATTTTGTGCTTTCCTCCAAAGAAAAAGGTAAACATTAAAACCCAATTAAATCAGGAGGAGAGTTCAAATGCACCATAATTTTTGTGCTTTAATATGCTTCATATTCTTTATTTTTATTTTCAAAGTCCGAATAGTCGATCCGAACCGTTCAACATGATCTTATTAATAAAATATGTTTGGAGACCAAATTTTATATTTTTTAGATAGGTACAATATCACTTTATTGGATGGTCCAGAATCTCCTTAAAAAAAATGATTTTGTACCTATCTAAAAAAATAGTAAAAAAAATCTAAAAAATATAAAATTTGATATCCAAACATATTTTATTATGAAGATCATGTTAAGCGGTTCAGATCGACTGTTCGGACTTTAAAAATGGAGATAAAGAATGTGGAGCATATTGGAGCACACAAATAATGGTGCATTGGAACCCTCCTCTTAAATCAGTTATATCATAACAGTTTCCAACATAAAGTTTTAAATACACCATATCAGTGCTATAATTGGTGCTACTGGTACACTTTTCTGATTTTTCTTAAGGGTCTAATTGTAAGTAAAACGCATTTAAGGTGTAATATGTAAAAGAGCTCCTGATTTAGTAGTATCTTTTTGGATTGCCCTCGGGCTTTGAATTTCATGAAAGAAAATAAAAATTGGAAACTGGATTTGGGCTTTAGTTTCAAGTCATGAATAAAAGAAAATAGGCCTTCTGACTGGGCCTTTTGAGCTGCGGGCTGGGATGATTTTTAAAATTTAAAATAAATTATCATGGGCTTTGAGCTCTACACATGGACTTAAGTAAATAATTAATTAAAATGCAATCGATTAAAATGACTACCTTTATTAATTATATTGGGCCTAGCAAGGAGATTGTGCCTAACGAATCTGTCCTTGATGATGTCACACGTGTCATTCGATTTCGAATTTATAATTCTGCCCGTGTCAAGTGCGCACAAGATCAAACAGCTCTGATCGCACAAGATTTCGAATGGAGGCCCATTATTTGCTAATTTCCGTCTGTTGATGTGTTTTTTTTTAACATCAACGCTAGTCATTCTTAGGGCTGACAAAAAAAATCATAGCTCGCGACTCGTTGAAGATTGACTCGGAATTTTTTTATAATTAGTTCGGTTCGGCATTAACGAGTTCAAAATAGATCCAGCTTGACCAGTGTATTAAAATTCGGTTTATTCGGCTGAATATTTGGCCGTATATTTGTATTCGGTTGTAATCCGAATAGAAAATTTGTATTCGGTTTAATATTCGGTTCCGAATATTCGGCCGCATAATCGACCGCATAATTTTTTCCGCATAAAATATATTCGGCTGAATAAAGATATCATTTAAAATTATTAGGATCCGCAAAAAATGCTGAGGCTTTGTTTGCAAAAAAAGAACTGAATTGGCCTTGGAAAGGAAATGAAACTGTCGTCAGTACAGCACATGATGCAAAAAGCAAGTTTGTCTGGCCTTGGATGCAAAATGAGCAGGAGAACAACCAAGTTCAATTAGCGGGTCTAGTCTCCAGTTCGGATCCTAGCCCGACCCGAGGTAGTGATAATATCATTATGTGGCTATGCTACTTGTTTTTTTGGCTATGCTGCTTGTTTTTTGGCTATGCTGCTAACTATTAATATGAATTTTTTTTTTAAAATCTGCATATATACATCCGAATAAAAATCCGTATATTCGACTGCATATCGTATATTCGGTATTCGGTGGCCTTCCGAATACCGCATATAAACCGAATTTTAAAACACTGAGCTTGACACGTTTCTCAGCTCATTGCAATAGGAAAAATAAAACTATTTTTTTTTTATATTTTTACTGTCGCTCATTATGCTCACTATGAGAGAATAAAACTCATTGTAAGAAAAAAATCAACTCATAATTTATGCACGGTTCACAATACCAATTAACTAAAACATTTAATCTATGAGTGACTCACAACACAAACAAATTGTTAAACATGCTGGCTTGACTCAACTTAAATCAAGTTTGGCATGTTATGACCATAGTGACAAACGAATAGTTCGGGTTCATTTCGGAGGGGTCAAAAATTTGAGATCGAGTATAATTCATGAATGATTCGGTACAACAAGGAAGTAAAAAAAACACCCAAACCTCCCCCCCCCTGAATTTTTTTTTTTTTTTAAAATTTCGTGTTTTTTTTCGCGTTTTTCTCTCGAATAATCCGTAATTCACGTTTTATTCGTGAATAAAATGTATTATACGTTTTATTCGGAGTTCGGTTCAAAATTGTGAAAAAAATGAATAAAACGCGAATTATTCACGTATATTGTTGGTATAGTTATGCACTTGAGAGTAGGTCCGATGGGCATCGGACCTACTCTGGTTCGACGGGTTTAATCACCGTCGATTTTCTTTAAGAGTCGTGCAGAACTCTTTAAAATTCATGCGTGTTTGTTTCAATGCTCGTGCGCACAAATCTTATATTAGATCGGACGGTCATCGTGCTCGTTGAACCTAAAAGTAGATCCTATGGCCATCGTTCTCATAGTTATGACATGAGCCGACTTCAAATTTTACCTAATTCCGCTAGAATGAGCTTTTTTGCAAGCCTAGTCACTTCTGTCCCCTCCAGATCATTGCTGACATCACAATGTAAATTATTTTCTAAACTCTCAAGTGCTCGTTTAATAAGTGCTTGGTGCCTTATCTGAAGGTGCAACTTTGCACGTTTAAAAAGTGCACCGTAGATTTTACTAAAATTACATATCCTATTTTTTTTTTTTTCCCTTAATGTTTGATTGCTGCTTGGATATTCTTTTTCATTTGATTAGTTGTTTAATATCAAAAGGAAAAAGTTCAAACTTTATGCACTTTTAATTTAGACCTGTATCATTTCATATTTATATATATTGAAGCGTGTTACTTTCTCTTTTTATCTTATTTTGACGAAGCAACAACCGAATCCATATTCCCTGAGGTAACAAAATATTTTTATTTAGATCTGAACCGTCCGATAAAAATCTGAGCTAATTCAGTTTGAGGTAAAATGCACGGGACCTCTTTAATAACTGTGCCGATTCTTATCGACGGTCGGATCTAAACAGAAACATTTTGCTCTTTGTCTTAATTGTTTGAACTTATTTAGTTATAGATTAATTGCTTGAGATTCCATGCCTAATTTTTTTGCATTTTTTTTTTGTTTCTTTTGGGTCTTTACTGGAACGAATTAGATTTTTTTTTTTTTTTCCAATTTCTCATGGTTAGAGATTTGATGTTTGAATAATACACATATATTAGGGTAAAGAAACATATGTTGGAGTAAAATTTTCAGAACAATTCGGATGTTTAAGTAAATTAATCAAAATAAATAAAATTAAAAGCATAATATCCGGATCGTGATATCATCACTGTTGGGATAAATTTTCAGAATATTCGGATAGTTAATTATAAATTAATTAAAATAAATCAAATTGAAATAGAGTTACCGGATTGTGCGAAGCACTGTCTTTAAGCGTATTCCGTCTTATCGTACAAGATGAAACCGCAACCAGATAATCCGGGGTTGTTGCTCCTTAGGCACGCCATGGAAACAACTGACAATAACTCCGCAATATCCAGTAAGAATCAAAATTTGATAATTGGAATAAAATAGAAATGGAGAAATAATGGAAGGGCCTTTCTGTGGGAATAAATCAAAGAAAAGGTTTTTATTCCTTTTCATTTATTTCTTTGATTCAAACGAATATATGAAATAGAAAGAGGAATTTGTATTAACATTGAGGATTGTATTCAAATAAGAAAGGGATGAATATACTCCAGTTTCAAACCGAAGGAGACCTATATAGTTATATAGATCCAATCAAGTGATTTAGTATTGATTAATGATAATTATAATTGAAAAAAAAACTGTACCATAAAGGTGCCATGAAGAGGTGTAACAGTAAAAGACATTAACAAAATAATAAGTGATCATTAGAAAAATAACTCACCATTAAAGAAATATATATTCAACTTAACCCTCTAAATTTCAAATATCACAAATGGAGATTTTAAGCAAATTTATTGAAGAGAGAATTTTGACTTTTTAGAACTCAAGTTCCAACAATCACTACCTTTAAGCGTGTTTCGTTTCTAGCGTGCAAAGACTTGAAAATTGAAATCACCACCAAGATAATCTGGAAATGTCGCAACTTAGGGTATAACCATAAAAGCGACTGACGATAACTTCGTAATATCCAGGAGGTAAATCAATGGGAGGATTATTAGAAGATGTAAGAGAAATTTAATAGAAATATAATATTTCTTTGTTTTCACATATGGAAAGAAGATGGAAGAGAAAAGGAAAGACATTTGTTACTTTGATTCTTTGATTAGGTTTGAGCAGATGTTTATTTGCTAAGATAAAATGTTCGGTTCATAGATAAATTAACATAAACAGCTAGGGGGAAATGAATTTAATAGTAGTGGGGTTGAGATGATTAATATTGAGAGTTACAGAATGATTCAACATTCACATTATATTTCTAACCGTTCTATTATTTTTTAAAATACAAAAATAAATATGTTATCTCAAAAGCATTATTAAATTTTGTATGGGGCAAAATTTGTCTCCACCGAACTATTAATTCGGTGGAGAATTGTCCTCTCTACCTCCATCAAACCAATGGTTCGGTGAAACTACTTTTTTTTTTAAAACAGAACCAACTATGATGATTTTCTTTAAACCATTTTGTTTATTTCTATTTTAAAAAAGTAATATTTGATGCCGCTAAGGTGCAACGAAATACTTAAAATAATACAAATTCTTTTGCGTTCTTTGAAATATTGTTACTATGACTTATCATCTTATATTTTATTAGCAAATAATCATACTTAATGAGCGTCTCTTTGAGTTCCAAAGAGCGAAAAAAAAAAAAAAAAAAACTAGATGATTTCAGGCGGCCGCCTCTTCTCCTTCTCCTTCTCCAATACATTTCTACTTTTAGTTTGCCCCTCTCTCATTTCTTCTAGACTTCTCTTCTAACAAAGTGCCTCCTCTCTTTCTCGCCTCTACCTCAAGAGGAGAGGAGAACGAGAAAGAGGAAAGGAACTGAAGCCAATCAGAGCCGAGAGAGCAGTATCATTAAAACTCGGAGCGTTGAGTCTCTATGCAATCTCGATCGGAGCGTGGGTGAGTAGATCCGGCTGTCGGAGTGCGGTGGTTGTTGAAAAAATGGATCCGATCGTAGAGCGATAGGGAAGGTAATAAAGTAATTATGAGTGTATATAGTGAGATTAGAAAATTAGAGTTATTTATAGTAGTTTATAGAATTTTGTGAGAATAAAAGATTGGATATAGAATTAGAGTCATTTGACTTCTTGTAAGTTCGTTGTTTTTTATCAATGAAATTATTAGTTGGCACTTAAAAGTCACTGACTTAAAAAGAAGAATAATTATATGAATCTCACAATTCTGTGCCTCCTCTGTCCCCGTTGCTACAGTAGAGAAAGATTGTACTATGGTCCTCACATTATATGGTCTCCATTTTTCAGTTCCTGCACTTATCCCCGAGTCAACCTTCATAGGTATAAATACTTAAAAAATAACAAATTAATACCTACAAAGTAATATATTAATACTTGCATGTGTAACTTGATATGATGATCTCCCTTTTTCAGTTCTCCAATGGTTTCCACGTCAACTTTCCTCTAATTAAGTAGTGGGGACCTCGTATCCCCGCATCAACCTTTTGATAACAAAAATAGTTGATCTCATAGGTATAAGTACTTCAGTATATAGGTATCATGCAAAATAAGATATTAATACTTGCAAAACAAGATATTAATACTTTGTTGTGCAACTTAATATGATCAAACGCATGAAGATTAAACTTGTACAATGTATATACATATAAATAATTCAGTGCATAGGTATAAATACTGTCAATACTTGATATTAGTACTTTCAGACGTCATCCAACGTCATATGTAAAAAAAATTAAGTATTGCGGCCCCCCCATATAGTTATGGCAATATTTATATTTTTAGAAACGTGTATGGCCCCCCCTGGTCCCCTCAATTTAGTTTGATTGGTTCCTCACACGTATTTATGGTGCAAGGACAGTTTGGGAGATTTGGTTGGAGAGAATTATTTACGTTAAAATACTTTAGTGCATAGGTATAGATACTTTCGTTCATAGGTATTAATACTTTTGAAATTGTGCGGGGACAATATGAATTATATGAGGAAATTGTGTGGGGACGGTCCCCCAGGTTAGTTATGGAAGTTAAGTGCGGGGATAATGCGGAGATAGGGGTGCGGGAACAATTATTAAGATCTTAAAAAGAATACTTAATTATTTTCAAACTTTCTGAATATAAGTTTTGTTATACAAGTTATCTATTTAAAAAAATAACTTTTTTTCAAAATATATTTTTATTTTCAGAGCGAAATCCGAAAACTCTAGTAATTTGTATAGACAGCTGGAATTATTATTCTTAACCATGTTACATCATATGTCTTTTTGTCACTTAAGTCATTTTTCTGATGATCTGTACAATCAATGATTCGTCATGAAATTCTGCAATTATTTTGTTTTGCCTTACCGACTGACTGAGATCATTGCGTGTATCTTTTTTTTTTTGTTGAATTATAAATATAATGTAATAAATGCTTACATGGTACCATGCCTTATTATTGTGTGGGGTTCATTTAGTTTAATGTATAATTTAATTATCACATTGTGTGAATCTTAATAGAAATTTTGTGCATATTTTTGTGTTGTATTCAATCTGATATTTTCTATCAAAATTAAATTATTATTTTCGGTATATATTTTTGTGTACGGACTAATTCCAATAATCACTTTGTTCAGCCCCCTTTCTAGGAACTTGTTACCAAATTACATGGAATCTCATTTCATCTTTTCATTTCTAACAAAGACTCGAGACTTAATTAATTATTGAAAAAAGGTACAAAACGAGAAAAAATGAAGAATCTTCCAGAGGGAAACATAGAGTTGACTCTATGACTTTTTGACTAATGAAATGTCTCTATACACAGATTGGAAAGAAATGGCACGATGGAGCTTGCTCTGTCACGGAACGGCATGTTTATGTCACATAATGACATGGTACGCATGTTGGTTACGTACCGTGACTCACGTGTTGTGTGTCGTGATCATTTCTGTGCGGCGACCATCTTTAGAAAATTTGGCACGACACGGCACGTCACGCGAAAGATCTAGTTACGGCACAACACGACACGTGGTCACACGAGTCACGTGTAATTAAGACCGTTAGATTCTGATTAAATGGTAAATCTTGAATAAACTAACTTAAATTATGATCAAATGGTCACGCAAGTCACGTTTGAGCATGACATGTTTGGGCACAACGTAACTCACGTGGCGTGATCATTTGCGTGTCGTGACCACCCCTTAACATTTTGATCACGGCACAACACGTGTAAAATTAACTTGATCACGGCACGGCACGACACGACACAAGATTAAAGTCACAGCGTATTAGTCACAACACGGCACAACACGTTTTTTCCACTCTATCTATACCCATAAAAGTAAAACACATATATCATGCTTAGAAGTCTACATATAGCCTCTCTATTTCAGAACCCATAAAATGCACTTGGGGTGATAATTTTTGTTAGACAAACATTTTGTGAAGAGGGTCACTTGAGCTTATATTAATTGCTCTCATAAACATGCATGGGGTTTGTAATAGTAACTTCTGTTCTAATAAAAATGAACAAATAAAAAGATCACGCGAGAATAAACAAAAAAACAATCGAGATAATGGCAAATTTTATATATATTTTTTTAATTTAAGAGGACTCTCAAAAATCAAAATCTAATCCAGTTAATTATATTATTGGGTTATCTTTTATTCACTTTTATCTTTAAAATATTTTTCTAACTATAGTTCTTAAATAAATTGAAAAAATGGAGCATAAACTTGGAAATTTCCAGTACAATAGAACGCTTTAAATTTGTTATTCCTAGTCAGCTGTCATACATACTTTATGCTTTAATTTTTAAAATATAATTTTCTACCACGCTGTACAATGGATATAAGAACTGAGAAGGATAATGATTTCTTAATTAGTTTCTCAATCACCATCTTATTTCACCTTTTTCTTTTTATTAAAGATGCTATGGTAATGTTCTTATAATGATATTTTGAATGAGACCCTCAGAATAATTAAATAATTGGATGCTATAGTAATGTTCTTATATTCATTTTGTGTGGCTATATTTATTATTTCTGATGCTACAAAAGAAGGTTCAATAACATATATATGTCAATTATCAACACCTTATCTTTGTTAATTTCTATGCCATGATCCTATCTTTATCCCATTCCACAACCAATAAAATGTTGTAGTGATTAGCTAGTAAACTCTTCACTTTTATGTTGAAATAAGAAAGTGATTCACTACACTAAATGCTGTGCTATAAACACTATTTAAGATCTCATATATATATATATATATGATTCCTCATTAAGTGCTTATCTGCCTAACTCCCTAACCAACCATCTTAATCTGTAATGAATAAAGGAGAAAATGCGTATGTTCTCATGACAACACCATAATATATATTATATACAAGCTCATGGCTTTCACTAAAGATAAATCATATATGGTCCATTTATTTTTCCTTTCTTTTGCATGTCATTGTGTTTTCTCAAACTTTTAAATTTGAATTTTACTATGGATAGATCATAGAAGCATACTGCATATAACAGAATAACTTAGCAGCATCAGTCGGATAAAGATATTGACAGAGCTAGTTTGACTCCATTCAATGAACAATCAATAGGAACAAAATGAAAAAGTATGTGACTGAAGCGTTGCATAAAGTCAAATCAGCTCTGCCAGTATCTTTATCCCATCAGTCAGAAAAAATATATATATATATATATAGCTGGGCTATGGTGAGTTGTGAAGTAAGAGGTCATTTTTACTTCACGCTCATATTTTCATTTTGAAAATTCAAACAACCGATCCGAACCGCTCAACATGTTCTCCATATTGAAATGTGCTTGGAGACCAAATTTTACATTTTTTTGAATTTTTTTACTATTTATTAAGCCACTTTGAAAATCGCTGATCCGGTGGTCCAGAAAATTTTACTGTTTTTTACTGTTCACAGTGGATCAGCGATTTCAAAGTGGCTTAATAAATAGTAAAAAAATTCCAAAAAATGTAAAATTTAGTCTCCAAGCACATTTCAATATTTAGAAAATGTTGAACGGTTCGGATCGGTTGTTTGAATTTTCAAAATGAAAATATGACGTGAAGTAAAACAACGTTTTACTTCACAACTCACCATAGCCTATCTCTCTCTCTATATATATATTTTGAGTATAGCTAACGCGCTTTCTGTAGTATATTAACAATATGCTTCCGGCCTTCAAAATCTATCGAATGGGCTTCAAATGACAAATCCAAACCGTTCAAACCAATCTCCTTACCGAGAGCTTTGTTTCCATATAAAAATATTTAATTTTCAAATTTATTTACCATCAAGTCAAACGATCAAAATATTAAGGATTTTGTGCGCATTTTAATGCACTATTTTGCTCATTTTTTTGACCACTTGACTTGATAGTAAATAAATTCGAAAATTAATTTTTTTTATATGGAAACGAAGCTCTTGGTAAGGAGATTGGTTTGAACGGTTTGAATTTGCCATTTGAGCCCACTCGATAGATTTTGGAAGCCGGAAGCATATTGTTAATATACTAGAGGAAGTGCATTAGCTGTACTCTATATATAGAGAGAGAGAGAGATCATGTTGAACGGTTTGGATCGACGATTTGTACTTTGAATATGTAAAAAATTATTGTGATAACTCAGAAGTGTTGTAATCGGATCCCTCCTCGTGTATATATATTTAGGTTTGCTATACAATATCTAACCAGATAAGCTCGTTTACAAAACATTGAAACCTTTGATTGGGAAGCATTAAAGAATAGAATCTCCATGGCCTACCACCTTCTAAAGTTAGAACAAGTACAATGGACCCTAAGCCTTTCATTGTCTCTTTTACATTTATATATTAGTTAATATATTTAATTATTTTTGAAAGTCTAGAAGCTGCCGAATTACCCAAACATTTCTCTAAGGAAGAGTCAAAGAGAGAGGATAGCTTGTGCTTTTTTGGTTATGGGTCTAATATTATAAATCCAAATCCATGACCCATATCAATTTCTCTAAGAAAAATTGAGATCTGACTATACCATGTTTGTCTTTTTCTACATCTTCTTCATTCCTTTCTTATCATTTTTTTCTCCTTTTTTGGCTCTTGATTCTCAAAGTCTAAAAACCCTAATAATTAAGAGTTTGAGTGACAAGTCGAATAAAAAATCTTTTCATTAATCAAATCAAACTTAATTTTCTCATCATCAAATTTTAACTCTACCCTTTAAAATATATTCTATTGAAATCATTGGAAATATTTAGGATCTTGTTCAAATTAGATGGTAATATTTTACAATCCTCTTTTAACCCCGGACTTTTAAGAAAATTGGTTTAGTGTCATTTTTTTGAAATAGTACTATTACCATCGATTTTATTACAAAATCAGGGGCGGACCCACACAGCCATAGGGGGGCAGCTGCCCCTCCTTGGATTTCAAAATTTAGTGAAAAAATACGAATCTGGTACCACTTTGTTATTCCCTGAAAATTGTTTTGCCCCTCTCTGGAACTAGAAAATCCACCAGACCAGTCCAAAAACACTATTAAGAAGAAACTTTGTTTTTTTATATAAAATTTATAAAAATTTATGGATCCGGACCAACTTTGTTGTTTTTTAATATGTAAAATGATATTATTTTGTTATTTTTTATTATGTAAGACTATACTATTTTTACTGTTTCTTATTATGTTGATTGTTTTTTATTAGTACATAATTAGTTAATGAATTTGAATTCGATAAACTATTTTAACCCGATTCCTGCTCTTCGTTGACAGAAATCTTGCGTCCACCCCTGTATATACAAAATCATAATGTTCCTTCTGAAAATTGGTTTAGTGTCATAGCATAGCTCTTGGCGTATCCTCCTTGTACTGATACTTGGTGGCACAAAAAGCCAGATTTTATGGTGGCTAATGCATATCTTTAGTGGTGTGATTTGTGGAAGATTAGATCATTAGACTATGATAGAAAATGACATCAAGGCTTAATCAGGGTTTTGAAATGGGCGGTTCAGGTAGGGCCCACAAAACATCATCCAACGGCCCAGTTATATATGGGGGTGCTATAGCCTATTAGGTCAACTGATGGGCAATGGTGCCTTTATTTTCTTTCAACCAAATTTCCATTCAATCTAATTCTATAACAAAATCAACTCTCCCATAAAACCAAAGCAAAAGGAGCACCACCCAATATCCGGTATGGCGGTATGTGTTGTGCTCCCTTCTCTTTTTGCTGAAGAGAAGGGTTACCAGTTACCACTTACTAGAGGGAATTCAGATTCACTGCGATACCTCACTGAGTACAATGAGATCTGAAGTCATTAGTTTTAACCTGACACGAATCTTAAAACAAACACTTATATCTAAAATAGGCACTGATTTATTTTTTTAGCCGGCTGGAAGCTCATTGTACCGACTACCGAGTATCATACCGACACGGTTGAAGTCAAATTTTCAGATTGTGGGGATCAAATGTAAATAGAGGTCAAGTATATAAAATTTACCTACTACAAATGAGTTTCACACTATCCATAATATTCTACCTTAAACTATATTAAAAATAAGATATGAATATAAAAAATTTGAAAATAAATAGGAGTCATTCATATATGCTAGATCCGTCAGGGGCGGAGCCAGACTTTCGATAAAAAACATATGAGGTCAATCATATACAATTTTTCTACAGAAAATGGGAATCAATTATACAGTACCGTGATATTTTACTCTAAATTATTTGATATGTTTAATATATTAGGAATCTAAATTCGGATCTATTTGAACTATAAGAGCATACTTTTAGATTCGTGCAATTTTATATAAATTCCACATTAATGGTATGGAGCTACATGTTTGAATTAAAAGAAGCTACATTAATATATTTTTGTAGAAAAAAATAAATTACTTTGACAATACATAATGTCAATGTGTCAAAAATTATAAACTGATTACATTAATACAATACATGACACTTTGGGAAAGAAAATTAAATTACTTTGACAATACCTAATGTCAAGAAATCAAAAAATTATAAATTGCTTACACTAATATAACACATGACGTCTTTGACGGTTTGACCAACGGTCTCATATTATTGTTAGTAAATGCAAAATGACATATTGATAGTGACCAATATAAATAAACTCCATTTTAATTCAATTTGTTGGTCGTCATCCTTTACAACAGCAATTTATAAAAGAATATTAGATAATAGGAGGTTGGTTAATATCAAAACGTTTGTTCCGGAGTCGTGGTGCAACCAATTGGTTTTTCTATTTTCAAAGTTCAAACGGTCAATCCAAACCGTTAGATGTGATCTCTATATTAAAATGTGCTTGGAGACAAAATTTTATATTTTTTTGGAATTTTTTTACTATTTATTAAGTTAGTTTTAAAATCGCTGATTTTAATAAATAGTAAAAAAAATTAGCTGATTTTGAAATCGCTGATCCAAATTGTTGATTTTAAAACTGGCTTAATAAATAGTAAAGAAATTCCAAAAAATGTAAAATTTTGTCTACAAGCACATTTTAATACAGATTGAATGTTGAACGGTTTGGATCGACTGTTTGGACTTTGAAAATATAAAAACCAAAATGTTTGTTCCACAGCTTAGGAACAAACGTTTTGATATTAGCCAACCTCTAAATAATAGTTAAGGAATAAAATTGAATACCCAAAAACGTTTGTTGTAAGAACTAAGAAGAAACTAATAATTAATGTCTTCAATAAGATTAATTAATAATTCTTAAAAGTTAAAATTGTTAAATAAAATCAGCTATTTTTTTTTTGACAAAGAAAATCAGCTATTTTAATATAAAAGTTTAGACATCTTCGATGCCCTAACAGGACACAAAATTGTAATTTACCTAGGGTTATGCATTGAATCAAATTTGATCCCAATTAAAATATATTGAACAAATTTTAAAACACGGTTGGTTTGTACAAAAGGTTACCTAAAATATGGATATTTTTAACTTAAATTTAGTTGACCAAGCCCTGTTTCGGACCCATGAGGTCAAATCAATTTAATTTGTTTATGGATAAAAGAAATAACAGAACTAATTTCACTTCACGCAGCGCACAATCAATGACGAAATGAAAAAAATATATAACTGATGCGCTGCATGAAATTAAAAAAACTCTGTCAATATCATTGTCCTTTTGTTCGTCCGTGCAAACTGTTTTCCCGCCACAGGTTTCGCACGTGTCGAGCTCCTATTGGGAAAGATATTTCCACCGGACACGGCGACGACCATTCCCGATCGGACTTCTCGCGACAGGGACGCTCTTCCGAAACAGCCGATACCGTATGAAGAAATTTCACACCGTCACGTGTACATCTCTTGCTCTAACAGCCTGCTCTGTGTTCGGATTCTAGTATCGGATGCTTGGGAGGAGTTGCGTGTAAGATCGTTCGAGATAACCAAATCGAAACCGTGAATATTTGATCATACGGTGAGTAGAGGAGAGAGATGCATCAATGGAAAGAGTCTAAGTGCTGACACAAGCCGAGCCGCTTTCCAAGAATGAGTCAAGAAAGGAAGGCGGCGCGAAACAACCCACCAAGGCAGATGGCTAGGACTTTCCTCTCCATTTAAAGAAAAATGGAGACATCCTTTATTGCAAACATAATTCATCAACAATTCAACATTGATTTCAAATAGGAGGGAGAAAATTATCATATTTACTGGTTTTAGGAGTTCGGCTAGTATGATATCAGTGTTATATGATACCAACTACAAAATTAATTGGATAGACTTTAAACGATTAATCAAAACCGTTCAAACTGATTTACTTTATTAATAATGCGTTTACATGCAAATTTTTTATATTTTCTAGTTATTTTAGTATCAAATCAAGCGGTAAAAAATGTTGAAAAATGAATGCATTAAAATTAACTTAAAAACTCACACATTTGACTACTTGACTTGATACTAAATAAATTCGAAAAATTATAAATTTTGCATGTAAACGCACAACTATTGAAATAGATCGGTTTGAACGGTTTGGATTCATCGTTTGAAGTCAATTTGATAGGTTTTGGAGTTGGTGTTATATAGGCTGAAATGACACTGAAGTCAATTCGATAGATTTTGGAGTTAGTGTTATATAGGCTGAAATAACACTAAGTCAATTCGATAGATTTTGAAGTTGGTGTTATATAGGCTGAAATGAACTGATATTATACTAACCAAACTCTTTAAAACTACTGCATGGGGCACCCAGATCAGTTTACTGTGCAACACATTCATAACTTACATTCTCTACAGAATGAATTGAGATTAATGGTCGTTGGTTTTGACTTGCTAGCAAGCTGCCACAATAGTTTGAACAGCTCCACATCAAACGGAGGGAGTACGCAGAACACAGGAGCACAAACCGACCTACTTTCGCATCCAATCAGCGGCAGCCACGTGGTCGACTAAAGGACCTTCACACGTGTTATTGCATTGACGGAGACCGCAGAGACCCGTGGTGTTTGTGGACCCACAAGTGACCCCAGTAAATAGCTTATACCACAAATTTTGCTCCAACTTGAGAGACGAAAATGCCTCCCCACTAGAGAATAAATGCATGCAACAGGTCCAGGACTTATCGCTTTGTAGATGGCCGTGCGTCGAGCATATTTTTCCACATAAATGCATATATGCTGTTAAATTTTAAATGGACCCGGACTAATTAATATATGGTGTCAGTGCCCAAACAATTGCGGCATTGAGAAAAAGAGACAATATTACTTTATTAGTTGCAATCTAGTCATAGTGCTAGAATTAAATCATATACTGGGTTCATATCTAGGATTCCTTTTCTACTAGTAGTGTACAGCGACATCCACCATTCTCTCTTAGGTCATTCTCCAACTAAAACACACTGCTTTATTCTCTTTCATTCGTTTCATATTTAAAATATGATTCGTTTCTATTTTTGTGCTTTTCTCCAAAGAAAAAATGTAAACAGTAAAACCCAATTAAATCAGTTATATCATAACAGTTTCCATTAAGTAGGGTCCAAATTATTTGAAAAAAAAACAAATATCATAATAACTATTTTTTGTATTAGACATACCTATCCATCAAACATTGATGTCACATTTCTTTGTTTCTTCCACCAAACTTATTATCTCTTTATATATTTACAACTCTAATTAACAATGGCTAAACCTGCCCCAAAACTTAATTATCTAGTGAGCACTAGTCACTAACCTCTACCAGTCTCCAACTAGAATAGTACATTTTTTTGTTTTTTTTTTCAATTTATAAACTAGTCTGTCTCATACTTCAAACGCTAACCCTAACTAAAGCATTGGCCTCCAACCCTAAGGGGGCACATTATGCTTTGTCATTATTGTTTATTTATATATAACATTCACCTATAATATACATATACAACATATAGATACATACAACGATGCCGGTTTATTTTCCGGTTTTGGTCGAACTCAAAACTCGAGCATGAGACTGCCGAATGGGGCCCGTTGGGGAATGCCCTTGCGACGTTTAGCCGGAGACCTGAATCCTGACATGGTTGGAGGTGGTGTGGATGGAGTAAAGCTATGTGTGGTGATATTACTCTTGTCACTTCCTGTAGTTGTGTATGACTCCTCAGAGTCTGAAGAGTTCATGAATTTGTTCTTTCTTTTTTTTCTCTCTATGTGGCCGCTTGAGCTGCTGCCTCCAATCTACATACACATTTAATTCAATAGTTAGCAGTTGTTGAGAAATTCTCACATTGGTATGAAATAATTTGGACTGAAAATGACATTTATTATTTGGATAAATTAAACATCCAATGGTTAGTAATCAGAAAAAAATTCTAGAAAACTGAAGGCAAATATGTGATATTGTTTGTGATGTTTCTATTGTCATAATATTATAATAGATTGGACTAAAAAAAAAGGGAAAAAAAAATGAGAAAAAACAGAGCAACTTGCTTCTATTATTAAAGAAAAAGGAAGCACCAAATTGATGAATAAAGAAAATAGAGAGGAAAACTTCATTTTCACCTTTGTCAAAATTGAAAAAGAAGTTCTCATTGACTAATTACTAAAACATCCTTCTTTCAATAAGTTACACTATTCACACATTTTACAATTTATAAATTATAACCTAATTTTCTATTGCTGTTACAAACCCCCTTGCTTATATCCTAATCACATTCTAATCCAATAATTGGCTCTGGATTCCAATTTATAACCTAATTTTGTGTTCATTTCTTCATGTTAACTAACAACATTGCAACAAAACAGAGGGAACAACAACATATCAAACAAAAAGAAGAAATTTAAATACAATAAAAACAAACCTTGCAACCAAGTGAACAAAACCGAAACGAGTCGAGCAGACTCCGAGTGCAGACCTCGCATGTGTTGGTGACACCCTTCCCCGGCCTCGGCTGTGGCCGTTCATTCAAGAAAACCACACGTGCACTATTTATTATGTACGTTTGCACGCCGGTTATGTCCAACACTTTTTGTATCTCATTCACACGTATCACGTCGTGGTACGACGACCTCCTGATCTACATTCACATTGCTTAACATAATTAGAATATGTGCATTGGTGTAATTTGGTCCTAAAGAGGACTTGTTGTACTTCAAAAATTATATACATGATTTGGTCAAATTAATGAAGAAATTGTTTATCAAAAATGCAATAACCAGAGCAGCAATTTTTTTTTTCTTTTGTTTGAAAGCCCGTAGCAATAACCAGAGCAGCAATTGTTTAGCACAAAAGTACTGATTAAAGGAAAATAATAAATTGAATAAAAAAGAACAAAGCTTGCAATCAAGTGCAATAAAGCTGTTAATGAATGGGGGGTATCTCATTAACAAAAAGAGGTGCATTTTATACTGCAATTGCAATTATTAATAATCTCAACATAATTTATATTAAGAAAATAACACTAAACATTATAATACAACAATCCACTATGAAAAAACAAAGAAGAAGAAAGTGTCAAACAAATAAATTAAACCTCAAATGCTAAAACAGAAACAAATAATAACACAAATTAAAGTCAATACCTGAATGGCACGGTGGTCACGGTGGTTAGAGAGGCAGAGAGAGCAGAGAGCACCATTGGAGCAATCCAAGCAATACATGTTGCACTCGCTCTTGTGCGAGTCGGCGTGCTGCTTACATTGCACGAAGAATTGCGTAGATAATAGCGGCTTCAGCCATCGAGGCCACTTACCACCTTCTTCTTCCTACAATATTTAAATCCAAACATTAGACCAAATACTCAAAATGAGGTAATTTTTTTTCAAAGAAAAAAAACAGAGCACTAGTGGCAGTATCATGTATGTACCATTGTTCTCCTGTTCTTGGTTTTGGATTCCATGAATGGGGATGATTCGTGGTCGATCGCCAGATTGTTAATTTAATCTGTTTGATTTGGTAGTAGTAGGTTTAGAAGAGAAGTGGAGAAGAGAAGAGAAGAGGAGAGGTGTGTGGAGGGTTGGAGAAAATGAGAGGAGAAATGGAGACCAAGGCAGTTAAATGGGGAGATTGATTGGGTTAGCGGGTCCGTTCTTATCCGCTCATAGAAACAAAGTTTCTATTATAATCTGTCGGAGATCTTTTAAAAATATAAATGTCGGAGAGGGCTGATATGTCTCCAAAATTATGCACCCCCAACAGTGACAGCAAAGTCCACAGCAAGTTAAAATGTCTCCACCTCTGTAATAACATTATGATGCCAATTTATAAATCCATAAAATGATCCTAAGGTAGATTAATGAATTTTGTTGGGTATTAGTCAAATTAAGTTTGGGCTCAGTTAGTGCCTTAGTGGGCATAAAAGCAAAATATATGTTATTGGGTGAAAACGGTGTGGATAATGTCCAATCGATCCGTATTTAAAAAATTAAATGTGGATATATGATATTTGAATATTTTTGTGATATGGATACATATATAGTTTTACATTTTAATTATTTGTATCCAAATAGTAAATATATACTAAATAATTTAATATATTATGAATAAATTATGTTATCCACTATTATAATTAGATAAATATTATGAACTTTAGTATTTTTTAAAAATTAAAAAGAGATATCAATATGGTTTTACTACTGTCTGCTTCATTTCACCTCTAATTTGTGTGAACCGCTAAAGGAATTATCATATTACATTCTAAAAAAATTCAAATGTTTGTCTCGGTTAAGACCGAAATAAAATAGACAAGCTAAAATTTTATTCGGTTTTCACAAATACAACCGAACTGATCAAAATAAATTTATCAATCAAATTAAAACCGAACTGATGTTCGGTTGAACCGAAATAAGAAGATTAATCATAAAAATAAATATTTTTGTTAATTTTTTATTTTTTTAATATGGATTTACGAAAATTGTTTGTTCGGTCTAACCGGTTTTAAACCAAACCAAGCAATATACATTATGTCATAATTTTCAATTTTTTAAAGTGTTTAGTTCCGACGTGAGACATGTTTAAAAATTTTAATCGGTTTAGTCGGTTTTTAAAATTCTAAACCGAACCAAACCGAACAATTAAACCGGTTTTGAAAATAAACCGAACTGTTTACTTAACCGAAAAAACTGAACCGTTTAATCCAAACTCTCTCGGTTCAGTTTAGATTAAACCGGACCCGATGAACACCCCTACTTGTTTTAGCGTACCAACTTAGAATGTACATAAATTTTTAATGCTAGAGTTTAATAGTTTTATGATAAACGGTCAACTAAATTTTCAATTGACTTAAAATTTGATATACGTTATTTGTAAATAATAAAACATATTTCATAGTTTTTATCTAGTTTCTTATTTAAACAATACCTTTCAAGATATTAAATAGAGATCATAAAAACTAAATGTATGCTGGCGCACATCCAATTTACACAATTTTAATTTCCACACTATGATTGAAATTTATATATGAGAGATTTTCTATTTTTTATTCAAAAAATTATATTTTGACCAATTTAGTTTATTAATAGATGGAAAGATATAATTTACACCATTATATTTTTAATTTATTAATGGAAAGATGGAAAGATATTTTGACCAATTTACCAATTTAGTTTATTAATAGAAGGAACCTTAGAGCATCTACATCCCTGGTACTATTAGAGTTTCTAATATGATGTGGCAATTTCTAATTCAGTTTCAGAGATGTTGGAGAGTTTCTTATTTAGAAATTATGAAGTAAAGTTTCTTATTAAGAAACTGTCGATAAACTTCATGCTGATCAAATGATTGTCTCAAATTATTTCTACTTTTTAATTTGTTGTTGATATGGCTTAATAGAAATTGTAAAATTAATTTTAGAGATGTGAGAGTTAGAAATTTTAAAGACTTTAATTTTTAAAAAGATGTTAACAGGTATTGAGAAACTCATTTGAGTTGCTAGAATGTAGATGCTCTTAGACATTCGGTCTATTTAATTTCCACAATTGAAACAGAAACAATCACACAATTTGAAAAACTAAAAGGGCTCTTTTAATTTCTAGGATCTTATGTGATATGAATTCGTTTTCCATTCTTTTCTTTTGTTTCTTTATTTAATTTGAACTTGTTTTTCCCATGATTTGTCTTCCCATCTGCTCCATATGTAATTTCAATATCAATTGCTTTCGCAAATCGCAAGCAGGGAGCAGCAATGGTCCTAAGATTTGTTATCCAATAATAGTGTTATATGGTTACAAATCACTTTGATTTGAATAATCATATTTCTGAGAACAAATATTAACAGTGTTGTTTTGATTTCATGCACTACATAAACAATAAAATCCAAATGAGAAGATAGAGAGTTCAAATGTTTTTATTTTTTATGCCTCCATTTTTTAAATATCAAAACAAAATCGTTAAATTTATTATATATAATTTTCTCTATGCACATATAAAAGATTACACCATTTCAACTTCATTTTGATCAGAATCAAGAACTTCCACAATACAATAATATGGATAAATTATATATGTTGATATTTCAACTTATTGATTTCGTATAAAAATAATACTGAAAAGTGATAAAATATTTATATATATGTAGAAAAAATAATATAGATCACATATATCGGTTTTATTTTAACATATAAATTTTAATTTTTTTATTATTAATTTTTTTAAAAATTAGAGACATAATAGATCGAGACAAAAAATAAAGTTATTTAAACCCTCCTCAAATGAGAAAGCCTAAAATTCATGCGTTGCACGAAGCGAAAAAAATGCCGTTAATATTTACTGGAACTTTATAAAAAAAAAAAACTAAGTGTGATCTAACGTGTTCAATTGAACCTAAAAGTTTTTATCGCTTTTCATTAATTTACTATTATCCACAATTGTTCCAACAAATTAATTTACTATGATTCACTTTCATGATAAACTGTTTACTGATGTAGTTATGTTTGCCAGAATAATTTTTTGAAATTCTGTACTGTATACTGTGACCATGTTGGATTGTAATATGTGAAAGTGATGCCATTTAGGAAAGCCTTCTCCATCAAGCAATCAAGAATTTGGAAATTAAGTATCATGCAAATCAAGAGAATCATCAAGAGAGATTTAGTAGGCTTTTTAAGAATATTAAGATGCTTTGCTTTCTTTATTATAGTTATTTTCTTTCTTTGTTAGTAACTTTGTAACCTAACTTTAATATATATATATATATATAGAGGAGGGAGGAGGGATCAAGTTACAACAAATTTGAGTTACAACAAAGTTACAATAACTATTTTTTTTATTTTCAAAGTCCAAATCATCGATCCAAACCGTTCAACATGATTATCTAAATAAAATGTGCTTGCAGATCAAATTATACATTTTTTGAATTTTTTTTACTATTTATTATGATAGACACAAAATTCAATGGTCTGAATATGACTATTTTTTTGTAAAATACTTAATAAATAGTAAAAACAATTAAAAAAAATGTAAAATTTGATCTGCAAGCACATTTATTGTGGAGATTTGAACGGTTTGGATCGACGATTTGGACTTTGAAAATGAAAAAAATGATTGTTGTAACTCAAATTTGTTGTAACATGATCCCTCCTCATATATATATATTATATATATTATGTGAGATATAAAAATTGATGTAAACATTTTATTTTAATTTGTGGATCATGATATCATTGTGGCAGATGATCAATGAAATTCTAAATTGACTCAATTTCGATACACACTATCTCAAAATAATTGAGAATATATCTATGATTTTACTTTTTTTTTTTTAAATTTGAACAATATTTTTTGTAATTCTAGCGTACATCCAACTTTTATACACATTTATCCATTTAATATTTTGAAAAGTATTGCACAAATTAGAAAACTAAAAATTATAAATAAGTTCTTTATTTCTTGAATAGCAAGTGCATCAAATTTGGATCGATTTGAAACATGCTTAATCTTCCATCAACAAATTTATAATTTTTGACGATGAAATTTTAATGATTTATGATGAATAACTATCAAATTTAAAGTTGAGTGATATATCTATAATTTTTTTTTAATTCAGACAATTTTTTTCGAGTTATTGAATCGATGTACTATAAAAGTTGGATTTACATTAGAAGTATTTTTAAATATCAAATAAAGGTACCATAAAATTTTTATACTCGCTAAAATTATTATTTTTTAAATATTAAATGAACTTATAATAAAATTTAGATGTATATTAGATGAGTAGGGTTAATATACCTTATTGTTTCCGTACTCCAATCGTATTCTACATCTTTATCTTTGTTTTTAAAGTTCAAACAGTCGATCTGAACCGCTCAATATAATATCCATATTAAAGTGTACTTGGAGACCAAATTTTATATTTTCTAGAATTATTTTAGAAACTTATTATATAAATACAAAATCACTGTTTTAGATGGTTCGGAATCTTCTAATTTTATACCTATCTATAAAAATAGTTAAAAAGTTCCAAAAAAGAATATAAATGGTATTTATGCACATTTTAATGTAGAGATCATGTTGAGTTATTCGGATCGATTGTTTGAACTTTTGAAAACAGAGATAATAATGTGGAGCACGATTGTGACATTTTAACCCTACTCATCTTAGAATTAACCAAATTCTAATCAAGATATATAATTGGTGTATGTTTCATTAATTGGAAGGCTAAGCCTTTTTCTTTTCTATTGTAATGATAGCTAATTTGAAGCTTTTAATTTACTATATATTTAAAGAGGAGGGTTCAAATGCATTATTATTTTTGTGCTCTAATATGCTCCACATCCTTTATCTCCATTCCAAAGTCCGAACAGTCGATCCGATAAAGTGATATTGTACCTATCTAAAAAATAGTAAAAAAATTCTAAAAAAAATATAAAATTTGGCCTCCAAACATATTTTATTATGAAGATCATGTTGAACGGTTCGGATCGACTGTTCGGACTTTAAAAATAGAGATAAAAGATGTGGAGCATATTAGAGCATAAAAATATGGTGCATTTGAACCCTCTCATATTTAAAACATGTATAGATTAAGATGTAATTGCGTACAAGAAAGGTACCACTAATTGATTTAATATAAATAAATCCCTCGGAATTCACATGTTATTCTCCAAAAGAGATCCATGAAATGCTTGGGGAATATGAGGGTAAATATACAATAAATTAAGGCACTTGGAAGACCAAATTGAATTATTCAATTCTCTAGTTGTGGGTTCTAGGGAAATTCCTTGAAACTTGAAAGGGACTCCAACAGAAAAGTTTGAAAACTTCATAGATAATATCTCTTACTAAGGAAAAATATGGATTTCATATATACAACAATGCTGACAAATTTGAATTTGATCATGACTTTGAATATATGTCTCATTTTAATTATTTGATCTTTTCATTTTTGTATTACAACAATGCTGACAAAAGGCTTGCAACACAATTGCAGAAGTTCACAACTAAATAGACAAAATATGGAATGAGAAAAAGAACACAGATAGAGAAAGAAAAAAATAAATCAATTTGGAGATTTACCATGCACCTGTGTCAACTATTAGAATATAAAATTATATTCTAATAGTCTCAAGTCTTCTAATTTAATTCATAGATTCTTTTCATAACCAGTGAATTAAATGTACTTGCTGTCTCAAGTCTTGATCAGAGGCGAAGCCAGAAAATAAAATAAGACGGAATAAAAGTATTAGATATACATAATTGTATACTTATCTTAAACAAAAGTATAATTTTACATTTTTTTTCTGAAAAAAATATGATAAAAATGTTAGTTTTATTTAATTACATGACCTATATTATTATTGTACACCAATTTCATTTATAGAATTAATGAAAAGGCATGAGTAATTTTTGATGGAAAAATTATGATTGCTATTAATGAAAATTATACTGGTTCCAAATATTGTCTCAGTGTTATTAAATATTTCTTATCTTATTTGGACGCACTCAAATCCTGAAAACTTTGTCCATAAAAAAATAAATAGAGAAGTAAAAGAAAAACGTTTAAGGTCTCCATCATCACGTTTGAGGAAAACCGTTGAAGATCAGTATTTATGCTTCCGCTTAACGATGTCTTCACTTCAAAACTGTAAGATTTAAATTACGTTTTGCTATTTTATTTGGATTTATGAATTCTGAATTGTTTGTGTTCTAATTACTAAACACGTTACGATTTTATTATTTGTATCAAAAAATCATATTTAAAAAATTTCTGAATGCTTTATTCTATATTCATGTGTCTCTGCCACTATTCTCAACCTAACCCAAGATGGATTCAAATTAGCTGAAATTCAAAATACATGAACAGTATTTCTGGAATTTCTGAAATTCCGAATCCATTCGTTCAACTTTTTTCTGTGCATGCATCTCGAAACAGCTAGTTTTTCTGTGCACGTATCTCGAAACAGTTTAACGGCTGGATTCTGAATTTCAGAAATTTCAGAAACACTATTCATATATTGGAATTTCACCAGATTTAGATCCACCCAAGATTTTTTGCCTTTTAGATTGTGACATTTTACTGAATACATTCAATTTTTTAGACAATTTTTGAAGTGCACTGGTTGAGAAAAATCGGCTGGTCTCTCTCTTTTTCTGCATATAGTTAGTTGAAAATACTAGATGGTAGATACTGTCTTTGACTTTTACACACTTAATTCATAAATTTATTTTCATAATCAGTGATTTAAATGTACAAATTGATTAATTTCTATTATAGACCCAACAACAGTACTAATTAATGAAGGCGAACTTATAGAGGACATGCATGACGCCATGAACATGTTCAAATGTTTAATTGCTAGTGGCACATTAAGCAAACCTAAATGAGTACAATATAATGGAAATTAAGACTTACCTCCAGACAGGGGCGGATTCAGGATTTTCGTCGGGGGGGCAAAAAAATATCGAATTGGGTTTAAATCCATTAACCAATTAGGTACTCGATAAAAAAAATACTTTAACTTATACTTTCTAATACTTTGACTGTAATTTCTAATGCTTTGACTTATAATTCTAATTAACAATCAAAATTCAACAGATTTATTTCAATTTTAATCCTAAATTTAACTCGAATTACAAATTAAACGTCCAAAGGGGGCGAAAAAAATTTCAGGAGGAACAAAGTCGGTCGGAACCGATAAATCTCCACTAAAACTTAAAATCCAGGAGGGAGCAGCTGCCCCCCCTGAAACACTCTGGGTCCGCCCTGGCTCCGGAACGTGATTATATATTAAGAGTAGAACTAGGGTGCTCTCGAGTTCACCAAGCCCTTGGTGAACTCAAGTCCAAAACTCATCGGATCGGCTTCAAACGATGAATCCGACCGTTGAAACCCGTCTACCTTACGGGTGATGCGTCTACATGCAAAAATTTTAAATTTTGAAATTAATTTTGCTTAGAGTCAAGTGGTCAAAATTAGAAGGTTAATAAATTAATTTTAATGCATTCATTTTTTAACGTTTTTTGACCACTTGACTCTATGCAAAATTAATTTCAAAATTTAAAATTTTTGCATGTAGACACATCACTCGTAAGGTATACGAGTTTCAACGGTCGGATTCGTCGTTTGAAGCCGATCCGATGAGTTTTGGACTTGAGTTCACCAAGGGCTTGGTGAACTCGAGAGCACCCTAATTCTACTCTATATATTAAAGGAAAAGAAGGAGAGAAGCTGTAAAATGAGATATAACTGGATTCGTTTATCTGCTTCGAAAAAAGAAAAAATGGAGAAAAATAGAAGAGAGAAAGAGAGAAGAGGTGAAGTTGTTGTACAAACTCAATAATTTTTATCAACCTTTTTTTTGTTTCTCAAATCGGAATGTAAACTTTCACGGTGATACTTTTTCTTTGCAAAGTTCTAAGTTAAGTCCAAGTTATAATTGATAAAAGAATACTAACATCTATGGTGTTCTAATTACAAAACACATTCTGTTTTTCTCGCGAATAATTAGTGAAAAGTATTATATGTTTTTTTGCATTTTATTTGGAGTTCGGTTTGGAAACGTCAAAAAACAAATAAAACGTGAATTATTCGCGAATTATACCCGTAGATTGTTATTATGAGTCAAAGAAGTGTCAAAAGTGACCCGCCACACAACAGTACATGTCTTTTGTACGTCATAAATAATCTGGATTGTTCCTCACTGAAAGTTGAAAGCAATCTCAAGAAGAGAAGAATAAATCTCTCGTGGGATTGGTGTTCAAAGTTTAATGCTCGGCTCATTTGACTCGGTACCAAACCAACTGGTCCAATTTTGTTGACTACTTGGTCATTAAGGAAGCCACCGAGAACCGCCACGGGAGAATGTCGACGAACTATTCTAACCATTGGATTTAAAAATACTTCCTTTTCTAATTCTCTCCACTTTATACAGCCTGTGCAGCTGGTACGTGGACATTCTAACGGAAAAGGAATAGGACTTTCTCACATAATATCAAGCCGGTATATATACTAATTAATTGACGAACTGGCAGCGATTTGGTTAGAACTGGAGATTAGGGTATGTTTGGTTGGACTGATAATAGGTTATTTTTTAGGTTAGGCTATTCGGAATAGTCTATTCGGTGTTTGGTTGGATTAGAATAGTTAGAATAGTGAATTCAAATTTTTTGTCAAATTAGAATAGACTATTCCTAAGAGTTTTGAGATTTAGCTATTCTAATAAGACAAATAATAACTACTTTTGATTTGACTATTCAAGCTATTCTTGTTTTACAATTAAACATACTCTAACAGACGGGTGGTTATGACATTTGGGATGTGCTCCAGACGAGGGGAGAGGAGAGGAGGAGAGGGGAGAGAAGAGGTGACTGGATTGTCCGAAGGGTGTTTACTTGCTCCACAAACTAAAATTTTGGAGGAGAGCCAAGTCAAGGGAACAGGAGAGAAGGGGAACCAAGACACAAATCTAAATAGAGTTCCCCTCCAATCTCTATCATCCGATTTGAAGGGTAGCTCCTTCTCTTACTCCTTCCATCGCCTCCCTTTCCCTTCCCTTCTATTTGGAGTTTGTGGAGCACACTCTTGAGGAACTTGTACATAAACTTTATTTTTCATTAATACAGTTATTAGCGGCATAAAGCAACAATTTTTTAGAAAAATCTCTCTCCACTTTACTTTACTTAAAGAGTATGTTTTTAAGCTCACATCAAATTTTTCGTGAGCTTAACTTCAAAATTTATCGTATTAAATTCGAATAACGAATTCAAATCGTTAAAATATATATATCAACTTCATGAATATTACATACAAAATTGAGTAGAACTAGAGTGTTCTTAAGTTCATCAAACCTCTTTGTAAACTCAACTCTAAAATTTATTGGATTAGTTTCAAATAACAAATCCAAACCGTTGAAGCCCATATGATGCGTCTACATGTAAAAAATTTAAACTTTCGAATTAATTTAGTATAAAGTCAAGCGGTCAAAATTAGAAACTTTATAAATTGATTTCGTGCATTTATTTTTTGGACGATTTTTTACCACTTCTCTATACAAATTTAGTTCAATTTTTTTAATTTTCATATGTAGACATATCACTCGTAAGGTGATGGATTTTAACTGTTTGGATTCGTCGTTTGAAGCCAATCCGATAGATTTTAGAGTTGAGTTCACAAAGGGACTTGGTGAACTTAAGAACACCCTAGTTCTACTCTACAAAATTTATAATTTTTTGAACTAATTTAATATAAAATTTAAATGGCAAAAAAATATAAATTTAATTTTAATACATTCATTTTCATTTATTTTTACCACTTGACTTAATATAAAATTTGCATGTAAACGCATTGTTCGTAAAATTGATCAGTTTTGATGGTTTGAATTCATCATTTGAAGTCGATCAGTTAAGTTTTAAAGTTAAGCTCATCAAGCCCTTTAGTGAGCTTAAAAACACACTAATTCTATTTGATAAAATTCACTAAATACAAATTCATCATCTCCCGGCTATTGCATTAATCACCCTACTCAGATTTCATATATTTAATAAAAAGTCATTATCTGGTAGAATTTTAGTATTTTCTATCCTAGACAATTTATATATTTGATCTTAAGAAATTTAATTGAAAATTAATCTACAATTACAGTAATTATTTTTTAATTATCTTTTGTGATTTAGATACCTGCAAATTACATGTATATTTTAAAATTTCAGACTGATGTTGTATAGTTTTATGATTTTTATTATCACAACTTCCAATTTTATTTATGTCATTCAATCTTAGAGGAGGGTTCAAATGCACCATAATTTTTGTGCTCCAATATGCTCCACATCCTTTATCTATATTTTCAAAGTCCGAACAGTCGATCTGAACCGTTCAACATAATCTTCATAATAAAATATGTTTGGAAATCAAATTTTATATTTTTTTTTGAAATTTTTTTACTATTTTTTTGGGGAAATTGGTTCCATGCCACTCCAAAATGGTGAATTTAGAAAAATGCCACCCCAAAGTTTGAAGTTAGAAAAATGCCATTACAAATCTCATTTATTAAGAAAAATGCCACCAATTCCATATTAATGTTTAATTTTGAATTAACAGTTTATAAATTAAATAAAATGACCGAAATAACCTTGGACTCCTCCATATCAAAGTAACGTGAATCAAATTGAATTGAAATAGGTTTGCTCGCCTCCTCTCTGTGGCACGTACCAGTACCATCTTACCTTCGTTCATAAGAGAACTATTTTATACTCGAAGGCCCGTTACAATAAATTTTGATGCAATTAATATCATTACTCGAAGGCCTTCGAGTAAAATTATGTGCTAACCTATTGTAACAGTACCATCACAGCAATCTCAAAAATGAAATTGATGCAACTGGTACAATATACTGGTACACTGGTACTCAGCAGCCTATAACAACTAGGTTGTCCTACTCCTTAGCAAATTGCATCAAATCAATTGTCTCTCGGTGGTGGACGAAATCGATTGCGTAGAGTTCCCACTGCTGGATTGATGACGATGCATGCTGAATGGAAGAGATGGATTGACAATTTTAGAGAATAGATAGATCAGCGATTTCAGAGAAGAGAGGGATCGGCAAAGGGAAGGAGGAATTGGCGATTGTAAGAGGCAGAGAGGGATCGGCGAGAGGCAGAGAGGAGTTGATAGATCGGCGATCGATCCCCTTTCTCGTGTGAAAGAGAAGAGAGGAGGCAGGGATCGGCTATGGCCTCTAATGTGTATTCATTTTACCTGAGGGGTATTTTTGGAAATACAGAAATACATATTTGAAAACAGAATTTTTTAGATTATTTTTAATCAAGAATGGCAAAATTAAGATTTAATCAAGTTTGTAATGGCATTTTTCTAACTTCAAACTTTGGAGTGGCATTTTTCTAAATTCAGTGTTTTGAAGTGGCATGGAACCAATTTCCTCTATTTTTTTAGATAGGTACAATATCACTTTATCGGCTGGTCCAGAATCTCCTTAAAAAAGTGATTTTGTAGCTATCTAAAAAAATAAAAATAAAATTCAAAAAATATAAAATTTGGTCTCTAAGCATATTTTTATATGAAGATCATGTTGAGCGGTTCAGATCGATTGTTCGGACTTTGAAAATGGAAATAAAGGTGTGGAGCATATTGAAGCACAAAAATTATGGTGCATTTGAACCCTCCTCTCAATCTTAACAAGCGTATATTTGTTAATAAGTACAACCTCTGTGGTGACTTGTTCATAAGGATATTCATGGATTGTAAATTTCGATACTTGTATTTGTTAATAAATTAATTTCTATCTAATTTGAATTTTTTTCATTTCATTGATAATTAAGATTTATTTAAATTAAAAAGGGTTGGCATAGAATCAGCTGCTGCGAATAGAAAAATTATACATAGTGGAGTCCGGATCCCCCTGAGGTAACTCAAATTTTGAGTTTGGATCCGAACCGTCCGTTCAAATTTGGACTAATTCAATTCGAGGTGAAATATACAAAGCATCTTTAATATTTGTGTCAAAACAGATCGAACGGTCTTAATTCAAACTCAAAATTTAGGTTACATCGAGTAATATGAATTCCAGGTAATACTTTTGTTTAAACTCAGACTGTTCGATCAAAATCTGCACAAATATTAAAGAAACCCGTGTATTTCATCTCCGACCAAATTAGTCCGGACTATGATCGGACCACCCAGATGTAAACAAAAACAAAAACATTATCTTTCTCTAATTTCATATTTTTAACTCAATTTTCAATAAATTATGTAAATCTAAAACCTTTGTTGGAGCAAAGAAAGTTTAAATTCAATGAGCATCCAATTGATGACAAATGGATTTGAGTTGAGGCTTAAATTAATAGCACAATTAGAAAATATTTACTATTATAGTTTAATTGCTTATTGTCAAGTCTGATGCCAGCATATATATTACTAATTAGGCTTCATAAAATTTGATTTCTTTTTATTTTATTTTTAATGTTGTTTTATTTTGTTTTCAAGCCTTTTATTCTTAATTATAGCTTACTGTCAAGCATGGCTAACATATTACTAATTAGGCTTCATAAATTTTTATTTCTATTTTCATTCTTCTTGTTGTTCTATTTTTACCAGCATTTTATCAGTGCTGGTAAAGAAGGTGTAGAAGCTCAACAGAGAACAATTCAAGTACAAATCAGTTGTCAATCTCTATTTTTTTTTTTTTTTGTGAAAAGAAGTTGTCAATCTCTATTTCAATTTATATCTTTTACAGTGGAATCATTGCAAATCCATCTCCTAAATCCTATCGTTAGTCTGTAGTTTGTGTATTTTTCTTATTTGCTATTTTTGTTAGTTTTATGTAACTTTATAATCACTATTTTAAAGGTCTTGATTTATATTCCCTTTTTACTTAAAAGAATTACAAGAAAAGATTGCATACTTGTGATAACACTGTTTTCTTTACCAGTAACTATTGTCTGTACTTATAACTAATAATTTTTTTTATTTCTAATTAAAAGAATCAGACTTGTTTTATCCTCAAATGTCTAATGTATGGATCATTGCATATCTTGCTATGTTTTGTATGAGGAGGGTTCAAATGCCTCCACCATGCCTCCATTTTTAAAAACTTTAATAACTCAAAATTTAAAACTTAAAAGTCAAAATAAAACCTTTGTATATGATCTACATCATTTTATCTATGTGCTTATAAAAATTTATCACATTTCGATTTTGTTTTTATGTGAATCAATAAGTTGAAAAATCAACGTCTAGAAAATATCCACATTTGTATGTTTTTTTACAAGCTCTTGATGACAACTAAAACAAAATTTAAATGTCATAATTTTTTACACGTGTATAGATAAAATGATGTAGATCATATCCAATGGTTTTATTTTGACTTTTAAGTTTTAAATTTTGAGTTATTAAAGTTTTAAAAAATGAAGGCATGGTGGAGGCATGAAAAATGAAGGCATTTGAACCCTCCTCATATTTCAATGATTGAGAAATGAATAAACTGCCTACCGACAGTTGTTCCATGTTTTTTGTATAATTTGGAATAATTTTCTTTATGTATTATAATTACATAATAAAAAATCATATGGATCCAACTCAATCTAATGGATTCGTCGGTTAAATTCGAATACCACCGTTCTAACCCGTTAACGAATGGATCCGTCGGGTCAAACGAGTCAATGACTCGGTACAAATAATCTTTATTCCTACCCCTAGATTATTTTATCTTTGGTCCAATTAAAGTTCTAATTAATATTTCTACTTACTCGTTTGTGAAAGAAAGGGAAGGGGAAAATATATAAGATGGGAGCTGCACTTTAAATTAGATTAGAGATAGAGATTGGAGAGAAATGATATTTATTTTTGTACATGTTTTATGCAAAAAATTAGATGTCTTACATAAGTGCACCTAGTTGTATACCAGGTGCACTTATGTAAAACATCTAATTTTTGCATGGGACATGCACATGAATTTATGTGCATTTGTAAGAGGACATTCAATTTTATTATAAACAAAACTGGTAGCAATTGTCAAGATTCATAAAAAAAAAAGCATTCTTTTTTGTCTTGGTTCGCCTTGGCTCCCTTTCCCTTCTCTCGACTCCTCTGCAAAATTTAAGTTTTTTTTTAAGGTTGGAAGCATAAGCTCCAACATATATATTTATAAAAAGTTATTTACAAAAGGCCTACTTGTGCTTTCCTTGGTCCTCTATCAATCACCATAAACGTAAACCTAACTCAAAGATATAGAATCATGCTCTCTAGGACGTCATCTCTTTATAAAAAAATCCGTCTAATTATGGATGTCCATTGTCGTATCATCAATTAGATGATGTACCAGTCTAGCCTTATTGGCAAATGTCCTTCTATTGCGTTCCTTCCATAACGCTCACATTCCCGCCGCCTAGGTGGTATCCCAAACTGCCCTCTATAGGTGGCTCATGATTTTTATTCTCTTCCATTCCACCAGACATCTGTTATAGTGAGGCCCGTGCGCGGTGGTATACTCATTTGTTCGAATAGTCCTCGCCAGAATCTCACCGCGTAGGGTCATTCCCAGAAAATGTGCTCCCTAGTCTCTAACAAATTTGTTTTGTAGGCCTTGCAGCCTAGCACCACCGTACACCCCCTTCTTACTAGGACCTCCTGCGAGAGGACTCTATTATTGAGTACCAACCAGAGGAAGATTTTTACCATTTCCGGGGCTTAATCCAAAATTTAAGTTACTGGAGCAAGTAAACTTACTTGGGCAACCCGGTCACCCCTTCCTTCCCCTCTCTTCCCCTTTTATCTGAGGGCATGTTTGGATGTGAGCTAGAATAGCTAGAATAGCGAAATTTGAGATTAGTAGATGAGAATAGAGAAAAAATAATGATTTTCATATTAGTGTGAAAATGGTGCTATTCGGATTAGTAAAAATGTTATTTGGATTGTAAATTTGGAATAGTGAACAGATGTAACCGAGAAATAATAATGTTAACAAAGTACTAATTAAGAGAAAATATAGGCAAGTGGGGTCTAAACGAATTGTCACGACATGAAGATGGCAAAAGTGGCGTCAACTTTGTCATTTTGAGACTGTGTTGGCAGAAATCCGAAAAAAAAATATTTCTCTCTTCACACTTCCAAACAGTAGTTATTCCAACATTTACAAGGACTAAAGACTAACAGTTGTTTTAGCTATACCGAATATTTATGTGCACATTACTATTCCAAATAGTCTTTATTATTAGTTCATCCAAACATACCCTGAGTTTGTGGAGCACAACCTAAGTGTGAGATCACCAAAGCTTAATGTAATACCCTGAGTTTCTGAAATGGATAAAATTTTGTATTTATAATTGTAGTTTGTGAACCTAATTAGAAAAGCAATTGAATACATAACAAAATTGAAAGTAAACAATAGCACATGTTGAGATTTGAACTCCCTAACCTCCCTAGCAAAGAGCAAGCCCTCGGCAAATCCTTTCACTGACACTAGCAACTACTTTGTCATATAGTAATGATTAACAAATAGTAAAATATAATATTTCGAGCCAATGCAGATCGGTTCCTCCCTGTACCATTCAATTACTTAACTAGGTGAAGGCGGAGAAAAGCTTGTCTTCTTCATATAAAATTGAGGTAGAGGCATCTAGCACAAGCACATATTTTGATATATTAATGGAGTTTCAAATGATATTATCGAGTAAACAACTTTAAAGCTAGCCATAACCAAATAATTTATGCTCCAAAATAACATGTCAGATTTTGGAAAAAGAATAGTTGCAACAACACGAATGTCTTCCTAATATGATCAAGGTATATACATTATTGGCATTTTACAAATATTAAACATATCCTAGACTAAGTATGACAGAAAAATAGCATTATTTTCTCATAAGCTGGCTAAAAAAATGACATGGTAACACTACCTTATATGTTCTTCCTCCAAAAAATAAAATTACAATTTTACCATATATATGATTGAAATTTTATTTACATTTTGGATGTAGGAAAGAAATCACCAAAATTGTGAATACTATCAACTTGTAAACAATAATCTAAGCCTTCCCTTTCCTTTTACCATCTAGGGCCTGTAAGAATCATTCACTGTTTAGTAAAGAAGATGCCTTATTTTATATAAACTTTGCATGTTCCTTAGGAAAATTAATTGTATGATATATACCAAGTCGTCTCAAGTCAATTAGTCAAGTCAATTAGTCTCAAGTCAAGTCGTCTCAAGTCAATTAGTCTTATGCTGGTCAGAGATGTAGTTGGCACTTACTATGGGAAAGATACAACTATTGATCAGTACTTGCTGGTCAGAGATGTAGTTGGCACTTAGTATGGTACAGATACAATTACTGGTCATGGTACACTACTTGCCAGTAGAAATCTGTCTGATACCCACAAGATTAATAAATAGGAGGTACCTTATTCTGAAATGTTCTCATGGTGAGCACTATTAGATCCCTCGATCTAGGAAAAAAAAAAAACTTAAGTTTATTATTTATGATGAGAAGATTTAATTCTAGATCTTTATAGAGAAAAGGAATTTATAAAGCAAAAGATGTTGTGCAAACTACATCACATGTTCTTGGTTATTTGCTAGTACAAGACATCAGCTATATTTTTTGAAACAGAATGTTCTATGTTGATATGTTTGCCTCTACCCAAATGATGCTGCTTCTAAATTCAAGTTGAACTAAAACCAAGCATCTGAGCTCTTGCGTTGATTTTATAGTAGCATAAACTAATTATAACAATTTGGTTTAGTAGTTGGACCCTAAGGAGCAAGCAGTTGTCTTTTCTTTGGCCCAACCTTCATTTTTATCACTGGGCCTTTATTGGACACCCAAAAAATGTTTGTGTTATCTCTCAAACTAAGAAGTATCAAGCACTGCTTGCAAAAATTATAAAACAATCATAAACTTGCAAAGTAATTAGAAAAGTACCTAACATCCTCTTCTGTGGTAAAAGGAACACTTGTGCGACCTGAACTTACCAACACAAATTGTGCAGAATACCCATATGGAACTTTCATCTACAATTATAAGGAATAAAATAACAGATTTACATCTATAGTGAGAAAAAGTAATTTTGTTTGATAGAAAATTTGGAGAAAAGGACATACAGAGAGCTCAGAAGAATATTTCTCTTCAATGATAACAGAGTCAGTACTTTGTATCTTAATCTGGTATGTTGAGCGTTTCAATGTCAATAATGCCAGCTCCCAGTCATCTGAAGAATCTACCTGCATTGCATTATATAATAATTTAATTTAATTTAAAATAAATTAAATTACTTCCTACAATCCCTGCAAAACAAATATGCAGTACCCTGCTATCCTGACCAGTTCATGGTTATAGAGCAAATGATGGAGGTAAATTTCATTACTTCTTTAAAAAGAAAGACGGATAGGCAAGGGGTAGGCGAAGGAATGTCTTATATTTTCTAGGGGTAACTATAATATTTTCTAATATTAATTTCTTAAGTTACCATAAACACCAGGTTAGTTGAATTTAACCATATAATCACACAAGTGCAAAAGAAGAGGAGTATGATACTATGAATAAAGGTGCAGAGATACCAGTGAGAATATGTTAAAAGTAGCTTTTCCAGATGAAATATAGGAATCGAGCTTATGTTGCATCTCTGGATCTGTTTAGTAATTGATATGAACCAAATTAGGATGAAAAAAACTAATTAGATACAACTATGTACAGTTCTCTAACCTAAATAGTAACATTTCATAATATAATCATATCCAAATAAATCTGCAATACAGTATATTCTTTATCAATCTTTTGCTTATTGATGAGTAAAACGGTAATTATGATGAAAAAACCACTGATAAACTCACCACATGTTATCTTGTTTTGGTTGTTAGCAAACTGCCTCACCAATTCTCCCTACCAATTGAAATTAATCTAGTCAAAACAATGTCATGGAATATTGTTTAAAATCATCTAAATATCTAAACAGAAAATAAAAACCTGACGGCCATTGTCATCCATCGGGGTGCAGTCAACAGCAAGTAATGTGTCCACATCATCAGCTGTTACGTAATATTCTGGTACAGTTGCTCCTAAAGTACAAGATTTTAAAAATATGTCATATTTGTTGGAACTGATTAATGTCTCTATTAAATTATTTAACAAATAGTCTTTATAAGTGCACCTTCGATTGATTGCCGGGTTCCATTTTCATGATACCGAACCCACTACAAGCAAAGTAAAAAGACAACTAAGTTTTTCCCATGTATAGAAACTATTTTAGAATGCTCCTTAGACCTTGACATTTGACAAAATAAATATATTACAATACATACCTGAAAAATGCAAAGAGTGGTCCCATTTGTAGGAAACCCACAGGCTGTTAACATGTTACCTGGTATAGCAACACCAGTGATTTGGAACCCTTCAATACTAGGAAATATTTCTTCTCCTAACAAAATATTGTCTTAATCAACAAGAGTTCAAAAAAGCAAAAGAAAAAAAGGAATCAGAGAGCAACAAAACCTAGTGCAAGAATTTAATAACTTTTATGCCTTTACCATCACCAGAGTATTCTGATCTTCGGTCAGCTCCATCACCAGAATTATCATCATAAAAGTTAGGATTTGAGGCATTTGCCACATCCCTGAAAGTTACACCGAATATAAACAAAGGTTCTTATATCCACCCCTGCAAAACCTGAATATATGGTGCACAGCTTTCTGAAATACAGAAATGTGACCTATAACTTTTTTTCTTCAAACTTCAAAAGACCCAAATTACCCGTCTGCCCTTATTTCTCTAGAGAGTGACTTTGCAAAAGGGTTGGGGTATGCTTAGCATCTATATATTTTGGGAGTACAAATGATACTTTTGGTTTGCAAGCATACATCACTTTGAGATTTTCCAGGTTAACATGAAAATTTCCTCAAACAAGAAACAAGATGCCCCTATTGTGAGATATAAAAATGTGCCTTGGCTGATCGTTAATGTAAGAAGAATAAAGCCTGTCAGAATTTGGTGCAGTGTTTAGATCCTTTGGATCAATCATTCCGTAATCATCAATATATCTCGGCCGTTCAAGTCCCAGCTCATACTGTTGATTAACCAATCCATACTGAGGTTGCTGATTAAAATCATTCCTTCTGGAGTCCTACAAATATTATTGACCTATGAGGTCACTATGGCATGATCTTCTCAGTTAATACAAATTGTGAAATGCGGACTTTCAAGTTGTATAATGTACCATATATGGAGGAAATTGGTTTCTCAAGGTAGTCGCCGCATTTCTTAGGTCGGCATCTGTGCCACCAAGGCTAGTCTACAATTAGAAATATAAAAAATATAATTAACATATTTTCTCAGGAAACAAGACTGTCTTTTATGAATTTAAGAGATTTATAATTGCTTACAGTCAAAGATCTTAGCTTCGAATTCATCTGCTGACTCACTCTCTAGAGTTCCAAATGAAAAAGAAAACAGAAAATTATAATTGTGAGGCACAACCACCATGACATAGACATATCAATTACAATAAGAACAGTTCTTATGGATCATATTAGGTTGCCTCTAGGTGGGACCCAGGTGGTAAAATTGCAGTACGATTGGCTATCAATTGCGGTATTGAGAACACTGATCTTGCTAAAATTTTCTTATAAAAGGATGGTCTGTCTTATTATCAAGTAAATACCATAGACTATCTGTTTTAATATTGCTCTTGCACTAAACAAATTTGGCAGTGGTTAGAAACTTACAATTCTTGCTCTATTCAATTTGATATTATTAAAGAGATTTGGCAGTTTATTCTCAAATTGAAGGTAGTTTAAAAAATATATCCAAATTATATTTTCTGCTTTATAATGGGCCTGTTGGTTGGAAAGAAATTAAGTTTGCCTTGAGCAGGAACCCAGGCAAGGGTTTGGACAAGGCATCGCTGATTAATTCTCTTTGGTTGGTGTTTGTTTGAATGATTAAGTCTAACTGTCAGTTAATTTTGTGTGTTGAAAAACCGAACCTATGTAGGATTCTATGTTTGATTTGGTAGTTGTTTTTTATAGTATGATGATGTAATAGGATAATTCTATGCTTAGCTTTCTTAGGATGATTTTGTACTTAAAAAGGAATTATATCAGTGGTTTGGTATCAGTCTCCTTAGCCCTTATGATTTCAATGAAATCGGTGGGATAAATCCTACTTTTATCAAAAAAAAAAAAAAAAAAGTTTGCTTTGAGCACACTTCTCCTAAGCCTATTGGGTCTTTGTCAGATTGGAAATATTGCTAACCAAGTTGTGGATTTGTTAATTAGGAGACAAGTGGAAGAAATGGTTAATTCTGAAGTTCCAGTGAGATTTAGCTTTGATTCCAGGGAAAATTGCGGACGAAGAAGGTGGTTCCGGGCATATATAGCACAGTGCTCTGATGCTCAAGGAGGCTTGGCTATTGCTGTACAAACATGAAGGCTGGTGGATCATTCTAAACAATGCTTGCAAATTGATGTATTTTTTAGGGCCTTTTGTAAAAGTTGCCTCAGAGGAAACTGTGTACTATTTATTGGTTTGTGTTCTGTCAACTTTTAATTGTTTCCATTAATAGAAAACAGGCGATCCTTGAGATCACTTTTTAAAAACAAAACAAAAACAAAAACAAAAAAAAACAAAAAATTAGGTTACCTTTGTACCATTTGAAATTGCCGATGCATTTATTATGGGTGGCCGAACTTCATTCTCGGCTAATAAGCTAAGCATTGAGGAAGTAAATATGTATACATCCTCCTCTACAATCTGCAATGACACAAGATAAATAAAATATCCATAATAGTTTTAAATGATAAAAATGTGTATGCCAATTACAAGTTTGCGTAGGACTGCTTACATACTTTTAGCTCGTTAGCCAGCCTAAGGTTTTCTTCTATATAACTCTTTTTCTGATTTAGTTCTTTTAAGGTGCTGGATATGGCATCGTCTTGCTTCTCATCTAGCACCTGGATTGAAAACAAAATACAACAATTAACACAAAAATACAACAATTAACACGATATGGAAAAGGTTAGTAGAAGTAAAGATATATCAATCATGTCCACATACAATTCTTAATTCAGTAAGCTTTCTCTCCAAAATGTGCTTTTCGCTTAGTAGCTGCAGTTCCTGCAAAATTAACAAGAAAGGTCACAATTAAACTTCAATCGTGGTTTTCCGTTTTCCTAAAAAATGTATCATAATTTTAGGGGCATCCCAGGATGGAGACAGAAGTTTTGACTACGGGGGTCAATACATATACATAGAAGTACAGGGACCAACCATAAAAAGTTGACAAGAAGTACAGGGTCAAATTTATAACAATTTAGTATAAAATGCTTTAAAAATATAACATTCCCAAAGCTTTCTTGATAACAAATGGGGGTCAATTGAAACCCATTCTCTCAATATGCATCCACCATAGGGGCATCTTTAATATTTTACATACTCTCAGTCCAGCATCAGCCACTTGCTTTTTGAGAATCAATGCCTCTTCCTCTAGCGATCTTGTTCTAAAAAAGAGCTCCTGCCAGAAAAAGAATTTTCATATAAACCCCTCAAAAAATTTCAATAATGGCTTGTGCAGTCCAAGATGTTGGCTTTGGCCACTGTATCCAGATAGGCACTGCATTGGAAGACATACACGAGGAATAGACCACTTCGAATTCTAATCTATTGCGACTGACAATACACTGTTTTTATTTATGACATTCAATTAATCAAAGTTTAAGAGAGTTTTCTCCAAATATTTAAAATGTACAAGGGCTTTTTTGCAATTCACCTTGATCTCAGGATCCAACTCTTTGCCATAATCATCAGGAAGAGCTGCTTTGTAAAATTGATGCCTACAGCAATACAAGGACACAATTTCATGCATATCTTTAAGTACCTCAAAAGTTAAAATCAACCCATTCAATATCATGCATCTAGAAAGATTTATATTGCATTATAACCACCTTCAGAATCTTGAAAAAATTTAATCGCATTATACACCCTTCAGAATCTAGAAAGATCCTCTTTTATTAAAGCCTTTAGATAAAATCTTTTATTTCATCTTTTGGGATCATTATTTCATGGGCCAATTGTTTTTTTGCAGGTTTAGAGATTTGAACTTGAAACCAAAGTGTCAAAAAATTAAACCAATTTCAAACACTCCCTTGAAAGTTTCTGCATTTGGAGTAACCTATAAACTGACCTTACTGAGGAATCGACGCTAGTTGTCCAGGGTACCGCATCGCTGTTACCATTCGTGAAAACAGTATGAGAAGGTGTTACGTCAGGTCGTGTCAGATCAGTTGACGACTGACGATCAGAAGTTATGTAATGGATTGGAGCATTGAAAGGATCTCGCATGTTTACTTCTTGCAAATTAAACCCTGCAAAGTAAAAGAAAAAATGTTTGAGCTCTCATGCTGCACAATTGTTTGGCAAATGGATTACCATGTAAATTATAATCAACAAGTACTGACACATACCATTGCCAATTTTGAGTCATATGTCCAATCACTACCAAAGCAAAGAATATTTTTTTATGCTGTAGGTATTTGGGATTATCAACTGAATAAGAGGACATTTATATTTTAATTTGCTTGCCAGTCAATCTGTTTTGACCATGTCCTGAAAGGATTTGAAGTGTAAATAACGGCCTGAATTAACCACGTGACATAAGAGACAAAAGATATCTACTTAGCGCGTTGATCAATACACGACATGTTTTCTTTCACTGACAAACTGCAAATTTCCTTCCTATAGACCTGCCAAGGGGCGGGGGGTTGGCTCATACCTTGCCCAGCTTGCTCAAATCCGGTTCAGCCCTGACTTGAGAAGAAAAGTCCAAACCCAGCTTGAATTATTTTAAGCCCAAGCCCTGTCCTGCCCTGCCCAAATGATGCTCGATATTCGGCCCAGCTCGGAAAAAGCCCGTTATTCACAGCTGAACAGCCTTGTCTTCTGTACACAAAACAAATTACAAGAGACGAGGCACCAAATTAGTTGTTTTTCTGATGCTACCTTCTGAAATATCAATTGACCTTGTAAAGATGAGGTAAAATATACATTTTTGAGTTGGTACAGCTCTAGCCTAGGCTTCTCACACGTGCGTATCCTCATTGTTTATTTAGTGGCGCTCTTCTGGCTGCCCTCAAATAGAATTTGTGTTACAATTGTTAGTGAAAGTCAACCAATTTTCCAACCAAAGGAATCTAGTACAAAACCAAATTTGTAGGAACAAAGAGATAAGAATGCAGCTTAGATATCAGATTCCGAAGTTATATCAAAAGTCCAAGAATAATTGACACAAGTTTGGAATATTTCATTCCAGGTCATTTGGTCCTTATTGGATGTTTAACCAATCCTAATGAAAACCAACTAAATATTGACCAGAAAGGAAAAGTAGACAGAATATAAAATATGAAAACTTTTTAACCAAAAACAAATTTCATTTCAGCATGAGTCGAGAACAGTATGAAAATCAATATACCATGCTAGAAGTCCATCATATAATTGACTTTCATTACTCGCTTACATGGCATGTAATCTTAATGTAATAAACAATTTTCACACATCTATTGTTCTTATTTCTAATATACTACTCTTGCTTCTATTATGCTATTCCAATACATCTGTTATAAGGTCATGTTAATTTTGATGTTAAAGGGGAAAACTGAAAACATATATATGCTTACAAGAAAACATGAACTTAAAAATTACATAATGAGTGGATATACATGCAATGACATGTGAAAGGTTGTTAGTGATGTGCTTATAATTGCCAATTGGTTATTAACAAACTAATTGAGATTTAGGACCTGGGTTATTGATTATTTGAGATTTGGATTGAGCTAAAACCCTGGAAAAGAAAATAATATATACCACTGAAAGACTGAAAACAGTTTTCTCCCAATATATACATTTACACTCAACCTCCATAATTCATCCACAGTTGCCCCGAAATTCAAAAGATGCCTATTATAACTCTAAAATTCAACTAATTGTAATTATACCTCAATTTAGAAACAACCATAGCTAGAAACATTTTATGTTAAGAAAAAGGAATCAGAGAAGCAGCTTACCGAGATGAGCACCAGGAAAGATGGTGCTGGTAGGAGGAGAGATTGAACGGGCAGTGTAAAGATAGAGACAGCGCACCGCAACAGTGAAGGAGGCGAGAGATAAGAGAGAGAAGAGAGAACGCGCGTGTGAGAGCGACAGGTGAAGTAGTTTGGTTTAGATCCGGAGAGGAGATTAGGAATCCGGAGAAAGAAGAAGACTTGGGACTTCAGAGAGAACAATCTGGCGAGATGCTATTCTGAGAAGAAGATTTGGGTTTTTGCTCGGCCTTTATCAGATTCGGCCTCAATTAAATTAACATTTTGGACAAGGGCCTAGTATTGGTCTTTATACGGACTTGGGCCCATGCTAACAGGCCTATCTACAAAAAGAACCAAAGAGTCATAAACCGCTCAAGAGCTGATACATGAAGTAGAACAAAAGGCGAAGAGAGAAAAAGGGAAACGTACCTACTACCTGGTATGTTTGGTTGTAAAACAAGAATAAGCTAGAATAGTCAAATCAAGAATAACTATTGTTTTGTCTTATTAGAATAGTCAATTCTCAAAATTCTTAGGAATAACCTATTCTAATATGACAAAAAGTTTGGACTCACTATTCCAACTATTCTAACTCAACCAAACACCGAATAGGCTATTCCGAATAGCTCAACTCCAAAAATAGCCTATCTCAAGTATGTTTGGTTGCAAAACAAAAATAGCTAGAATAGCCAAATCAAAAATAGCTATTGTTTGTTTTATTAAAACAGCTAAATCTCAAAATCCTTTTGAATAGCCTATTCTAATAAGACAAAAAGTTTAGATTCACTGTTCTAGCTATTCTAATCCAACCAAACACCGAATAGACTATTCCGAATAGTCTAATCCTAAATAGTCTAATCCTAAAAATAGCCTATTCTTAATCCAACCAAACATATGCCTTATGCCTCTAGTCTGTCAGTGGTATGACTCTTCAGCAGAGGAGGAAGATTAATACCGGAGCTACTGTTGCTTGATTTTTGGGCTATGTTTTCAGTAATTTGCTGCACTTAGTGTGTTCCTATTTTGAATTGTGGCATGTGTTGAACTGAGGTACGTTTCATCTCTTATTTCATAGAGTAAAGATGTAGTCCCCCCCACTTCAGTCCCCTAAACGTCCCCCCCATTATAACTAACTTTTTCAATCATTGAACCACCTTGAAAACCGTGTAAAACGTGTAAAAGTTGAGTCCAGTTTTTTTCTTTAAATACTTATCATAAGTATGAATACTTCATATCTTAGGTATTCATACTTTCCATTATAACTGAATACTTTTCATATTTGAGTCCAGTTTTTTGGATTTAAATACTTGATATCTTAAGTATGAATACTTGATGAATTATATATAAATATTTGATATGTTAGGTATGAATACTTTCCATTTTGTATGAATACTTTCCATATTTGAATATTTGATACCTTGAAAAACGTGTAAAAGTATGTCATCATGGATCTCATTTGAAAGAGAAAAAAAAAATAGAAAACATTCGTGTTTTTAGATTTGCAAAATTCCTCATAGATCGTCCCAAAAATTGGTTAGAATGAATGGAGAAAAAAAAAACTGCCTTGAAAAACGTGTAAAAGATGAGTTGTATTGTGTCCAGTTTTTAGAGTATGAACTTGATATCTTAGGTATGAATACTTGATGAATTAGATATGCATACTTCATATCTTAGGTATTCATACTTTCCATTTTGTATGTGAATTAATTTAATCAATTAATGGGGGACTGGTGGTGTGATCCACGTGACTTTTTGGTTGTGGTCCCCGAGGCAGTCTGACAATTTCCATCCCCGAAAAGTAATGGTCCCCAGTCCGTATATGAATTAATACTTGATATGTTAGGTATGAATACTTGATGAATTAGATATGCATACTTCATATCTTAGGTATTCATACTTTCCATTTTGGGACTGAATTGAATGAGGGACTGACAGTTGTACTTTGACAGTTAGGGGGACATTTAGGGGACTGAATGGGGGGGACTGTTAGTCGATCCCTATTTCATACCTTGGTACCAGTCAGTAATATTTAGGTCTTTAAATAGGGATCAACTAACAGTCCCCCCCATTCAGTCCCCTAAACGTCCCCCTAACTGTCAAAGTACAACTGTCAGTCCCCCATTCAACATACATTAATTCAGTCCCAAAATGGAAAGTATGAATACCTAAGATATGAAGTATGCATATATAATTCATCAAGTATTCATACCTAAAATATCAAGTATTAATTCACATACGGACTGGGGACCATTACTTTTCGGGGACAGTAACTGTCAGACTGCATTGGGGACCACAACCAAAAAGTCACGTGGATCACACCACCAGTCCCCCATTCATTGATTAAATTAATTCACATACAAAATGGAAAGTATGAATACCTAAGATATCAAGTATTCATATATAATTCATCAAGTATTCATACCTAAGATATCAAGTTCATACTCTAAAAACTGGACACAATACTACTCATCTTTTACACGTTTTTCAAGGTAGTTTTTTTTTTCTCCATTCATTCTAACCAATTTTTGGGACGATCTATGAGGAATTTTGCAAATCTAAAAACACGAACGTTTTCTATTTTTTTTTCTCTTTCAAATGAGATCCATGATGACATACTTTTACACGTTTTTCAAGGTATCAAATATTCAAATATGGAAAATATTCATACAAAATGGAAAGTATTCATACCTAACATATCAAATATTTATATATAATTCATCAAGTATTCATACTTAAGATATCAAGTATTTAAATCCAAAAAACTGGACTCAAATATGGAAAGTATTCATACAAAATGGAAAGTATGAATACCTAAGATATGAAGTATTCATACTTATGATAAGTATTTAAAGAAAAAAACTGGACTCAACTTTTACACGTTTTACACGTTTTTCAAAGTGGTTCAATGATTGAAAAAGTTAGTTATAATGGGGGGGGCGTTTAGGGGACTGAAGTGGGGGGGGGACTACATCTTTACTCCTTTAAATATATGGTATGTTTCATTGTATAGGACAGTGTATTTGCTGTTTATAAGGAGCAACAGAAACGGATAATAGGACTTACGTTTGTAAATCAAGAGATATATAAAGGCTTCTCTAAAAATCTTTAGAAAGGAGATATTCTGGTACTTGAATGGTGAGGATAAGACTATTGTATTTTATCTACCTATTGATAAGATTTCACCCAAGCATCAAACCATTTTCGTAAGAAATCGCACCATGTTGTCATAAGAGCCTCAACAGCTGCTAAATGCATTTGGTCTAGGTTACAACAAATCAGTCCAACACAAAAATAAGGGGAAAAATAAAGCTATTTGATATTTTAATAATGTAACAGCATTCACCTGCATATGCATTGAAACACGGCAAATACTAATGGCAACTTCAACAAGTTACAAAACACGAGTAGCGATAGCGGTAGGCAAATACAAAGTCTGTTCTATATAGTTTAATTCACTCTATAACTGATGGAAAGGAAAAAAAACTTAACCACACAGCAACTACACACCCATCTTATGAATGGCAAGAAAAATCTAAAAGAACATTTGATTGGCTAAAAGAAGATCTGGCGTCGAGGAGTATATGCCATAACCCACTTGGAGACGAGTCATGTATTGACATAAGAATTCGAATAAAGAGGTGCATTCTCTCAGAGGATACGGTCTTGAAGGTCGTTCATGAGACTTGAAGCCAATGATGTCAGTTTTTTACCGGTTTCTCCTGCCATATTCTTTAACGATGACAAATCTTGAGTTGCCTAAAAAAAAAAAGCAAAATGAGAATCATAAAGAAGAGGTTAAATTAAACAAAAAAATTCCAAAATTATTACTCGTTTACTGTTTTGGTCCTTGGGCATTCCAATAACTTACAACAGTAACTCCTACCATAATTTTCCAATTGATTGACTGATCTTGTCTACATTGAATAGGAAATATGCTGCTATGCTCATCAGCCATAATGAGGACTAAACATTGAAGTAAACAAATACTGATAGGACTTAAATAAGACATTAGCTGGTGATAAGTCAGCACCTGTTATAACCTAAATAGTTACTTCAACAAAAGTCAAAGATTAAAATGTTTACCTGGAAAGAGAGACGGTTAATGAGGTCAGCAGCACTAACATCAAGTTGAGAATCATCCTTGTCATGACCAAAAAGATCAGCACTGGATATTGATGAAGACCCCTATCAAATAACCAAAAGACTTTAGCTTAAACTGCTGATATCATTGCCCCTAGTTTACACTGAACTTTTTAACCTGACAGGCAATAAATATGCCTTTGTGATGTTTATATATGTCATTATGCTCAATTGGTCATTGTTATCACAACAAACCCAGCAATTTCCATATAGACCCTCCCAATCTTGTCATTATGCTTCGAAAATTGTCATTATGCCTTCATCTAGACCCTCCAATCATGCAACTAAGGCCCTCTCAATTCAAACATAATGGAATGAGATATTCCATGGGGATGAGTGGAATATCTATTCTATCAAAATGGTAGTTGGAGGAAGAGATATTTCATCCGGATAGAATCAGATCTATTCCACTCTGCCCAACACGAGTGGAATAAAATGGAATGATCTATATTCCCCATTCTTAAATCCAACTTTGCTTAACACCACAAAAAAAAATGAATTAAACCCAGTCAGGATGTTAGGCATCCAGTTCACCACATTTTTGCTATGTCCCAGTGAAAACATACAGCATATTTCTGAAGGGAGATCCCGGCCTCTCGGTCAGCTCTGCTCTGATCACCAAAAAACTGTGCTGAAGAAATTGCCTTTGCATTGGAGAACTTTTGCCTTGCCTCATTAGTCTCCTCAACCTGATCCAAAATTAATAGTCAACAAATTGATAACTTCACCAAAAACTATGAATGTAGTGAGACATGGCAGAGGGGCCAATTGACCCCACTGGAATTAGAGAAGTTTGCTGTTCTGGTAATTCGCAGGTTCTTATAGTATCTTATTAAAATTAGAACTTTAGTATTCATATAGTAAATTTAACTTTCGAAGCATTAGTTTCTGCTATATAAATCTAATAAAATTTGAGATATGTCGTACTGCCGTATGCACATATCATATCAGATACGATACTCGTATCCATATCCATGCCAAATAGATGAAAATTGTCATCATCCTGACAGTCGAAACAATTAAGGCAGCACACCAGGCAGTGCATATTAGTTGATAATTCAAACAATCTGACTGAGGTTCAACAGTTTAGATGAAGATACCTGAACTTTGGAAGAAGAAGACGAAGATTTCTTGAAGCTGCTGTCCATACCAAACTCAGCAAAGAAATTAGAGGATTTAGGTGCGGCCACATGGCCGATAACCTGATTGCCACCTGAGCTGGTCTCAGCAGAACCAGTATTCTCTGTGTACTCAAACCGGGAAGGATACGATGGGCCCTTCTTGTCAGTGGTAGCTGCTGTGCTGGTCAGGGATGGCAGGGCAGGTGCTGGTTCCTCTGGCTTCTGATCATACAGGCTCTCACTTGGCTGTATTTTATACACATTAATAGATAAATCAGTTATACATAATGTTGACATATTTTCATCCCCGCATAAAAGGGAAATCTAAGCTTTAATACGCATAGTTTTTATCTAATATACGTTGTATAAGATAAGCTTGTCAGCTTATGATAGAGAAATGTCTTGTGAGTCTAACTAAGCAGTGCCAAATAGCACTTTTTAACTAACTTGCTCCTCAGCTTTTAATATACATTTCTTCAGCACAATTATTATTCTCATTTAGAAGATAGAAGTACTGATGATATTTAGCAGCACCTGTGTTACTTATGAGGCCTCTTTAAAGTACCTATCGGGACATAAGGATTAAGGACTATAGAAATAACGACAAGAAAGAATTGGTAAACAAACACACATGACAAAAAAGAAAGGTCTCAATTTTTTGCTTTCAAAACTATTACCTCAACATCAGTTTATTATCTTCTCAAGGTGCAAACATGGATATACCATACAGTACCAAATTGCTTAAATCAACAGACCAACCATACTCACTATACCTTGGTAGTGAGCTTGCGCACACCAAGCCCTCCAGTCTTCCCTCCTATTTTCTTTGAACCAATTGGCTTCTTAATTGCAGTGGGATAAGTTGGTGCCTTTGGTGACCTAACAACTTCAGACTCAGTGGCCATGGTCACCTTAACTGCTGGCTCAGTCAGCTTAATCTCCGGCATGCCATTGGCTGGCTCAGGTGGTGCAACCATAGTAGGGGTAGCTGGAGAGGAGGTGTTACTATTGACACTGGAGATGTTCTCTGACACGCTCTTGGCAACTTCCTTTTGGAGGATTTGGCGGTAAAGCTCAGCTGCACGGGAAGTGTACTTAGCCTCTACCTTTCCGCCATCTGACCACCCATGTTGTTTAAAGAATACATGGGCACGGTTGTTGCCACCAAATGCCATTGTCTTTAACTGTTCTGGTGTCCACGAATCCAAATTGGTTGATCTATACAACATAAAAAATAGCAGTTCTCTTCAGTATATTTTTCAGAAGGATAAGAGTAGTTAACCTGCAGTGACATGTACTGATAGACATAACTGTATTTTCCTTAACTCTGATTATTACAATGTTGTTTTTACATTCAGCTTTTAGTACTAACAAAAATGAGATTGCAGCAGAATCAATAGATAAATGGAAATGCACTTCTGCTTGCTTTTCAATCTTAAGGTGTAATGCTGTATTCTGATACCTAAATTTCAGTAATTAAAAGAAAATTTCAAGCACCCGTTACTGTGAAAAGGCCTCTGGTTTACCATACAAACATGTAAAACACGTTGAGAAGAACAAAATAAAGCAGCAATAAGACAACTCCTGTGGCCTAATAGTAGTTAATCCAACAAACCCAAGTAAATAGATAACTAGCTAAGACCCTTCAAATATAACCTAATTAGGAATTTAAGAAATGATAATACCTAACAAAGCTGATGTGTACGCCAAGGCTCCGGTGCACAGCCGAGCAATCAATGCAGAGGAACACTCCATAAGTCACAGAAGCCCATGACGGATTCTTCGCATTGCAATCAAAGCACATCTATGCAACACATATTTCCCAGTAAGATTAAAAAGAACCCAGATCCATAATCCAGATCGATCAGCGATTCAGATCTGATAACCACTCTTTCTCAGATCCGCAAGACAAGTTAAGAACTACAATCAACCAGATCTAACAAAATAAAGAGAGTGAGATGGAGATTAACCTTGTTATCCGATTTCGCCTTGAGCTTTCTGAAAACGGCGTTCTTGTCTGAGAAATTGTCCATGGCCATGGTAAAAGGAGGTCGATCAACCGGATATCAGATTCGTCTCGAAAAATCGAAGATGCGAGTTGGTTGGAGAAATCGAGATCACAGGACCAACCAAAGCGTTCCTGCCTCCCGGTTGTTGTTTGTGTTTTAAATTCGTGAAATAAAGAGGCCTCGAGTCGTACAGAGGAGGAGAGAGGGCTCGTGGGTCGGAGAGGTCAATTATGTGATTTCTTAGAATTGTTAGGTTTCTTTGCGTGACTACTAATCCGTATTCTATGCACTTCCACTGTAGCAATTAACTGATTTTTGGGTCCCGCAAATTCTATCAAGGCATGTAATCCTCGTAATTAATATCACTAAAGTAACTTAAATTTTGACTTTAGATCCGGATCGTTAGATCTGTTTCGGCATGGACTGAATTAGTTCAGATTCTGATCGGACGGTTTGGATCTAAATTCAAAATTTGGATTACTTTAGAGATCCGGACTCTAAAAAAAAATTAAAAAAAACGGGATAGTTACCTTTACAGAGTTACGTGGAATAGTGAGAGGCATAGTGACAAATCAAAAGTTCGGGTTCGGTTCGGCGAGGTCAAAAATTCGTGATTCGGGAATGATTCGTACAACAAGGAAGCAAAAAAAAAAAAAAAAAAAAATTTTTGAAAAAATTCAAAAAAAAATTTTTGACGTTTTTTCGGCGTTTTTTTCGCGTTTTTATCGCGAATAAAACGTATAAAACGTTTTTCCGAGTATTAAACGGAGTTCGGTGCGGTTATGTATAAAAAACGAATTATACGCAAATTATACGCGTATAATTCGCATATTATGTCACTATGGTGAGAGGTATAAAAATTAGTATTGCATTTTACTTATCAATTTTTAATCTTTGTTAGACATTTATTTATTTATTAAACATTAAAAGGTTCCTATAAAACATTGAAATATGACTGCTGGCGAAACCGATTTTAGTCTCGTGATTATAAGTTTATAACATGCATGTTGAAGGCCATCTACGCTTCAATAGAGATGTGAGTTAGTGATGAGTTTCAAGACAGAACACATCATTTGCAAATTTTAGACGAACCAATTTTACGGTCACGAGCTAAGAAAATCAAAGACGCAATGCAAGAATTGGTACAATCCACTTGGATGGATATGAAAACATTATCATGCAAGAACCTGACATTTAAGATGGGCTTAAAAGAAAAAAGAAATATGATTAATTTGATTCAGGCGGTAGAAGGCAACAACATCGTTGTTTTAGAATAATTATTATGTTTGCATAATATTTTAATATTTAAGTTTTATTTTTTTCCAGTTTTGACCAGTAGCCTTGCTGGTTAAGTGTTGTGTTTTTATGTTTATTTCTTTTCAAATTCAACAAAATGTTATAAATACTATTGCCTCCATTTAAAAGACAGTTAGATAATTTTATAAAATTTGAGAGAGGTTTTCTCTTTGGGTAATTATATTTTCCCCCATTTCATCCCCCAACTAACTAACTTCATCTTCTAACTATAATTACAAATTCTAACTACCTAATGGTCCCTACAAATTAATTAGCAAATTTTCTCCCTTTATTTCTTTCCTCTTTCTCCCTCTCTCTCCCACCTCCGCCTCCACCCGTCTCTCCCACCTCTCCCTCTCCGCCTCCGCCCGCCTCTCCCACCTCTCCCTCTCCGCCTCCGCCTCCCACCTCTCCACCTCCGCCTCCGCCTCCCTCTCCCACCTCTCCCTCTCCGCCTCCGCCTCCCTCTCTCATCTCTCCCACCTCCGCCTCCGCCTCCCTCTCCGTCTCCCACCTCTGCCTCCGTCTCCCACCTCCATGAACTATTTACACTTACACGATGAGGATGAATACTTGCTCGATGAAGGATAAATACTTGCATGACGAGGTATGAATACTTGTGCAACGGACAACTCGAAAGTATGTCATCATGGATCTCATTTGAAAGAGAAAATTGTGTAGAAGACGTTGGTGGTTTTAGATTTGCAAAATTCCTCACAGATTGTCAGAAATATTGGTTAGATTGAACGGAGAAAAAAAAAACCACCTTTAAAAACGTGTAAAAGATGGGTAAGTGATGTGTCCAGTTTTTTTTTTAAATACTTGATATCTTATGTGTGAATACTTGATGTATTATAGATGAATACTTGATTTATTATATGTGAATACTTGCGCGCTCTTGTAAAATTAATCGAGGTATGCACATATGCTTGTAATATTCTTGATACATGAACTATTTACACTTACACGACGAGGATGAATACTTGCTCGATGAGGGATGAATACTTGCATGACGAGGTGTGAATACTTGTGCAACAGACAACTCGAAAGTATGTCGTCATGGATCTCATTTGAAAGAGAAAATTGTGTAGAAGACGTTGGTGGTTTTAGATTTGCAAAATTCCTCACAGATCGTCAGAAATATTGGTTAGATTGAACGGAGAAAAAAAAACCACCTCTAAAAACGTGTAAAAGATTGGTGAATGATGTGTCCAGTTTTTTTTAAAAATACTTGATATCTTAGATGTGAATACTTGATGCATTATAAATGAATAATTGATTTATTATATGTGAATACTTGCTCGCGCCAGTTGTAAAATATTTCAGATATTAGGCGGTCCCCAAATAGTAAGTGGTCCTCCCAAGTAGTTAGTAGTTATTAAAGTAGTTATTGACTGGGGGATGAAACGGGGGATGGATTCCGGGGGATAGCTAGGCTCTCCCTTTCTCTTTATTGTTCTTGACTAAACTTTGAACTTATCAAAGGGGCATCAGCCTTTGTGGCGTTCTTCTTCTCCTTGGTTCCTGAATTTCTGAAGATCTTCAATGGGTCGAGGGTAAGTTCTTATTTCTTGGTTCTTGAAACCATATTTTAGCAGGTTGGGGTTTTCCATCGATTTGATTTGACTTTCTTGGGTTGATTTCAATTTGTTTGTGGGTCCAAATGATGCGAACCCACAGGAGATTTACTCCTTTGAACCCACAGACAAATTGAAATCAACCCAAGAAAGTCAAATCAAATCGATGGAAAACCCCAACCCGCTGAAATCTGGTTTAAAGAACCAAGGAATAAGAACTTACCCTCGACTCATTGAAGATCTTTAGAGTTTCAGGAACCAAGGAGAAGAAGAATGTCACAAAGGTTGGTGCTCCTTTGATAAGTTCAAAGTTCAGTCAAGAACAATAAAGAGAAAACCTCTCTCAATTTTTATAAAATTATCTAACTGTCTTTTACAATGGAGGCAATAGTATATTTAACCTGTTGCTGAAATTGAAAGAAAATAAACATAAAGACACAACACTTAACCAGCAAGGCTACCGGTCAAAACTGGAACGAAATAAAACTTAAATATTAAAATATTATGCAAACATAATAATTATTCTAAAACAACATGTTTGCCTTCTATCGCCTGAATCAAATTAATCATATTTCTTTCTTCTTGTAAACTCATCTTAAATGTTTGGTCCTTGCATGATAATGTTTCCATATCCATCCAAGTGGATTGCACCAATCCTTGCATTGCTTCCTTGATTTTCTTGGCTCGTGACCATAAAATTGGTCCGTCTGGAATTTGCAAGTGATATGTTCTGTGTTGGAACTCATCAGTTAGATACCATACTGCCATCGGATTTGAAAAGTTGTTGTTGAAAAAATCAAGCATAAAAAATAAAATTAAAAACATATAAGGATAGTTAAGATCTTAAGCTTTTTATTCATAAACATCATTATATCAGGAATAATTTGGGTACGACTCCCATCGGACTTGAGGGTTCCGTGTCCGTCTGATCTGCTTTAAGATCTATGCGCACCACTTCAATATCAATGTGTGTTCGTTTTAAATATTTGTGTGTACGGATCTTAAAACAGATTGGACGGACACTAAATTCATGAGAAACAAATTGTTCCCCATTACATAATGCTGCTAATCATCCGATCAGTTTGCTCTTCTTATATATTTTGATCACATCATTCATATATTTGCATAATTTGCACAATCAAAGGATATAATTATGTTAACTATGCAACTTTAGTAACATGTTTATAAAGGCAATTATTTCATCAGTGAATCATGATTCGACTGATCAATTTTGTGTTATGAGTTAGAAGTATTTGGTGCCACCACGAGGGAATGGCACCGGATCCGCCCTCCACACAACATTTCAAAGTTATTATTTTTATGTTAATGTGATTTTATAAAAGAATTAAATGTTTCGTTTTTTGAATGAAACGGAATTAGAGCCTTTTTAACATATATATATAGAGAAAGCAAAACTAGGGTGTGATGTGCTCACCAAGAGGGTTTGGTGAGCACAACTTCAAAAGTATATCGGATCGTTTTCAATGACAAATTCAAACCATTAAAATTTATGTACTTCATAAGTGATGCATGTACATGTAAAATTTTGAAAGTTTCGAATTCATTTGCTTCAAGGTCAAGCGGTCAAAGAAATGAACATTTTATAAGTTGTTTTATATATTCATTTTTCATCATTTCTTTGACTACTTGATCTTGTAGCAAATAAATTCGAAATTTTTAAAATTTTGCATGCGCATGCATCACTCATGAAGTACATGGATTTCAATAGTTTGAATTCGCCGTTTGAAGCCGATCCGATATACTTTTGGAATTGTGCTCACCAAACCCTCTTGGTGAGCACATCACACCCTAGCTTTGCTCATATATATATATTTATATTTATAAAAGAGCCATGCAAATATTTCATAAATGCAACCATCCATAGGTGGCATTCTGAGAAGGTTCATGAAAGAAAAATCAGGGAATGTTTTAATCCCAATTGGTGAACAGGGCTTCAACACCTTGCTCTCTTGTTAAATTATCAATCAAAATGTAAAGGTACTTAAATTTTGAACTTCAGTTATTCTATTTTTAACCTTCTGTTTAGCAATTAGTCGATTGCAAATATTAATATATTAATAAAAGGGACTTCAAAATAAAGTCAACATATCCTCATCTTTTTATCTGATCAGTGGATCACAAGAAGCCAATATGTTTTAATTTTTTTCAATTGGTCACTAGTACTCAGAGGCGGATCCAGTAGGAAGCTATGGGGTCAATTGACTCTTATTTATTTTTAAAAAATTTATAATATACATAAATTTCTGTATATTTTAGAATAAAATACTACATAACTATAAAATTGACCCTTATTCAAAGTATAAATTTTTTATATAATTGACCTCCATTTAAATTTGACCTTTATACTTTAAAAGTCTGATTCCGTTCCTGCTAGTATTTGACTTGTTACCTGACAAGAACTAAGCATTAAAATTGGCTTCAAGTCGGTGAAACTATCTATAATCTTCATTGGTATATGATTCAATACGATTCATGGATGACATGTCAAATCTTTGACACATAGGTCCATTTCTTTGACACGTGAGCGAGCCCAAAAATGGGCAGAATTGTTCTTGCAAGTTGCAACTAACTATAAATGATTCTTTTGTTTGATTAAGCAAAAGATGGTAAATATAGGTCGCAATCAGTCTCATTTTATTTCAAATGTTTTGTATTTATATGTGATTTTCTATATATTTTGGAATAAAATATTATGGGTACTGTAAAATTGACCTCCATTTGCAATATAAAAAATTGAGTGAGGCTACGGTGCTATGCATAGCACGGATTGGGTCCGTGCTACGGATCAAAATTTGACTTTTCAAAATCCTAACGGTCGATCCGAACCGTTCAACATGATTATAAAATGAATATGTACTTGCAAACCAAATTTTACATTTTTTTGAATTTTTTTACTATTTTTTTAGATAGACTGTTTTTGGATGATCCAGAATGTTTAGATCAAGTGATTTTCGAAAAAATAGTAAAAAAATTCGAAAAAAATGTAAAATTTGGTTTGCAAGTACATATTCATTTTATAATCATGTTGAACGGTTCGGATCGGCCGTTAGGATTTTGAAAAGTCAAATTTTGAGCCGTAGTACGGACCCAATTGGTGCTATGCATAGCACCGTAGCCTCACTCTAAAAAATTTATATGATTGACTTCATTCACATTTGACCCCTATAGTTTGAAGGTCTGGCTCTGCCCTAGTTAATTGCCTCTATTAATCTCGTCAACTATTTTATTTCAAAAATAAAAAAATATGAAAACATAATTTTTAAAATCTTCTTTTCTAAAATTGAACCTTAGATGTATTGGAGATTTGAATTCTCTTACCAAATGATGATAAGAAAACGGATCTTGAACTTTGAAACTTTTTAATAAAATTTCATCAGGTCTAGAGCACAAATGCACAATACTAAATTGTCAAATCGGATTCAAATTAGTTTTATGCATTACAGTCATTATTTTAATTTTATCAATTTGTCAAAGTACTCAAGTACTATAACAACTTAACAAGTAACAAATTTCGTTAGTATTTTTAACATTATCTCATTAATTTATGATAATTTAATGATTCAACTTGATCACAATAGTACTAAAATTTTGGCAATGCATTTTCTTATGAGAAAAAAATCAAATGACAAATTGAAATTTTGACAATGCCTTTTCTCATAAGAGAAGGCATTGTCAAAATTTTAATACTATAATGAGACTGATACGTCCCTTCCCCAAGGGGCCGGGCCGTACTTGGACTCGGTCCAGTAGAGTGCAGGCACGCCCCGTTTCTGGAAAGCAGGCCGTGCGGGGATTGGGTGCTAATCGCGCGGCCCGTCTCGCCTTGGGCGATGCGGGTCGGGATGGCGTACACGCAGGGAGTCGGAGGGGTATTAACGCTCTAACCCTTTTTGATACCTCTCCAGACTCAGAATGTGATAAATGCGATCCCCTTTTCTAGGGGGTTCTTTGCCTTATATAGGGTATGCCCTACTGTAGCGGGGTCTTGTCAGCATTAATGACAAAGACTCGCATACTGTTGAGGGTGTCCGCATATTAGGCTATAAAGTTTGCGTAGTCAGTCTCAAGCCGAACCGCAAGGTCGCGTGTTCAACCTTTCTGGGCTGTTCGGCGCGCTGGGCTTTGAGCCTTGTTGTGCTCAGTTCCGGGCGGGCCCTTAAGAGGGCTCGGAGTCTCGGTTTGTGCTTCGCCTCAGGCTGGCCCCAGGAGAGGGTCCGAGTCCTGAGTAATTTCTGATCTCGGGTTGGCCCCGGGAGGGGGTCCGAATCCCGAGTGATTTCTGACTTCGGGTTGACCCCGGGAGGGGGTCCGAATCCCGAGTAATTTCTGATCTCGGGTTGGCCCCGGGAGGGGGTCCGAATCCCGAGTGATTTCTGACTTCGGGTTGGCCCCGGGAGGGGGTCCGAATCCCGAGTAATTTCTGATCTCGGGTTGGCCCCGGGAGGGGGTCCGAATCCCGAGTGATTTCTGACTTCGGGTTGGCCCCGGGAGGGGGTCCGAATCCCGAGTAATTTCTGATCTCGGGTTGGCCCCGGGAGGGGGTCCGAATCCCGAGTGATTTCTGACTTCGGGTTGGCCCCGGGAGGGGGTCCGAATCCCGAGTAATTTCTGATCTCGGGTTGGCCCCGGGAGGGGGTCCGAATCCCGAGTGATTTTTGACTTCGGGTTGGCCCCGGGAGGGGGTCCGAATCCCGAGTAATTTCTGATCTCGGATTGGCCCCGGGAGGGGGTCCGAATCCCGAGTGATTTCTGACTTCGGGTTGGCCCCGGGAGGGGGTCCGAATCCCGAGTAATTTCTGGGCCGCAGTCTGTTTTGGGCCTGTTTATTGTGGACTTTGATCTAGAGATGTTTAGTTGGGTCAGGCCTGGGCCTTTTAAGGGCCATTGGCATATGGGCCTATCATTAGCCCCTGAAGCCGGAATGCATCAGTATGATGCTTCCGGGTTTTCACTCTGGTACTGAAGGTGACTTCGGTTCAGCTTATAGAAGTTTGTTTTGCCGGTCTCGGCTTGTTTGTTTTCTCGTTCGGGTATTAGCCCCTTAGTTGTACTCAGGTTTTTGCGGGGTATTTGTTTATTATCAGCCCCTGAGTTCCTCTTGGGGGGTTCCTAGCGTTTGTATTTTGGTTATTTAAAAATTCTTGTTCCTGTGATTTCGCATCGTGCGGCTTGTTGGTTACATGTGGTTTATGCCAGTTTTGTTTTGCCGCAGTATTTCATGATTTTGCTATTGACGGCCCCCGCGCTGTTCGGGGTTTTTGCATTTTCAGGATAGTTATAAGTATCCAACTAATTGTGTTGGCCTGTTAGATGGCTTTTGGGTAGCCGAGAGCTATGCTCGGTGTACCGCGTCGTCGTCGTTTTTTTTTTAGGCGCGTAACGGAGGGTATGGCGAAAATCATAAGCAGTTATTGATATGAAAAATATTCTTAAATAGCATGAAGCCCAAATATGACATGACATCGAGATCATACAATGCCTATAGATAAGTAAATATTGAAATCAGACGACGCGCTCGTTATCGGTATCCTCAAAAAGGTTATCCGCGTGGATTTCTTCTGGAGTGGCGGTATACAGGCTCGGCCCTCCAGAATTGCGGGATAAACATCCAGGGCATTTCCAGAACCAGCGTCGGGGGTCCGCGCGGCCTCGGATGTCGTAGTGTTCGAAGCAGCTCCACTCATAGCACATCCGGCATTTTGCCATCTCGTGCTTGGGCCCCTGATCGTGGCATATGACACACCAACGCAGCTTGGGCTCGAAGTTGACGTCATCATAGATGTTGTTCTCGTCCTCCTTAGTGAATGAGGGTACACCGGCGAGGAGGAGGTCGATAAAGTCGCAGATTTGGAGGTCCTCGTTATGAACCATCCATTCCAAATCCTCCTCGGAGAATCGTTGGCGGAGGGCCCATCTCTCTGCAGGAGAGAGGACCTGTCGTGGGTTGTAAGAGCGGCGGGGAGCGGAAGGAGGCTGGTCGCGGCTGCTCTGGCCTTGTTCTAGAGGCCTTTTAGGTTTGGAGACTACTCTTTTGATAGGCATCTCGGAGAGTTGTGTTGAGGGAGATGGGGAGTTGTCGTTTGAACGCATGGTAAGGTTGGTATTTATAGGCGGAGGCTGTGACCGTGGTCATAAAGGATGTGGGTCCCAGGCTATTTATAGCGTATATCTGTCTACTGCTTGCATTAAGTAACGTGGGGTCTCGAGGGATGTTTGTTCGTATATCGGGAGTGTGCGCGGGATAAAAGTTTGGTCGGCGTGATATGAGAAAGATTAGCTGTTTGACAATAAAAAACGACCCGACCATGAAGTTAATTGGTTGATTTTTATTCGTTGAATATTGATATATCGGAGCAGTACATACTTCGTACATAATTTTTCTTAGATAAGATACAACAACAGATACATTTGTTCTAGTGAACTATGATGTGCAGGGCGACTAGTTCTCTGTATACCCGCATGGCTGCCGAGGTGGGACCTGAGGCAGGCGGAAGAGACATTTCCCCTTCGATCAACTGCACTCCGGGGTCCTTCTCGGCAAGAAGACGGGTGTGATGTCGCTACTTAAGGAGTATTCAGGCGAGGATCTCGTTATCGGAGTCCTCATATACGTTGTCCGCTTCAAGCTCCTCCTTAGTAGCGGTGTATAAGGTTGGTCCTCCGTAGTTGAGGTCGATGCAACGGGGGCATCGCCAAAACCGGCGGCGGGGATCTGAGCGGCCTTTGATATCGTAATGATACATGTGGCGCCACTCAAAGCATGTTCGGCATTTGACCATTTCGGTCTTGGGATCTTCCTCACCACACCCGAAGCATGTGCGCAGCGACGGCGCCGTGGGTTGGATGGCATTCTCTTCCTCAGGGGTGAATTTTGGGCATGAATTAAGCTTGAAGTCGAGAAAGTCTCGGACTTGGAGGTTTTCGTGGGTCAGCATCCATTTTAAGTCGGGGTGGGATATGTCTTGTAACAATACCCACCTTTCGCCTTGCGATAGTGTTCGCAGTGGTGGTTGCGTGGGGTTAGGCCGGGGGCGGTGGGGGGGTGAATCGCGGGGGAGGGTAATATTGAGGCGTCACTGCTCGGGTTTGTTAACTGAGTCGTTCGACGACATTGTGGGGGTGGATGGAGTGGGGATGAGTTCACGGAGTGGAGGATTGGTTGGTGAGGAGTGACCTTCTTGCGGCTGAATGGGTCAATATATAGGCGGGGTAGTGCCATTGGTTATCGCGTCCGGGCCCCACTGGGTCATAAAAGCTGGGGCTAAGCGATTTGACTGGACGGGCGTAGGCCTGTCGTTTGACCGGTGTTAATTTCGAAACGTTTTGGATTTAAGGGACGGTTGTTTCGAGGTGTTTCGGGAGTTATTGAGCGGCTATTTCGAGGTATTATTGGTAAGAGATTCGTTATTTCCGGAGTATTTGAGCTAAATTAAGGGCCATTCGCTGTCGGTTGGCCAGTATTCGGGGAATGTACATGGTTGCATATACGAGATGCGTGGGTTGGGGTAGAGAGCGTGTTTATGCCGCGAGGGGGTGTCGTAAGACAGTTATGCCAATGGTTTGGCGAGATTCATTCCTTGATTCGGGTTATTTCGAGTCGTGCCTTGTAGGACAAGGGGAAGGCGTTTTCGGTGCCTGTTTTGTCTGGACCAATTAAGTCGCGTGACATAAACTGCTCTGCTTACCGAGATATGTGTGTCCACGATTGTCCTGAGACAGGGGGGGTGTATCAATCTCGTGTCGGTGCTGCATGGAGTTTAAGTAGTAAACCGACTAATTTCGGGTAGCATGTCCTGAGACATGGGCGCCCCAAATTAGTTGTTTGGCGGTCTATCCGGGACCGCGTGGTCGCGAACTAGGCGGCACCTGTTGGTTAGCGATATGATGAAGTTCCGTTGTGATAGAACTTGCTGCCCGTTGTGGTGAGATGATGGTGTAGAAGGCGTGTATGAACGTTGTGCCTTAGTGTCAAAGTTGCCTTTACACAAATATGTTGTAAAAAAAAGTTTTTCCAAAATAAGGATTGTTATAACGAGAGGTAATGTCATGTGGTTTATAGAGTTTTCCTTCTCAACAAAACACAGTTGTTCAAGCAGTTATCCTAATAAACATAAACACGATCCCCCATGTCGGGGAACAAAAGAGGGAGTAGTAAATGGCCGGCTAGGTGGGTGGGGCGACTTCGCGCGGTGCATCAATCGCTGAAACCGCCGTCTGGGGAGGATTCCTCCTCAGGGACGGTGTCGTCGGACCTGGTGGGGTGATACTGTGGGCCGTCGTCATCATCGTCTTCCCCGTCATCTTCACGAGTGTCATCCCTGGAGTCGAGGATGGCTGTACATTCCTCGCAGTACCAGTGTTCCAGGCCTGGGATGGGGAACAAGTAGGGTGTCTCCTCGGGCTGGCAGGCTTGGTGGAATCTTTCCCCGCACCGATGGCATCGGGGCATATCGGCCCGATTGCCCGTCTTCCCACATGCCGGGCAAGTACTGCGGATAACAGGCTTGGGCGCGGGGCGCCGAGGGGGCGCTGCTGGTGGTGCACTGCGACCGGAGTGCGGGCAGCAGGGGCAATGTTCATAGGAGCGCATTTCCACGTCGACCAGGTACTTGATGAAATCTTGCAATTTGTCATTGGAGCTCGCCATCATCCGATCGAGGTTACTCCTTGGGAAGAAGCGGAGCCAGTTTGTGCGGACTCGGGGAGGTAAGTCTCGGACGCTTGTTGGTCGGCTCGGTTTCGGATTGCTCGCCTCGCCAGTCTCCACTGGTTTCTTTCCTTTGTTATTTCGAGGTTTTGGAGCCATTATTTCAGTACGTTCTTAGGACAGCGACAACTGGGCTTGTGATGTTAGGGGGTTTATATAGGGATCAGCGTTGGTGTGCATTTAATGCAGGCATCCAATCATCATAACTGCGCCTGATCGCTACTGTAGAGAGGGAGACGGCGCGACGCTTCGCTCGTGCCCGCTCGGTTTGTGGGGGAGTTGCGAAGGGATGGGGGGCGGGATCCGAAAATGCGCGATGCTTGGGTCGCGTTCGGACGCCATCGTGGTATGGGGTAGCTAGGTCGGAACGTCGGGGCGTCTTGCTTGCACCTTCTCAGGGTTTGGAGAGGGGAGGAAAGGGCGCCAAATTTCGAATCGGCACGTCGCATCAAGGTCTTCGGTGCGTACTGTGTAGGCCTTCCTTTCTATGGTTTTCTACGCTGCTAGGTCAAGGCCTATCAGAGTGCGCCAGGTGGGTTAAGGGGCTTCTCGGGGAGAGTGCCGGTTAGCGTTACGACCATGTACTGATGCCTATATAAGGGCGCTCGCGACTGTCTGGGGATATTGTCATTTGCTGGGTTTTTCGAGCGTTGCTGTAGTCGGTCAGTCACTTGGTTTCGCCCTGTTCGGTCGATTGCTGTCGCGTCTACGTCTTCGGGAAGGTAATTTCTATTTTAAGATTTTGCAGTTTGTAGTTTTCGCGGGGGTAGGGAAACTACCTCTACCGTCCCCAATTTGATTGAGGAGTGTGTTAGCAAGTAGGGTTAGTTCTTTTTAAGGTTACCGAGCAGCTTTCTCGGTTGACATAGGGAGGCCGTTATCTTATACTTGTCTCTTGCTGGTTTTTTCAACTGACCGCCTTGGCCTAACTTAGGTTATTTCTAACTATGACTGGGGGGAGCTCGGGAGGCCGATCTCCGCCTTGGGGTCTTCTGGATACGGATTCTTCTAGTCGGGGGGCATCGAGGATGCCGGGTCCTGGAAAAGGTGCCGAAGCTTTGGCTATACTGCGGGCCGAAAGGGAGAAGTCTGCGAGTGGCGACGTGGCTCTTCCTCTTGATAATAAAGCCAAACATATATATGATTGCGGTCAAGGTACGTCTGGACAGATGCGGTTGCCGTTGTCTCCTAGTGATCCTAGGTATCATGCTTCTGATGATACATTGTCTGTTCAACATTCTACTGAGTCCGGGGGAGCGAGCGAGGCACATGGGGATGGCGAGGATGATCTGCATGAGAGTCGTGTCGCCTCTTCGCGGGAGGCTTCCGTCTCCGTGCCTGTGGGGGTGCAGGAGAAGAAGGTTAGTCGTAAGAGTGCTCTGTCCCAGACCCCTGATGGGCCGAAACTCATACCTCGGTCTACTTATCAGCCCGGTATTTTTGATGAAGTGGACCGCTTGTGGCCGTCAATACCTTTGTGTCGTCGTGAAGAATGGTGGCGGCAGGTGTTTTATGGTCAGTTGGTGCGCCAGGAGGCGCGGGGTGTTATTACGCTTGGCGTCCTAGATCTCCGAGTACCTACCGTAAATGACCGAGCGCATGACTCTGAGAAGGGAATGTGCGTGTACTGGAAGATGCCTAAGTGTGGGTTTCAATTACCCTTGTCGGAGTTTTGTCAAACTTTTGTTAAGACTTTGGATATAACACCGTCCCAACTAACTAGCAAGGCTTGGTGTTACGTTACGAGCTTTGATAGATTGTTCTCGGATCATTCAGATAAGTTGGGGGGGTTAAAGCCAACTATGGGTCTGTTCTCGCAATATTTTAGCATGGGTAAGACGTCCGAAGATTTCTTGATCCTTAAGCGAAAGGGCCCGCATGCCAAGGTGTTTGACTCCAAGCAGAATCCTAGGCTTAACAAGATAGATGACTGGAACTGGGGCTGGGTATACCTGCCACACCCAGGCGGAATTGAGTCGTTAAAAGACGTTCGGGTGACCTGGCGCCAGTTGTGGCGGAAGGGGTCAGTGCCCTCTCTTAGGTTTCCTATGTCCGGAGATGATCGGAGGGCCTTGGGGATTCTTAATGAACTGTGTGGTAGATTTCTAACTTTTATTTCTGTTTTCAGTAGTCTTTTAACTATTGATATATATATGTCCGTATGTTGTTTCTTTGGCAGCCAACACGTCTATGGAGTTCGCATTTTCTGGTGCCGTTGTAGATCCTCAGCCCGTCATCCCCCTTGGGTCCGGGAGGGTCCAGGCGGAAGAGGAAGAGCGTCTGGTGATCGAGGAGGCGAAGGAGGTCGTGTTAGCGGAGCAGGCACCTCCAGTGGAAGGGAAGGGGGCGTCTCCTCCGAAGGCCTCCAAGAGGCGAGGCGGGGCGAATATGAGGGATAAGGTCAAGAAGATAAGATCTACAGCCCAGATTAGCCCGTCCGAGAAGGGGAAGAGTCTCGTGGTAGCGAAGGCCTCTGATAGGGCCCCGGCTAACGCGCCGAGAAGGGAAGAGCTCCCCATTGTGACGGGAAGTATGGTTGCCCCTAGTGGGCTGGGGCCAGTGTCCGGAGTGGAGACTCTTCTTGAGGGGGTCGCTGGGGGTGCTGCTTCGGGGAAGGATGGCGGGGCTGTTGGGAGTCCGAGTGGCGGGTCCGTGCCTCCGGGTGATGACTCAAGTTTTGATTGGGAACTGGAGAGAGGGTCGATTTGGGAGCATCCGTGCCCAGAAAAGGACCCGAACCACTGTGGCCTCTATGTTCCCTTCCTAGGGAAGACCATAGGGGTTTGCAGGAGGCCGCCTACTCTTTCGGGGCCTATACTGGTCTGGAGCCGGCTTACATTCGGCGCCGTATGAGGGAAGACCCGGAGCAGTTTTTGCTGGACTGTTTGGGTCGGCATTTCGAGGCGGGCTGCGTTATGGCGACGTTGTTGGAGGAACGCTTGCTGGAGGGAGGCAAAACGCGGGTCGCGGATGACACCACCTCGGGGGTGAAGAGTGCCCAACTCGGGAAGGAGGGTGGTGGGGATCGTTATGAGTCCCTGGAAGAACGTTACAGGGAGGCTTTGAACTATCAGCAGACCCTGCAGAACGATCTTGATGCTCGCGATGAGAAGGTTAGGTGTCTGGAGGAGGAATTGTCCAAGAGGGGCGAAGAAGCTGTTGAGCAAGCCAAGCGGCTCGCGAGTGCTATTGCCGAGGTTGAAGGGTTGAGGGGAGATAAGGCAAGGATGGCCGAGGATTTGGTCTCCGAGAAGGAGAGGGTTGTGCGGGTGGAGAGAATTGTCGAGCAACAACGTGCCGACTTGGAGAGGCTGGCTATGAAGTTGATGGACGAGTTCTTTAGCAGCGACGGATTTAGGAGTGCGGCGCTTGTTTGCGTGGAGGATTTTGTGCGCCACTTTGTGTACGGGGAAATGTTGAAGTTGGGGAAACTGTACCCTTTTGCGCCCGAGATGGTGGGGTTCGCCAAGGTCAAGGACGAAGAGGCGCAGCCCAAGGTTCTGAAGGGGTATACGTGGGACAGGGCAATGGATAGGCTGCGGAACCCCGCGGGTGAACTAGTGCCGGGCAACATAAGTCTATTGAGGGAAGAGCCGGTGGCGATCCCGTATTATTGGCGTCTTGTTGCTGCCTGGCCGGACGATATTTGGGTGCGTCCTTTCTCCGAGGCTGATGTTGGCAATGGAGCCGGAGCCAGCAACGCAGCTCGTTCTATCGTCCTTTCCTTGGAGGGAAACAATGCGCAGGACCTCGGGGTGGTTATCGAGGAGGAAAAAGACGGCGAGTAATGGAGGTATGGTCTCTGATTTGCTCCGTTGACGCGTACGTGTGTGTTCGTTCGGTGTTATCTAATCTGCTGTTTATGTTTATGCAGGCCTTAGGCGGGATGTGAAGTGTCAGATCGGGGAGCTGCTGGAAGGCGTATCGAAATTTTAATTTATTTGCCTCGTTCTTTGTTTCGTTTAATCGTAGGACCCCCAAGATGTTGGGGGACTAACAGAATCGTTGTAACTTTTGTCGGGTAACTTGGTCGAGATTGTTGCTCGACCGCCCGAATAACACTATGTTTTATGTATGTTCTTGCTTTAATGTGCTTGTTTGTAGTGTTTTTGTTGTGGTTCTGTAGAACCTCTTTACTTAAACATGATCGTGTGATCCTGCAGGGTTGGTCAATCTCGGGTGGACTTATTCCGTTCAATTGTCAGGGAATTTCAACGAGATTACCTCGTATTCTGTACAATTATTTAGCGTCGCCTTTCGTTATTTATCGATATTTAACTGCCAGTTCGGTTCCCAATCTTGTAGTGTTATCAATTTGGAGAGAAAAACAGTTTCATTACCTCACGCAGTTTCTTCCCGCGATCTCTTCGGGCTTGTAACATTTCTAGTCATCTTTATTCGCCCAATAGCGCTTGTCTTCCGAGTTGGCGTGCTTGCGGGAGTTCAGGGAGGAGTTTCTGCATTCCTTTAGGTGTCCTTGTATTTCGTTTTTGCTCCTTTGAGATTTTGTTCGGGCATATTGCTATGCTTGTCGGTTGTTTTGTAGAGCCAGTAGAGATTTCCGCGAGACTTGTTGTTCAGACATGTTGCCATGCCTTTTAATTGTCTCGTGGTGCCAGTAGAAAATCCTGCGAGACTTGTTGTTCGGGCATGTTGCCATGCCTTTTAAGTGTCTCGCAAGGCCAGTAGATTATTCGCGCTCATTCCGCAAGACTTTTGTTTGCGCCTATTGGATAAGCAAGCTCGTTGTCTTGCAGAACGACGGAATGTTTATCCGGTTTGTGCGTGTTCGTTGCCCCGTCGGGCTTTTGCTTACGCTGTGTGTCGGGATCCTCGGAGAGATTTTTTCGTTACCCCGCGGGTTTCCGTTATTGTATCTCCCCAAGGCAGGGTTATGCGCGTTCATTATCCCATTAGGGATTTCGTTCGCTTTTTGCATAACCGTCCCTTTAGTTTCGCGAGTCATGTGCATTCTCTTTGCAGAGTTTTCGTTCGCACTTTTGTGACTCGCGCCTGTTTTGCCATGTTCGGGAGTCACGTGTATCTGTTCATACTATCGTGACTCGCGCCTGTTTGTGAGTCATGTGCATTCTCTTTGCAGAGTTTTCGTTCGCACTTTTGTGACTCGCGCCTGTAATCTTTTTGAAAGATTGTCTTGGTGCTTCTCTCTTCAGGACCTTTGACCTGAGACTAGCGCGAGTTTTCCTTGCGGGGCGCATAGCGTGTACTCGTCCGGACTTTCCACGGTTAGCGCGCGTTCGCTGTTACGGAAAAGTTGTTTCGGGCTGTTTTATGCTCTAAGGTCTTTGGTCCAAATCTTGGTATGGTGATTGTTGGCGAAACATTTGTTGCCCGTAGGCTTTTATTTCTCTGTTATAAGAAGCGTTGTTTTATTGCTGAGGCGTTCGTTGCCACTTGGGCTTTCGTTTTATCCTCTTTTAGTGCAATAATTTCTTTTTGTTGAAACATTAGCTGCCCGTGGGCTTTTGTTTGTTCTTGTTATGATCAGTTGTAGGGGGATCCCGACGGCAATTGCGTGCCGTCGGGTCCCAAATTTGTTAGTCAACATGACAAACAGCGGGCCGTGCTTATAATATCGCACCGACACCCTCGATCATACACGGTCGTTCCCGTGTTGGTGGTCCAAAAGTACAAAGTACCGGGCCGTGCTTATAATATCGCACAGGCTCCCCTGACCTTACATGGGCATTCCCATGTCGGTCCCAAAAAGATACAAAAGATAATGATTACATTTTTACAAGCGGCCTGTCCGCTGCTATGCCTGTTCTACTACCTCCCTCTTTTTTTTTAAACATAAAATTTCCGAAGGTGGACGATGGTCCAGGGTCTGGCGAGCATTCGTCCGTCGGGACCTTCGAGTTCATAGGCTCCTTTGCCGCAGGCGCGAATTATCCGGAAGGGGCCTTCCCAATTGGGTTGAAGCTTACCAACATGCTGTCCGGCAGCCTCGACCTTTTTGAGTACTAGTTCACCCGGTTCGAATGTCCGGGGGGACACGCGTTTATCAAAGGCGCGTTTGATCCTTCGCTGGTATTCTGTGGTTCGGATGTGGGCCTTGTCTCGGAGTTCTTGTGCCAGCTCGAGTTCCGTGGCTCGTGCTTCTGGGTTGCTTTCTGTGGAGTAGGCCGTCATCCTGAGGGAGGGTGCAACGAGTTCGAGAGGTGTGACGGCCTCCATGCCATACACAAGGGAGTACGGTGTCTGTTGCGTGGCTTCACGGGGGGTGGTTCTGTACGCCCAAAGTATTTCATCCAGTTTGCTGGGCCAATTCTTCCTATTAGAGGCCACCTTCTTCCTCAATCCATCCAGAATAGTTCTGTTGGTGACTTCGGCCAGACCATTGCTAGCAGGGTGGCTAACCGAAGTAAAGTTGCTGCGGATACCTAGCTTCTCCAGGAAGGACATGGTGACATCTGCATTGAACTGCGTGCCGTTGTCAGAGATTAGTGCGTGTGGTATGCCAAAACGGCACACGATATTCTGCCATATAAAATTTTTGGCGGCTTCTGCCGTGATGTGGGCTAGTGCTTTGGCTTCGACCCACTTTGTGAAGTATTCCACAGCCACTATAATCCATTTTTGTTGTTGGGCGGCCATAGGAAAAGGACCTAGGATGTCGATCCCCCAGAGGTCAAAGGGCCAAGCTCCCGAGATTGTGATCATGTCGTAACCTGGGACGCTGGACAATCGGTAATGATATTGGCACCTTTCGCATTTTCGCGCCATATTGGCCGCGTCTTGCTGCACTGTGGGCCAATAGTATCCTGCGCGCAGGACTCTCTTGGCCAGAGTTTTCGCTCCTTGATGGCTACCACAGAGTCCCTCGTGGACTTCCTCCAGCATTGCCTGAGCATCATTCTCTCCGATGCACTTAAGCCATGGCCGGGCGTATCCCCTTTTGTATAACTGATGGTTGTAGATAGAGTATAAAGGGGCAATTTTCTTCAGTCTCCGGGATTCCAGTGGGTCCTCGGGTAAGGTTCCCGAAGTAAGGTAGGCCCACATGGGGGCGTACCAGGTATCTTCGGGCTCATTGACAACATAGGTTTCTTTGACGCCATCCGAAATACTCGACTCGGGGATGTCCATTACTATCACGGGGCGGTCCTTGTCGAGGTTTCCTGCGGCCCCCAGTTTAGAGAGGGCATCGGCTTGGCAGTTCTGGTTTCTGGGCACGTGTTCTATCACCACCTTATCGAACTGTTCTTTCAAAGAATGGAACCTCTCTCGGTATCGTCGCAATCGGTCGTCATGCACACGGCACTCTTCGTTAATTTGCCTAACCGCCAGTTCGAAATCACTGTGGAGGTGGACTTGTCGGGCTCCCAGCCCCGCGGCCAACTTGAGGCCTGCTATCATGGCTTCATACTCGGCAGTGTTATTAGTTACGTGGAACTGGAAGTGGAGTGCGTAGTTGAGTGTTTCTCCTTGGGGGCCTGTGAGAGCAATTCCTGCCCCCGCTCCCTGATGGGAGGAGGCTCCGTTGACATAAAGCGTCCACTTGCCTTCTAAGTCATCCGGGGCCCCTGAGTACTCCGCGATAAAATCCGCGAACACTTGTGATTTGATGGCACTCTGGGGGTGGAACGTAACATCGAATTCCGTTAGTTCAAGCGCCCAAGCTAGCACGCGACCCGAGGAATCGAAGTTCGCGAAAGCCTTCTTCAGGGGCACTCCAGTGTACACTTTGATTGGGTGAGATTGGAAGTATGGTCTCAGTTTTCTTGCCGCGATGATAAGGGCATAGGCCGCCTTCTCTAGTTGTGTGTACCGAGTCTCGGCATCCCGGAGCACATGGGACACGAAATATATGGGTTGTTGCTCGCGTCCTTCTTCCCGCACTAACGCGGCACTGACCGCATGGTTGGTGGTGGCTAAGTACACAACCAAGGTGTCTCCTTCTATGGGTCTGCTGAGGCAGGGCGGGCTAGCCAGGTACCCTTTCACTTTGTCGAAAGCCATCGCACATTCCTCTGTCCATTCAAATCTGGCTGACTTGCGCATTTCCTTGAAGAAGGGGAAGCAGACATCGCCAGACCGGGCGATGAACCGGTTTAGTGCTGCCAGCCTGCCCGTAAGTGACTGAAGTTCCTTGAGGTTTCGGGGGGGTTTCATGTCTAGGATAGCCTGTGATTTGGACGGGTGTATCTCTATGCCTCTCATGGACACCATAAATCTGAGAAATTTCCCTCCCGTTAGGCCAAAGAAACTCTTCTTAGGATTGAGTTTCATGTCCGCTTGATTGAGTGTAGCGAAGGTCTCGCGCAGATCTCGAACGTGATCCAGGTCGGACATACTCTTGACTAGGAGGTCATCTACATAGGCTTCTACGTTCCGACCTATTTGCTCGTGGAACACCTTATTCACCATTCTTTGGAAGGTGGCCCCTGCATTCTTCAAACCGAAGGGCATCACGCGGTAACAGTATAACCCGGAGTGGGTTGTGAAGGCAGTTTTATCCTCATCTTCTGGGCACATTCTAATCTGATTGTACCCCGAGAACGCATCCATGAAGCTCAAGAATACATGCCCGGAGGTGGAGTCTACTAGTTGGTCGATCTTGGGTAAGGGGAAAGGGTCCATAGGGCACGCCTTGTTCAAGTCGGTGTAGTCTATACACATTCTCCAATCCCCGTTCGCTTTTCTCACCAGCACAGGGTTCGCCAACCATTCCGGACAAGTCACGTTTCTAATAAAACCAGCTTCTAATAGCTTGGCTACCTCGGCCTTTACTGCCGAACGCCTCTCGGCCCCCATGTTTCTTCTTCTCTGAACCACAGGCTTCGCGCCCGGTTTGACGTGCAGCCAGTGCTCGGCTATAGATTCCGGGATTCCAGGCATGTCTGCGGTGGTCCAAGCAAACACTGCCAGGCTTTCTCGGAGGAAGTCAATCAACTTCTTCCTTGCACTTCCCTGGACGGCCTTACCGATGTTCAGGATTTTGCCGTCACCGAGGTCGACCTGGTCAACCTCATCGGCCGGCTCAAGGGATGTCTTCAACTCTTCTCTGTCAGTGGGATCCAAAACCATGGGTGTGTTCGGGGGTAAGAACTCTCTGCTGGATTGCAAGCGTGAGTTAGCGAGACCTGATCTCGCTTTTGCTTTCACGTCCACTTGATGGACCGCCCCTCCTTGTCCTCCGAGGGAGGTTTGATAGCACTCCCGAGCCACCTGTTGTTGCCCACACTCCTCCCCCACACCATGGTTGGTAGGGAATTTGATCTTCAAGTGGGGGGAAGACACTATGGCTCCGATTTTGTTCAAAGTGCTCCTACCAAGGATTGCATTGTAGGCGGACGGGGCGTCCACGATGAGGAAGTCTACCATAACTTCGGTGGTGCGGGGCAAAGATCCAAACGTCACTTTCAGTTGGGCGACCCCTTTTGGCCGGAGGGAATCGCCCGTGAACCCCACTAGTGGTGTTACTTTTCTCCGTGACTCGCCCAGCTGCATTCCCATCTTCTCGAAAGCTGAGAGGAACAGGATATCAGCCGAGCTCCCCGTATCCACGAGGATTCGTTTGACTCCAAACTCCTCTATCTTGAGTCTCAATACTACGGGGTCATCGTGAGGCCATATCACGGTGCCAAAGTCTTTCTCGGAAAAGCATATGGCTTCATCCATCCGGGGTCTCTTTCTTTCAAGGGGCCTCTCGATATTCAGTATGGTAGGGTACGACTTGATGGTGGTTCGGTTGTGTTTTTCGGGAGCCGCCACCCTGTGTCCTCCACTAATAACATTGATTTCTATACTCGGCCGCCTGCCTGATGTTCCCGGTCCTTTTCCCTTGCCCTCGTCGGGCTTGGGTCCCGAGTGTTCACGCTCTTTGTAATCATCCCGATAGGAGGCTTTCTTTTTATCCTGGACCTCCCCATTGTACTCTTTCGCAAACTTTTGGAAAAACTCTGGCACTATATATTCGATCAACTTTCCTTCCCTTGCCATCCTTTCCAACACGTCTTTCAGCTGGAGGCATTCCCCCGTGGTGTGTCCATTGAAACGGTGGAACAGGCACCTCGCAGTCCCGTCCTTTTTCTCAAAAATACGCTTGCGTAGCGGTCTCGGGACATCAGGCATGTCCTTTATTACTAGGTACATTTCGCTCCTCTTCTTGATAAAAGGGGCATACCGCACGTAGTGGGGTCGGTAGCCCTCTCTGCCGTCTTCGCGCCGTTCTTCTTGGGTATTTCTCTTTTGTGGTTCTCGTTTTCGAGACGGGCCGCTGTCGGGCTGCCGGCCGCGTTGCTGCGGTTTTGGGGATCTGGACCGCGGCCTGGCGGACTGGACAGCATCCTCCTCGGCCCGGATGTACCCTTCGGCAAAAGCCAGGAGCTCTGGTAAACTCTTGAATTCTCTTTTTCGGGCATCATACCGGAGAGTGCCCGGTCCTCCTTGCCAAAGTCCATTCAGTATGGCCGCCAGGGCGATGTCCTCACTGTAGTTTCGGACCTCCCTAGAGGCCTTCACGAACCTATTTACGAAAGTCCGAGTTGTTTCTTGGGGTCCCTGAACATACTTCAACAGGGAGTCACATGTCGCTCGTGGGGGCCGGAGCATGTCGTAGCGGGTCAGGAAAGCTCTCGACAGTTGATCAAAGGTTTTTATCGATCCTTGCCTTAATCTCATGTACCATTCCCAGGCCTCCCCAGTCAAACAAGTGGTGAATATGCGACACGCGACAGCGTCCGATGCTCCATGCAGTCGGAGCCTTTCGTAGAACCCGTATACAAAGTTCTGGGGGTCCTGGATATCTCCGCTACCTTGAAAACAGGGAAGGCCAGTGGGGTATTTGAAGTCACCCATGGGGGCCTTGTAAAGTTCCGGGGCTAATGGTCCTTCCAAAATATTCGTCGACCCGGAACGAGTCCCTGCTCTCCTCCTCTCCCTCTTAGCTATCTCTTTCTCCACCCCTTTTTTGATCATTGTGTCTATCATTGCCATATTTACTCCTGCCGCCTCCGGTGGGGTGAGTGGTCTTCGTCGCCTCTTAGGGGGTGTTCGGCGACGCTCTTCTCGCGAGTGGCGAGACTGATCATCTTTCCTCGAGTGGTGGGACTGATCGTCTTTCTTCGAGTGACGAGACCGTTCCTCGGTGTGTTTGGTGGGGCCTTCTCGAGTCCGCTCTGTTCTCGCTCGGCCGGCGCTCCTTCTCGAGCTGGCCGCCGCGGACGAGCCTTCGCTCTCTTGCCGTTCGGCCCCGAAGGATAACCTCCGTCTTGATCCACCAACCTGTCTCGTTTCTCCCTCGCCTATCAGGGTCTCAAGTTCGGGGTCAGGATTGTCAAAATCACCGTCTGTGTTATGTAGACTGGGCTCTGGGTTGTTCGATCCAGGTCCAGCTCGGATCAATTGTACTACAGGCGGTGGGGGGTGAATCATTCGTACCCCGGGTGCTGAGGTGGGAGTTTGGGGATAGTATGGTAGGTTGGGGTCGGCCTGGGGAGGGTATTGTGCTAAGGGGGCAGTTTGGTACTGTGGGTATGGAGAGGCATATTGCGGGTATGGAGGATAGTTGTAAGGAGGTGGGTACACATACGGTGGAACATACGGAGAGTGGTACTGGGTGTAAATCATCTGGTTTTGTGTGTTTTGGGGGGTCGAACCGATCGGCCCGGTGGTCTGGGCGGTCACTATAGTCGAGTCGATCGGCCTTACTATTGGTGTGGAAACTCCGAGGGACTCCAAGTTTATCCCGGATGGGTTAACCGGTATCCCTTCGAGGGGCATTCCCAAGGAGGGGTCCGGCGGGATGGCCGGGTTAGGAGTCTTCTGACCCAATTTGGCGAGGGGGTTTTTGCTCGTTGCCCCCACAGTCGGGTCATCTCGGGGAGTCTTCTTCGAGGGCTCTTTGGGTCGAACGCCCGAGGTTAGGTCGGTCGGGGGGCTTCACGTTCTCAGTTCGTCGGTTAGATTGTTCCGTCCGCCGAGCTGCCTCCTCGGAAGCAATCTTACCCAAGTCGGTCTGTTTGGTTACGGAAGTCATCTTGCTTAGTTGAGGCTGGGGGCCCCAATGAGACTGATACGTCCCTTCCCCAAGGGGCCGGGCCGTACTTGGACTCGGTCCAGTAGAGTGCAGGCACGCCCCGTTTCTGGAAAGCAGGCCGTGCGGGGATTGGGTGCTAATCGCGCGGCCCGTCTCGCCTTGGGCGATGCGGGTCGGGATGGCGTACACGCAGGGAGTCGGAGGGGTATTAACGCTCTAACCCTTTTTGATACCTCTCCAGACTCAGAATGTGATAAATGCGATCCCCTTTTCTGGGGGGTTCTTTGCCTTATATAGGGTATGCCCTACTGTAGCGGGGTCTTGTCAGCATTAATGACAAAGACTCGCATACTGTTGAGGGTGTCCGCATATTAGGCTATAAAGTTTGCGCAGTCAGTCTCAAGCCGAACCGCAAGGTCGCGTGTTCAACCTTTCTGGGCTGTTCGGCGCGCTGGGCTTTGAGCCTTGTTGTGCTCAGTTCTGGGCGGGCCCTTAAGAGGGCTCGGAGTCTCGGTTTGTGCTTCGCCTCAGGCTGGCCCCAGGAGAGGGTCCGAGTCCTGAGTAATTTCTGATCTCGGGTTGGCCCCGGGAGGGGGTCCGAATCCCGAGTGATTTCTGACTTCGGGTTGACCCCGGGAGGGGGTCCGAATCCCGAGTAATTTCTGATCTCGGGTTGGCCCCGGGAGGGGGTCCGAATCCCGAGTGATTTCTGACTTCGGGTTGGCCCCGGGAGGGGGTCCGAATCCCGAGTAATTTTTGATCTCGGGTTGGCCCCGGGAGGGGGTCCGAATCCCGAGTGATTTCTGACTTCGGGTTGGCCCCGGGAGGGGGTCCGAATCCCGAGTAATTTCTGATCTCGGGTTGGCCCCGGGAGGGGGTCCGAATCCCGAGTGATTTCTGACTTCGGGTTGGCCCCGGGAGGGGGTCCGAATCCCGAGTAATTTCTGATCTCGGGTTGGCCCCGGGAGGGGGTCCGAATCCCGAGTGATTTCTGACTTCGGGTTGGCCCCGGGAGGGGGTCCGAATCCCGAGTAATTTCTGGGCCGCGGTCTGTTTTGGGCCTGTTTATTGTGGACTTTGATCTAGAGATGTTTAGTTGGGTCAGGCCTGGGCCTTTTAAGGGCCATTGGCATATGGGCCTATCAGAGACAGTGTTAAAAACATAAAGAAATTTGTTACTTGTTAGAGTACTTGACAAATTGATCAAATTTTGACAATGCCTTTTATTTTGACAATGTTTTTTCTTATTAAAAATGTTCCGTTGAATTGTAATTAATAACGTATCATGACGATGTTTTTATCATTGTATAGCTAATGAGAACGGAGTAGGTCCGATGCCCATCGGACCTACTTTTAGATTCAACGAGCATGATGACCGTCCGATCTAATTTAAAATTTGTATGCACGAAAATTGAAACAAACACACACGAAGTTTAAAGCGCTCCGCACAAATCTTAAAGCAAATTGACGGTGATGAAACTCATCGAACCAGAGCATCGGACCTACTCTCAAGTAATAGCTAATAGCTTGAATTGTAATATTTTCAGCACATAACAAAAACTATGCCTTGCCAAATAAGTGTCATCTTTGGACTAGTCCAACTATTGTTTCAAAAACAATGTTTTACTATGAACAATTTATTCTAGTTTTTTACTTTGCTTGACATGTCATGTGTAAAATTTGAATAATTTCGCACACTCAATATAATGCTTTGATCAAGTTGCATAATATGATTTCTCAAAGGCAGATATTCTAACACCCAATTAAATCCAAGTAAATAATTTGAATATGAGGAGGGATCTACTTACAACATTTGTAGTTACAACATCTTAAAACAATTCGGTTTTGTGATTTTCAAAGTCCCAACAGTCGATCCAAACCGTTCAACATGATCTCTATATTAAAATGTGCTTGGAGATTAAATTTTACATTTTTTTGAATTTTTTTACTATTTATTAAGTATTTTACAAAACCGCTCTGTTTAGACAATTTTGAACCACTGAAAAACAGCTGTTTTATAAAATACTTAATATATAGTAAAGAAATTCAAAAAAAATGTAAAATTTGATCTCCGAGCACATTTTAATATAGATATCATGTTAAACAGTTTGAATCGACTGTTTAGACTTTGAAAATCACAAAACTGAATTGTTGTAAAATATTGTAACTTACAAATGTTGCAAGTGGATCCCTCCTCTTTGAATATTAACCTGACCCGAAAGGCCGAAACCAATCAATTAAATCAATAAACTGTGATCAGTACAACTCAGCCCAAAGGCCCAAACCCAAGGACTCAACAGGCCCAAAATCCTTAATTCTGGCAAATGGGCTAAAGCTTTTTCATATTTACTAGAATTTGCTCCATTTCATCTTTTGCTTAACTAAGACGAACGGATCAATTAAGTATGATTGATCATGTAAATCAAGACTAATTCATATTTTCAATCCGGATAAGTGGTTCAAGCGTCATAAACTTTTTCTTTACTTCAAGATAAAGTTTGGTTATCACGAGATTATGCGGAATGAGATTTTACGAGTACAAAAGCTCACAGATTAAATATGGATTACTCATAACTATACACTAAAATGATTACAAAAATGTGTTGAAATAAATATTTGATTTTACGTGAGAATGTGCTAAAATGAATGTGTATATCTATTAAATTTTTTTTGTGAAGAATTCGGTTTTCGTATGTAGACTTGCGAGCAGACAATGGTAATATGCATGTTACACAACAGCCGGTGCTATGTACTTGTATTTCCGTTTTTAAATTCAACTAGTGCATATGAATTGTTCAACATTCTCTTCGTATTAAAATGTACTTGCATATTACTTTTTTTTAATCTGTTATTGTTTTTTAGATAGGTAGAATATCACTTGATTTGAAAATCTGGATCATTCAAAATCAGTGATTTTCTAACTATCTAAAAAAATAGCAAAAAAATTTCTAAAAATATATAAAATTTGCTCTATTGTCTACAAGTATCTTTTTATATGAAAATTATATTTAACAATCCGAATCGACTATCTAAACATATAAATCCATCGCACATATCAATTCGTAATAATATGCATATTATCACATATTCTAGATCTATGTTGCACGGATACGGGTACGGGTATCGTATCGGATATGATACGGATACGGCGATACGGTAATTTTCAAAAATCAAGGATACGATACGTTTATTTTATATAATATTTTTTATTATTTTAATTATATTTATATGAATCAAATAGAGCAAAACAATACTATATCGAAATATATATTAAATATAGGGTAAATTTCGCTGGAGGTCACTAAATTTTGTCTCTCGTTACGAATTGGTCATATAACTTTGATTTATCTCTTCATAGTCACTGAATTTTTATTTTGTCCCAATCAAGTCACAATATAACTTTCCCATCCAAAATATTAACGGAATATAACTTTTCCGTTAGTATTTTGGACGGAATGAGCATATTCCGTTAATTTTTTGGACGGAACGAGCATATTCCGTTATAATTTGGATGGAAAAGTTATAGGGTGACTTGATTGGAACAAAATAAAAATTCAGTGACTATGGAGGAACAAATCAAAGTTGAGTGACCAATTCGTGACAAAGGACAAAGTTTAGTAACCTCCAGCGAAATTTACCCTTAAATATAATAAGTACTCTATTATAACAACAACATTACAGTGGTGTAGTGGTAGAAGGCTATGGTTATTATGCCTCAGATTCCAAATTCGAATCACGGTAGCAACAGGCGTATCCGTGCAACATAACTCTAGATTGAATCTGTATCATCTCAAATACTTGAGGTGCAAGTGATAAATTCAAATTGTTTTTTTAACGTTACACGAATCTCAAAACAGATCACTTATAGTTTCAATAGACTCTGAATTGAGTTTGATCCGACTATAATTAACGTGGGTCGTCCGTTTTTTTTTTAATTGCACAGCGGGGACACGGACTCTAGATTTATTATCCCTTCCCTTCTATGTTAACGACCGGTCCACTAAAACCTTGAGCGCCGAGATCAGTCGACTGGTGTCGCGTGCCCCTATGGGCAATTGCACATGCTTCAAGCCTAGCTCGTGGAAAAGACTCCCTCGTGGACCCCCCCCCCCCCGCGAACATTTTGCTACATGAAGCGAAACAAGACACACCGTAAAAAGCCAAAGAAAATTCGCCACGTATGAATTTCTCTTGTCGGTATTGCCCTTTTGCTTTCGGGGTTGTGATTAATAACTAAAGCGGTCCCTCGAGTACAAACAAAATAATATCACGTGGCCACGTTGGAATCTGAATATTTTAATAGTCGTGGTGCACATGATTTGAGCCACCCACCTGCTCATAAGCAACAAAGCACGTTTATTGTTCCTTGTCAATTTCATTTCCTTTTTATATATATTTTTTTTCATTTCTTACCGCAGGTATTTTTTTGTTCCTTGGATAAGGTCATCTCATTATAATCCCGCTTACCTAAAAATGGTGATGTAATATGTTTTTTTATAATTGTTGGATTTTCTCGTAATAAGGTGAAATGACTTTTCAATTAATAGAAGTGAAGTTCGTAACAAGTTGTTTGGTTAATTATTTGAAATTAATTATGGAGTTCCCTTTTGTGATGTGAGTAGTAATAAGAAAACCATCATATGTCTACATAAGATTATTCATTCTTGTCTATTTTATATAATTTAGAGTAGCACTATAATAATTTTATATGATTGATCTCCATTTACGTTTGATCCCTATAACTTGAAAGTTTGGCTCAGCCCATGTTCTCAATCATGCCTCTTACTTTTTTGATAATCTTCAGATGCAAAAATTCACAATTTTTGAAATATTTTACGTTGTCTATTTAAAAAGGGGTTGTGTTAGCGTCAAATCAATTAACAAGTACACGCAATATGCCTTCAATTTTTTATAATAGTTTAGTACAATGATTAACTAAATTGGTCCCGCGAGTACAACTGTGAGTATGAGAGTGTTAATTTTTTACTACTAAATCAAAGACTAGTTCTCAGAAGCATTAAAAAGGCACTCGTACTCACAGTTACACTCCATATGCCATTTTTCTTGTCATTTTTTTTTCAATTATTATCAACTAAATTAATCACTTACGCGTGCACTAATATCTTTGTTGTTTCTTAATGTTAAAATTTTTTTACCCATTTTTCAATTTTTGTAAATATTAAAATAATCACTTATTGATATCTATCTTGTAAATATTTAGCTATATAGGTATCAAGAATGAGATGGTAGGGCCGTAAGGTCCCGACATAATTAATTGTATTGTTCCTTGATAACTGCAATGATGGAATAGTTTTTCCTTTTTCTTTTTCTTTTTTGAAAAGGCCGAATAGCATTAAACAAAAAATACAGTACAAGAGAATTGTAGTACTAGTAGCACCATGCAAGTACAGAAAAAAAAAATACATATGGTACGTGTTCAAATTGTATACTAGGACCCACTCACTTTTACTGGTACATATAAGTAGACACTCTGTTATAGAAGTAAGTAAGAAAAAACAAAGAACTGATACATGCCAGTATGACCTGGCAGTCGTTCATGCTCAGATGGAGATTAGTGATCCATCAATCATCATTGCCCTCAACAAAACATACTGGGTGAAAAACAGAGTTTGAGATATTCAGAAGCAACACAACTCATTCACTGTATTATTAGAGAAAGAGGAGCAGATAGAAAGAAAAGAGAGAAAGTCTGGGTTAAGAGAGAGATCAGAAAAGACTTGAAACACGAGTACACGACTAATCAAATACAACAACAAATAACCCACAAACATTATTATATAGTAAACTATATATACAACTTGTTTCACTCACTCTTCCATTGCCAAAGAGGAGAAGAAAATATCAGGAAAATAAAATAAAAGATGAACCGCTTGTCTTGGAAAATAAGAGACTCCAGAATGACAAGAGAGACGAGGTCGTGACTGAAGCGAAGAGCGGGGACAAATCCACTAGGCAGGAGCATCTGCTCAAACGGAGGCCAGAGTAAAGAGCGGTGGACAGATCCACTTGACAAAAGCACCTGCTCGGGCGGATGAACATGACAGTATAAAGGAATGAGCCAGAGGGGAGGGGGGTTTGGAGGTGACGGAATGCGATAAGCGACACCGCTTTGATGAATGGATAGTGATAGGTGCTAATTGTTATATCGGTCCAAACCTATATCTTTAGAGTAAGATTAAAATGTATCATTAGTTTTGTACCCAATCATACCCCACATCTTTATCTCTGTTCTCAAAGTTCAAACAGTCGATATGAACTGCTCAATATGATCTCTATTTCAAAATGTGCATAGAGACCAAATTTTATTTTTTTTAGAAAAGTTTTACTATTTTTTTAGATAGGTACAAAATCACTTATTCTGAACCATCCAAAAACAATGATTTTGTACATATCTAAGAAAATAGTAAAAAACTATCCAAAAAATATAAAAGTTGGTCTCTAAGTACATTTTAATATGAATATCATGTTGAGCGGTTCAGATCGACTGTTTGAATTTTGAAAATGAAGATAAAGATGTAGAGTATGATTGGAACACAAAACCAATAATACATATTAACCCTACTCGTATCTTTATTTGCGTATGATGGTATTTAGCAAATACCATGCGTCCATGCTCGTGCAAATATACAGCTGGTATTTATTGCAAAAAAAAAAATTCTTAATTGGTATGTGACATGAAGTTACAATTCCGAAGACATGTTATTGTATATACTTAACTCTTACAATTAATTATTTTTCTAGTTATCATAAATATTTATCTAGTTTAATAAGATTGTGCTTGCTTTGTTATCACGTGTGCAATTATCATGGTCCTGAGCAATTATACCGAAAGGTAATTGTGGGTCTATTGTCACATCAATCAGATTACATATCTTTATTTTTGTGTTGCTTTGGTATGAATGATTATGATGTGTACATATAACCAGTTATTGTTAATGGAATTCACATCACCTCCGGTACCGTAATAGTTACTTGATCTGAACTGTTTTTTTTTAACTTGGCACGAATCTCAAAGCCTAATAATACTGCCCCCTCTGTCAGCCCGAATCCCAAACCGGCTGGGAGTTAATCTCAAACCGTAAAGTGATTTACGGGAACGGGGAATGGATATGGATCCATTGTTAATGGATACGTCTTGATAAAAAAAAATAACTCTAAGTGGAGGATTAAAATTTCTTTAATTTTTGGATCTCCATTGTACTTTCATTTTTAAAACTTTTTCACTTAAAATTTAAAATTTAAATATCAAAATAAATCGTTAGATATAATCTAAATCACTTTCTTTACGCACATGTAAAAAGTTATGGTATTTCAACTTTAATTTGATTGTTAGAGCTTACAAAAATATACTGACGTGAACAACTTTTGAACGTTAATTTTTCAACTTCGTGATTCATAGAAAAACAAAATTAAAATGTGTTATTTTTTATGTACATATTAAAAAAATAATACAGATTATATAAAAATATATAAGTTTTAACTTTTTTGTTATTATAAAATAAAAGAGGAGACATGATGAACAGTATTGGAACTCTTCTCTAACTTCAAATATAATATTTGAAGTTATAAATTTTGAGTTAATTGATATGTCTCAGCTCACTTTACCGAGTATAAATTACTATTTAATTGATTTACAAATAATTTTAAATTACGTTGAATTAAGTTTAATTCACGTTTTCATGGTTCAAACTGTCGATCCGAACCGCTCAGTATGATATCCATACTAAAATATGTATGGGAATGAAATTTTATAATTTTTTTGAATTTTTTTACTACTTTTTAAGATGGATAGAAAATCACCGTTTTTGAACGGTTCAGAAACAGTGATTTTGTACCTATCTTAAAAAGTAGTAAAAAAATTCCAAAAATTATAAAATTTTCATCTCCAGACATATTTTAGTATATCATGTTGAACGGTTCGGATCGAAAGTTTTAACTTTAAAAATAAATATATAAAATATAAAATATGATGAAATATAAAAAAATATGAGATATTGAAACCCTCCTCTACATAAAATATATTTATAAATAAATCACTTTCATGTGCCAAATAAATAAAGCCAGAACCTACGACTTATCTGAAATAAATACAAAATAAAATCAATAATATACCCAGCTTGATCACGTGTCAGAGACCCCAATTCTAGAAAGTACAGCTAAAAACAAAATAAATTAAGGGAGAATTTCATATATATAGCACTCAAAAACTTTAAAATTATGTATTTACCACTCCAAATTTTATAATTACGTATTTACCACTCTAAATTCTAATAACTCACATATTTATCCAATATAACTTAAATATATACTAAATATATTCAAAACTCAAATTAATTATGTGTAAAATTTTAGAAACTATAATTAATCAAGGATTAATTAAAACTGGACTCAATCACCCTGTACACGCTCTGACAATGAATAATAGCATTAAGTCGTGCTTCTCCGACCACCCCCAACATGTCTCTTGTCACCATCTCATTCCAGCCAAATTGCGACAACAACCTTGACCAATCCTTCTCCTACCACCCCGCGCAAGCAGCCAACCGCAACCGCTAATACTGTAAGAAGTTGGCTGTAATCATGAGATAGCAGGTCATGCGGGAGACAACAAGAGAGGTTATAATGAGCATGCAATGGACGCAGACGAGAGCTGGAGAAGACAAGAGTACAATATGAATGTGGAGAATGAGTCCAGTTTTAATTAATCCATAATTATTGTTGTTTTTAGATTTTTCAACATAAGTAATTTTAAAGTTTTTGAGTGGTATATGAAATTCCCTCCTAGGTGGGAATTGTTCTTTCGACGCCTTTGAGCGAGACTTTCCAGTGCTGAAATTTCACATCCTCTCCATTATCAGAAAAAGAAATCTTTTACAATTAGTAGATCCGGACCGTTCTTTTTAACTTGGCACGAATCTCAAAGCCTAATAATATTGCCCCTGCGCCAGCCTGAATCTCAAACCGGCTGAGATTTAATCTCAAACAGTAAAGTGAGAGGAATCTTCTACGGTACCTGGGAGGAGCTGAAGGAAAAGTATCCTCCCAGGTACCGTAAAAGATTCCCCTCACTTTACGGTTTGAGATTAACTCCCAGCCGCTTTGAGATTCGTATCAAGTTAAAAAGAACGGTCCAGATCCACTAATTCTAAAAGATTCCCTATTACGGTACCGGGGAGGATCTAAATTCGGAGCTGAATCCGCCAAAACGAACTTATCAGTTTAAGATAATGTTTGATTTTTTTTTTTTTTTTTTTGCGAGTAAAGGTTAGAGCTGAAATCACTCAATTATTTATAATTCACAGAAAAAAAAATTGAGTTTTGATCATGTAACTTTGAACACGGGTATTATTTTTGGCACTAGAGAACACTGGTATTGTTTTTATCACTAGACTAAAACTAATTTTCGGTGATGTTTGATTTTTATTCAATTTAAGGATAATTATATTGTTTATTTTATTTTACTTTTCTGGTTTATACTTTGTTTGATAGTTTGAGTTATTGTTTAAACTAATATTTTTGGAGGAACAAGATGTTGCAAAATTAATATATGTTTATAATCGTAGACCTTACCAGTGTTGTAAAAAATGTTCGTTTAGGCCGATTAATCGGCCGATTAGTCGTTTGCGATGGTAAAACCGTTACGGATTTTTCCGATTAATTGGTCGATTATTTCCGATTATGGCCGATTATTTCCGATTAATCGCTTGACGGTACTCTGTCTGTCCGACGACCGCATACCGTTATTTACAACACTGGACCTGGACCTTACAGACGGGAAGATATGGTTGTCCCTCCCTTGGCTTAAAAATTTGTATCTTTGAATGTAGTCCCTGCTATTAGTATTTCACTATTTAAATAACATAAACTGATATTATTTTTGTCAAATCATTTAATTTTACATGATTTTTGAAAAAAAAAAAAAATGAAACCTCACATGAAAAATGGTAAGAATAAGAATTAAATCTTGTTGCTCTTACATGTCCAATATTATTTTTTGTCGCTCCAATTGACTCACCGATATCATTTTGGAAGAAAAACAAGTGTGTGTATGAACTTTTCAATAAAAGACAGTTATATTTAATATTTTTTAATAAATGGAGCATGCTTAAAAGTTTCAAATACTTTAATAAAAAAATAAAATAAAAAGAGATATATAAAACTAATAAAATACAAAAATATATTTAGTTTAAAAATATATGAAGGTGTTAAAGACTTCCATAATCGAGTTTGTATTCACTCTAGTACCGTACCAAATTTTTTTTTTTGTGACCCAAAATCGTGAATATAATTTACGGTTTGAATATATTTAGAATTGCAACCCAGCATGGTGTAGATTTTAAAATTAATTATTTATTTTGAATATTAATAAAAATTTCGGGCATTTGAACCCTCCTCGTTATAGATATAGAAATCCGGCCGAGCTTTTTGAATTCAATGTCTATTATAGAATTTAAATTCATTTTGAGATTCGTGCCATATTAGAAAACAGTCCGCATTTAAAAATTCTACGATACCGAACTGGATATGAATTCTACGTAATCCTAAATAACATCGGTCCCACCAGGTGGCGTGCATATAATTATATAAATTATCATCGCTTCTAAGTTCCAACCAACATAATAAATATTATATTCTAGTCTTTACTTTTAAGTTTATAACAGAACTTCCCTCGCACCATTTTCTATTCGCATGGCTACATCATGTAATTAACATTTTCCCACCAAATTTCTCACGAATATTGTTAATTTTTAATTATTATGGAAAATATAAATAAAACAACAAATATAATGTAAAAAATAATTTCAAATACCAATTCCTTCGACTCTGTGCCCCTAGGTACCTGAGGTGCAATTTTAGAAAACGGACAATTCAAATTATTTCTAGTCGGATTAAACTCAATTATGTGTCAATTGAGATTGTAGGAATTTGCTTTGAGATGCGTGCCAAGTTAAAAGAAAAGTCCAGATTTATCACTTGCACCTCACGCATCTAGGGTGATACGGATTCAATTTCTTCAAGAATTATTCCCGCCGAAATTTTTAGTTTTACCATTTAAAAAAAAAAATTAAACCGAATAACTATGGTTTGGTTAGAATTTATTTTTGACACGGTCGCAATGTAAAATTGCGGACAAAAATTGGGTGTCCGTAACTTCACATTGTGGACACATTTTATGGTCCAATCCAATTATTTTCTTGATCAATCAGTGGTGAAAACCAAAATTTTGAGAAAAAAAAAATATGAAATGTGTACTCAACGCGAAGTTGCTGACACTCAATTTATGTTCGTAATTTTACATTGCAGTCTTGTTAAAAATAAAATTCTGATCATATTGTGGTTATTTGGTTTATTTTTTTAAATGATATTTTAAAAATTCCGGTTATTTCCGCGAATGGAGCAAATAGAAAATAAATCAAGATGATATAGAGAAATATAAAATTATAGTTTTGGAATACCACATGTAATTTGGCGTAACTGCTGTCAGCTTCAGTCTGCACGGGAATCAAGGCGTGGTCAAATAAGCCAGCTAGGAACACATCTGATGGTTGATCTTCTGCTACTAATATATGTAGTCTAGTCTGTGGGTGTAGCTGTAGTCAACTTAATGGAATGTTTCGTGACCCGCTACAGTAATGTTTATTGAGCAATGTACACAGGGACGAGTCCTTGCCGCAATATTAAGAAAAGGCGGCTGCCCTGAACAGCGTTCATACGAAATTTCATTAAAAAAAGGCGGCGTATTGGTAAAATGAAAAAAAAAAACCCTATCCGAAACAGTACTGTTAGGGGTGTAAACGGAGCGGATAATGCTAATGCCAAATTGGTATATGTCTTTCAATGAGCGGATACGGATACGAATACGGATAATAAACATATATTAAAACTCAAAATCATATCTACCTTAACCAAATAAGGATACGGAGTGGATAATCTCCGAATACGGATACAGAACAGATAATTGTCGGATATTGAGTCATATGTATTTTAAGATATAACTACAAATTAATAAAATTCAAATATGAAATCCTTTCAGCATTATAACACGTTCGATTTACAATATATAAAAGATATAAGATCCGGATCTCTATTAAAAATTAGTCTCACTAATGAAAAGATATAAAAGTGAGACATCATATATAGAAATCGCTATGGATACGGATACGGATATATGCGGATATCCGCTCCGTTTAGAGATATAAAAATTTATCTGTTTCCGTATCCGTGTATTTTGACTATGTTCAATATATATCCATATCCGTATCCGTTAAGTATCCGCTCCGTTTAAAACGGATACGGAGCGGATTCGGACCGGATAATCCGGATCCGTTTACACCCCTAAGTACTGTTCCTTTTCTATTTCATATAAAACAAAAATATATAAAAAATGGAGAAAATACACTTTCGATTTTATCTTATGATTGTTGAATAACATATTTGCAGCACTTGTTATAGCACTTATGTGTGTTTTCCAAAACTAACTAATTATAACATCTACATATTTTCAATTATTATTATCTTTCGGAATATAGTTGTCAGAGACTATCAATTTTATTAAAAACTATTATTCATAGTACAACAATTCTAGTAGCACCCTAAAATTAATATCTTACAACGGAGAGCAAGTTGGGTCCGATGGATTTCGGGACCGTCCAATCTACTTTAAGATTCATGCGCACGAATTTTAAAGCATATGCGAAAGTTGCGGGCACGAATCTTAAAACATATCGGACGGTCATCGAACTCACTTTGAGTCCGATGGCATCAGACCCAAATTGACCTCCTCAGCGTACCAACTTTTTTTTTTTGATAAAAGACATAATTGTCCATTTCATTAACATGAAATCAAAGTTACCTAGCATCATGACTATAAAACCAAAAGGAGTTAATACAGAGCAAAATACAAATGCTCTGTGCTTAATGGTCCACCAAAATACAGTCATTAAAAATCAACTTTCTAAAACTAAGCCACATATTAACGGGCTGAGATAAATCTGAGATCCTAAACGTGGATCTGTACAAAATTTATAAGTCTTCATTCTGCACTAAGCTAGAGATCCAGCATCACTTCCTAAAGTCAGCATCTAAGCTTCCTCTTCCCCTCCATTGTTAGTATCACCGCCCCTGGTAAACCACCATTTGGTTGTCAGAGGGGTCCCAGACTCTCAGTGGTATGGCATTAAGTTCATCAGGCAACCATTCCTCTGCAGCCTTATTAATTCTCTTATCCATATGTCCTGCTCAATATTCAAACACAGATATAATGAGTAATATAATAGATTTAACAGTTTTACTATTACTAGATTGAAAGCATATTTAATTTCTATGCTTTCAAATAGTCTAGCAAACTGCACTGAATATAACCAGGAATCCTAGCTGTTGTATTGTACTGAGATGATCTGCAAAATTAAAAATATCATTACATATATGTCAATCATTGAAACTTTTTTGACTCCGTCTAACCAAAATCATATTTTTTTAGCTTGTTGACACAAAAGAAATAGATGGTTGATATCTTCATTATTGTTACAGCGTACTAATTAAGTGGTGTAACTCTGCCTGTGTAGTTTCTGCATAGACTGTCCCAAGTCATGAAGGAGTAGAGTCGTGATAGGTGTGGCCAGCCAACAACAGACCAATGATCACAACTAAAACCCACAAATTATTATTTGAAGTTTTAATAGAAGTTGATGAATAAAAAGCAACATGATATGATTTCACGAATAAAAAATCATCGTTTTGTAGCAAAGTCTTGTTTTCATCATTTCATTCCATGTTGTGGACCTATTTTTTTTTTATTTTTTTTTCGCAGAACCGCAAACTGATGCTTTCATATTTGGAAGAAACAAACTGGAGAGGTACGGTGTACAGTTAACCAAGGGTCCGATTCAATGTACTGGAGAGGTACGGTTTCTGGGTAACAGGAGAGGACCAACTGCTGCGATCCGTTCGGGACCTTGCAAGATCTCGAGGCACACCGAATCAGTATCCTCCAGGTACCTGACTCAGGTAAATTGAAACGGACGGTCCAGATTAATCCTATCTGGGCTAAATTCAATATGATGCCTACGGAGACTGTAGAGGGGTCTGTTTTGAGATTCGTACCATGTTAAAAGAACCGATCATAATTTGCTTGAATCAGGTAACCTGAGGTGATGTGAATTCGAGGCACACCTGCCGAAGCACAGAAGAGTGCTTTAAATATGAATAAATTCAAGATGCAGAAAATCTTAACAGTAACAAGTAACAACACAAATGAACGGCTGCGATTAAGTTTAATTAGATCATCTAAATTGCTGGTAAGGTACCAGTCCAAATATTCAATATTCATCTAAAATCATTTTCAAGGTCATTATTTTAAGCATATACCGTTGAGTAGGTGATTCCATGATTATCAATTGTTTTTATTCCGCCAAATTCTCAAACTTTTTCCACGGACTAATTAATTAATTTTTTTTTTTTTTGACAATCATTACGAACTTTTAATTTGTGAAAATCACCTCTCCAACCGTTTTTATTTGTTGTGATAAATAACCAATATACCCTGAAAAATCATGTTTCATTAATTTAAAGATAAAGTAGAAACTTTATTCTAAAATAAAGTTTAACAAACAAATATACATTAAATGTACGAGCAATTAGTTTTTATATTACATTTCATATGATAAATTTCATCTCGTAAAATAACATTTTTCAAAATGGGTACAGTTAGTATATTAAAACATAAAACTAGAAAAATATTTAATAAATATTTGTTATTTCTACTTTCCAATTGAAAAGGTATAGATTTTCTAAATCAATACAATAATTTTATTTTTCTTAATTATTCTACAAGGTAATCGGTGTATATTTTTCCATATCCATATCTGTTAAGCTAGCGAAAAAATCTTTATCCTTAGCTGCATTCGATAAGCTAACAACAAAAAAAAACTCTTACATGTTCCGTCTGATTAAATGAAATACGGATCAAATAATCAAATAAAAGTGTGCAATTAACATTCCGCATTTAAAATAAAAAAATATTGAATGCATTAGTACTCGATGTAAATAAATTATATATACTCATTACATGTAAAATTAGGGTGTTCTTAAGTTCATTGAGGACCTGGTGAGCTTAACTCCAAAATCTATCATATTAGCTTCAAATGACGTATCCAAACTTCTAACACTGATCCACTTCATGAGTTATACATTTACATGCACATTTCATAATTTTTTTAATTAATTTAGTATTAAAATTAAGAAATAAAAAATTATGAAAAATAAATGCATAGTAATTTACTTATAAAGTTTCTTTTTTTTACCGGCATGACTTTAAACTCAAAATTTTTAATTTTTTTAAGGTCAGTGGCTTTAATGCCTACTAACAATTTGATTGATAAAAAAAATATTTACAACGAGTCAAGTGACTCTAATTCATAGATCTACTTCTTTATTCTCACGAAATCCTCTAAATTACTCAAAATTACTCTAATCCTCCTCAATCACCCTATAAATTTCTAGATATACTCACTCATTTAAAAAAATATTCATTAAATCTACTCTTTTACTAGATCTACTCTTCTAATCCTACTTATATACACTCATAATCATCCTAATACTCTAATCCCCATCTCACTCCACGATCGAATCCGTCCTTTCGACCGCCGCGGCACTCCGATGACCGGATCTACTCATTATCACGCTCCGATCGAGATGAAGGCTCTACACTCCGAGCTCCGACGATACCGCGCTCTCGGCTCGGCTTCCTCCTCTCTCCTTCATTGTCCTCTCCGGACGAGAAGGTAGAACCGAGAGAGAGAAAATGTATTGTTGTGTCAAGGGTGAGACTTAGAAAGAGTGGGAGGGACGGACTAGAGAAGAGGGGGATGAGGATGGTGGCGACTGCACTGGTACGAAGTAGATCAATTTCAACGGTTTGAAATCAATATGATAGAATTTTTTAGAGCTAAGCTCACCAAAAAATTTAACGAGCTTAAGAACACCTTAGTTCTACTCTTTTAATACATGTACTTGTATCCGAATCTTATAATGAGGAGGGTTCAAATACCTTCATTTTTTGTGCCCGTCATGTCTTTATTTTTATTTTTAGAACTATAATAAATTAAAATTTAAAACTCAAATGTCAAAATAAAATAGTTAGATATGATCAATATTATTTTCTCTATGCACACATAAACGATCACGATATTTCGATTTTGTTTTGATTAGTATCAAGATCTTGCAAAATTACATCAATACGGATAAATTATGAACTTTGATTTTTTAACTTATTGAATCATGTAAAACAAAATAAAAAGTTATAATTTTTATCATACATGACATGAAAATAATATAAATCACATATAATAGTTTTATTTTGACACATGAATTTTGGTATTTTTGTTGTTAGAAAATAAAAAAAATAGAGGCATGATATACCGATGAAGGCACAAAAAATGAAGACACTTGAACCCTCCTCTACTTACATATTCTTATTTTTCTAAATTTTATTTATTATATGTTAATTATTAGAATCTAGAGTTAATTATTAACACTAATACAATTAAACATTCATTTCGTTCATACTACCATAATTATTTCCGTACATACTCACAAGCACGTGTTTCCGTATCAACAAAATCTCAACCCAAAATACCGTGACAAACTGAACATGTATAAATGTTTCATTAAGATTTAAACCCTGTTAAATTTATATAAGTATCATTAAGAATAGTTCAAACACTTTAAATTCCATTTATATTATATTAAGAAAAATTTTAAAAATAAGAAGGGAAAAAAGAGAAGAGCATTTGAGGATAACACAGAAAGGAAAAGAAAAGGGGGTTCCATTTCCATTTCTTCTTTTGGTAACAGTAACACTAACCGGATAAAATCACAATGCACTGAATGCAGACAACAAGCTGTTAAAAGTTACTTGCTCTGTTGCTCTTGCTCTCTTACTCGGAAAGCGACTTCCTTTCTCACCTCCATTTCTCTTCCCCAAAATCCATCACCTCCTTTTTCCACCTCTGGGCTCTGGCTCCTTTCTCTCTCCACTCTCCCAATTCCCCAACCATAGATCCGACATGAATCTCTGGGCCGATGACAACACCTCCATGATGGAAGCTTTCTTACCCTCCTCCGATCTCAACTCCTCCTTTCCCTGGCTCTCCTCCTCTGTCCCCTCCACGGCCGCTCCACCACCACCTCAACCCCCTTCCCAACCTGTCTTCCTCAACCAAGAAAACCTCCAGCAGCGACTCCAGACCTTAATTGAAGGAGATCGCCTCCCCTCCTGGACCTATGCTATCTTCTGGCAATCCTCAGTCGACACCCAGTCCGGCGCTTCTCTCCTTGGCTGGGGTGACGGGTACTACAAGGGTTGCGAGGAAGACAAGAGGAAGCAACACACCTCCACTGCTGCCTCAGCCGCCGAGCAGGAGCACCGCAAGCGGGTCTTACGCGAGTTAAACTCCCTTATAGCGGGGGGCGGATCTGATGATGCGGTTGAAGAAGAGGTGACCGACACTGAGTGGTTCTTTCTGGTGTCCATGACTCAGAGTTTTGTTAACGGATCCGGGCTGCCTGGTCAGGCCATGTTCAGTGGAAACCCGATTTGGGTCGCGGGAGGGCATGGGCTTGCCGCAACCCCCTGCGAGCGGGCCCAGCAAGCCAACATGCTCGGCCTTCAGACCATGGTGTGTGTACCAGTAGGCAACGGTGTATTGGAGCTGGGCTCGACCGAGGTTATTATGTCTAGCTCAGAAATGATGGGTAAAGTCCGGGTTTTGTTCAATTTCGGATCAGGTCCTGGTTCAGGTGCTGGTGTCAGCTCGTGGATCGGGGCTCCGGCACCCGCTACGGCAACTCAGCAAACTGCGGCTGTGTCAACACCAGTGGCAGATCCGGCTGAGACGGACCCCTCAGTGTTGTGGCTGTCAGATCCATCTATAGATATTAAAGAATCTGTGGAGGTCTCAGTTTCAAAACCTCAAATTATTTCCGTCGAAAACCATTGCTCCAGTACTTTAACTGAAGCCCCAAACCCTAGTCCTTCAGTCCATATTCAACAGCAAAATCACACTAGCAACGGCCAGTCTTTCTATAGGAGAGAGCTCAATTTCTCAGAGTATGCAGCTAACCAACAATCAGTGCCGACTAATCACAGTTTCAAGCCTGAATATAACAACGACATGCTAAATTTTGGGGGAGATAGCATGAGCCGGAGACAGGTATCACCCTCCCCTGCTCCCCCTGGGCCCAGAAGCAGCAGCCCCTTCTCACAACATACCACCACAGTTATAGACAACAAAAAACCTATCAATAATAAAAGATCCATGGAGGCCACATCAAGATCAAGTAACACAAACATCAATGCAACCAACGGCACAACAAGTCACAACACTGAAGGCATGCTCTCTTTTTCGGCGGCCCGGGGCCAAACGGGCAAATCTGATTCTGATCATTCAGACCTGGAGGCATCTATCAAGGAGGTGGATAGCAGCCATGTGGTGGTCCCTGTTGTAGAGCCTGAAAAACGGCCACGCAAGAGGGGCCGCAAACCAGCAAATGGCCGTGAAGAACCACTAAACCATGTAGAGGCTGAAAGACAACGCCGCGAGAAACTCAACCAACGTTTCTATGCTCTTCGTGCTGTGGTCCCCAATGTGTCTAAAATGGACAAGGCTTCCCTTCTAGGTGATGCAATTTCATACATTAATGAATTGCGTGCGAAGATGCAAACTATAGAATCTGACAAGGACTCGTTGCAAAGCCAAATTGAGATGTTGAAGAAGGAGAGGGATGCAAGACCTCTGCCGCCGGCAAATGATAGTGAAAGTAAAGTTGGGAACGGACTCGGTGTGCCTCGGTGCCATGGTGTGGAGATTGAGGTAAAAATTCTCCAAACCGAGGCTATGATCCGGGTGCAATGTAACAAAAGAAACCATCCGGCGGCACATCTCATGTCTGCATTAAAATCCCTAGATCTAGAAGTTTATCATGCAAATGTGTCTTGCGTAAACGATTTAATGATACAACAAGTAGCTGTAAAGATGGTTAGTCGTGTTTACAACCAAGAGCAGCTTCATTCAGCCATTTATGCCCGGGTAGCGGGTACGCCGGTACCGGGTGGGAGGTGTTAGGGTTTTGTTGTCAGCCGACTGAGCGGGCAGATGAGGTGTAGGATCTTAGGTGTGATTCGGGGAGATGTGTAACATTCATCTGTCCTTGTTTTGGGTATATTGTAGAGTGTAATTTAGTATTAAATATATCTATTTTTGTTATGTCCTACTTTACCTGTAATTGTATATAGAGGTTGTGCAATAGATGGATGCTAATATGCTCTACGGTTCTTCATCAGGTTCCTGAAATTTGAGAAGAAATCTTTTCCAAACTAACTGGTTTTTGTGAATTTCTACTTTCTTTTATAAAATGTTTTGGTTGGGTTGGGGCATGATAAACGTGTCTTATTTGATTGCTTCCTCTTAAAAATAGTGTAGCTGCTGGGGTGCAAATATCAAACTGTCGGCACTATTGTGTCCTTCCATTATGTTCTATAATTCGAATTTGCTTGATATTGATAGAGAATTTAGACTGGTTCACAAAAAAAAAAAAGAGGTGATCTATTTGGTGAAACTTCATTTCTACACATGAACCAAGGACCATTTTGTAGTTCTTCTAACAAGCACGGGGCCTATATAATACCTGGTATTTTTACAAATAAAAAAAGTATCATGATTTTCATACGGATTTTATATAATATTTTTTTAATTTACCTCCACGTTTTGAAGCGAGTAGTTATTTATTTGGCAGTGGTAAATCCGGAAAAAAAAATAGAATATTCCTTGCTTTATGGTTATGGAGCATCTAGCAAAGGATTTCAACTTAACCTTCTCATGTGATTTTAATTATGAGTGAGGCTATGGTGCATGCATAGCACGGATGGGGTCTGTGCTACGGCTCAAAATTTGACTTTTCAAAATCGTAACGGTCGATCCGAACCGTTCAACATGATTATAAAATAAATATGTACTTGCAAACCAAATTTTACATTTTTTCGAATTTTTTTACTATTTTTTCGAAAATCACTTGATTTCAACATTGTGGACCATCCAAAAACAGCATATCTAAAAAAATAATAAAAAAATTCAGAAAAATGTAAAATTTGGTTTGCAAGTACATATTCATTTTATAATCATGTTGAACGGTTCGGATCGACCGTTACGATTTTGAAAAGTCAAATTTTGAGCCGTAGCACGGACCCCATCCGTGCTATGCATAGCACCATAGCCTCACTCTTTAATTATTTAGTTAAAAAGCATCTAGGAAAGTCTCCCACAAATTATAATTATTTAGTTAAAAAGAATAAAGCGGAGATTCGAAGCGAGATGTAGTATGCTTTTATTTCTCTTCCTGCAGTATTGTGATTGGTCGTTTGAAGCATGCGATGTTGATAAGGCAAATTTATTGAGGTTCGCCTCAACTAGACAATGGTTGGCATTTCTCTCCTTTTTCCCGTTTAACCTTTTTTAAATTATAGATTAGACACGAGTGGCATCCAAATCATTAATCTCCTTCGTGAAAAACATGTCATGTGTGTGGTGGCTGGCATCTTTGACTATTCTCTATTAGCATTTTGTTGTGATTGTGAGTTTGTGACATGTGAGGTTACAGATGGTTTTCTTGTGGCATGAGCCGTAGGGCCATTTGTGTAGTGATATGGTCATTTGGCTTGACATGCTGTGGTGGAGGACCGTAGAGAGTAGAGACTCATCCAAAGCGGTCTGATATTCGATCGGAGCAGTTTAATCCGCATTATAATTAACAATTAAGCGCATATAACATTATTATTCATGTAGATGCACACGCTTTTGATGCAGATGATTATGAATTTTTGATCGAATATCAAACTGAAGTTGATTGATGTTCATCGAACCGTCTCCATTTTAAATTTTAACCGTAGTGAGTAGTGACCATTTTATGTACAAAGCATGATCTATATCTTAGTGTTGTTGACTTTTAAGATAATTTATATAATTTATATAGACTGGTCTATTCATTCTACATGAATAGGGATAAAAATTTAAATCACAAGACCCTATTAAAACTTCCGAATTCAAAATATTTTTAACTATATATTGTCCATCAAAATTTTCAGAGATCAAAAGACGGATTTAAAACCCAATTCAACAATTAGCACTTTTGTCATTTATATTTTATAATTATTTAATTTCTTCTCACCTCCTCATAAAATAAAATAAAATTACATTAACTTATTCAGCGTCTTCAACCTCAATTTTCTAGTTCCGTCCTATCAGGAACATCATGTGGAATTATATAGGCATTAACAATTTACTATTTTTTATGATAGATCGTTGGAGAACGGTGATTTTCTACTTATCTTAAAAAATAATAAAAAAATTCAAAATTATAATATCCTCGAGCATATTTTAATATAGATATTATGTTGAGAGATTCGAATCGACAGTCTGAATTTTGAAAACGAAGATATAAAATATGAGGTATGATATAGTATGAAAGACATGATGTATTGAAACTCTCCTCATGTTAATATTATTAGAATAAATTATGGTTGCATGTCAATTTCATTGTATTAAAGTGTTTATGGTTACATTAGATTTATTAATTACATGCATATCAATGGTTACAATATACTATTGTTATGCATTTAATTAAATAAGTTGCAATTATAGATTTTGTTGCGATACATTATGGTATTACAATCATATTTTGATTGTGTAAAAGTAAAAGCAACTGTTTATTTAGTTGCACTAGATTATGGGCACGTATTTCTTGCAACTTAAATTTAGTTGCATATAATTAATAAGTTGATACCAATATATTATGAATTTCGTTGCAATGCACTTTGTTATTACTTTAATATTTTGATCATGTTAAATGTGCAAAAGTAACCGTCTATACATCTGTAATAAAAATTGCAATTAAAAAAGTAGTTGCAAATCTATTACAATCCACTACAAGAATGGAACAATATCTGCTAATAGAAAAAACACCTTTCTGAAGTATTAGTCATGAGCCTAGTCTAAATTTTAACTAATTAAATTAAATGAAAGCAATTAAACACTCAAAGCTTTGACAATAACTGTAATGGTGTTTCTTTTTTAAAAGCAGCCACACATGGTGTTTGCTTGCATCTGAAACTTTCCGGAAGCTATGTAAAATTTTCTATATTGTTTCAAATAATATGGTAGGTTGAGTTGTTCATCAGACTGTTTTAAGAAAGTGAAATAATTGGGCTGAGTAGAAATACTGGTTTCACCACCTAGCAGAATCAAATTAATTATCTTTCCTTTTCTATAGAGAATTATGTGATATAGCAAAATATATTTTAATTTTAAGTTAGATGTGGTTTGTAGGGATGTCAATGGTACTTTTTTAGCCGTTTATACGACCCGTATCGTATTCGATAAGACGGATATGGGTAAGATTTTTTTTTCGTTAGCTTATTGGGTATGGGTATGGATAATAATTTTTTTCGTTAACCAAATGGATAAGGGTATGAATAATGACTATTTCGTACCCGTTACCCTATAGGGTAATTATAAAATCTAAATATATATTCAATTCAATTTCCAACCCACCTAAATATGTATTCGTGTTTTTGAATTTTTTTTCTTTGTAAAAAACAATTTAGTTGGAATTGATTGCACATTTATTTTTATTTTTTATTAAAAATGTAATTACATATGTGTGAAATGAATGAGTTTTTTTATATTTAATTTGTAAAATATAATAAAATTAATTATTATATTAGTATTATCTGTTATTCATCCGCTACCGTTTCGTTACCCGATAATATTAACGGTAAGAGTAGGATAGGGTAAAGTCAATTTTTAATGAGTATGGGTAGAATATGGATAAAGTCAATTTTAATGGGTATGAGTATGAAAATGCCTCCACCCGATCCGTACCGTACACATTGACACCCCTAGTGGTTTGGCATCCTAAGTTCACAAATTTTGTTGGGACTAAACTCTACTACATTCGCTCTCATTCCATCAAGTCTAATTAAGAAAATAACCTAAACTATATCAAATTAATGTAACAGTGATGAATGCCCATGGCATCAAAACTAAATATTTATTTGTAAGAAAGAATAACTTACATTGAATAATTCACAATTGCTACATGTTCATAGTGGATACAAAATATAATAACAGATTGAAAAGAAAAGAAAGAATTAAATCTTCTTACAACAAATGTATAATAAAAATGCAATTGAGGTCTCTAAAGTCTTGAATAAAAATTGAAGGAAATCATTACAGCTAGTAAAAGAAAAAGTACACAAAATAGAGATAAACTTAATATTACCAGTGTTGCATTTATCTACTTGCCGTGACTTTCTTCTTAAGTAGATTTCCAAATTTCCTGAGCAACGCCTTCTTCTTCTTATGGTGGTGGATATTATCAGGTCCATTAGCCAGCAACCCATTTGTCTGTTCATAGATTTCCTCTGGATTTGAATCAATCTCATCATCACTCGTCTCGTGATCAGTGGCATCATGATGATCTCGCTCTTTCGCCAAATGGTTCTCAAGTGAAGTGCCATTATTGTTTCCCTCGACCGATTCCAACTCATCCACCACTTTGGCCTTTTCATTTACATTTTGACGATTCTTGTTTTCATCATGGATATCTCTGGTAATTTTGATTGGTTGCGGGGCCTCCAACCTGTTCTCTGCCTGATCCTCACGCACCTTCTCCAAAGGTGAACACATTAACTTTAGAAGCATGTGTGGCTGCTTCTCGCTACTTCTGACATTAGTTTCTTCTGCTTTCTTTGCTGTGAACTCGGCAAGCAGTGCTGACAGCTCATCGATCTTTGCTTGAGCAGCCACTTCTTTCTGACGTAGATTGTCATTCTCTCTGGCCAAGCTCTTTAACTCATTCTCCTTTTCAGATAGCATTTCTTTCAGCCTCAAGCTATCAATTTTTGCCTCTTCGGCTGTTAGGTTTGCCTCAGTGATCTTTGATTCAACTTGCCTGAGCTTGTTTTCTAATTGGCTTTTATCATCCTTTGCAACTTGTATGTCACGCTCGGCAACTCTTCGTGACTCCATAGCTTTATCCATTTCCATTTTGATAAGCATTATCTTAGAGTTCTCTGCACCACGCACCGCATCGTCTTCTTCCATTTTTCTAGCATTTGCTTGTCCCAGCAGTGCTGTCAGCTCTTCAATTTTTGCCATGGTAAAGGTTTCCCTGACCCGTAGTTCATTGATCTCCTGATATGCACAACTTAATTTCACCTCTTTTTCTGATAATGCCTCATTTAATTGCAAACCCTCGGTCATTGCTTTTTCAGCAGTCGAGTTAGATTCCTTTAACATGGCTTCAACTTGCCTCAGCTTATTGTGTAAGAAGGCCTGATCCTCCCTTGACACTTGTAATTCATGCTCTGCACCTTTTAGTGACTGCAGCACCTTATCCATTTCTGACCTGATTGAATTGATTTGTTCATCTGACTTATTTGTAGAATTTTTAAAACCAATCTCTTTGAAATGCCATTCCTCCTTTGAACTTTTGGCCTCCATCTCCAACTTATCAACCGTTTTCCGGAGGCGAGCGATTTCTTTATTCGCCTCCTCAATCTCCGACTCGTACTTCTGTTGTGCATTACTACTGAATGTTGTTATTTCTGAGATTTGAGAATTGAAGCTCTCTATCTCAGCTTGTTTAATCAAAACCCTCTCCTTTGCCTCTCTTGCCTCAGAAGAAACCTCACGCAAAGCCGAGGCCAAATCTCCCATTGCCTTCTTAGAGTTATCCAATTCATCCTTCATCATCTCCTTCTCCTTTAATATTTTGTTCCTCTCTTCTAAGAGACTCGAGATCTTCAAACTAGCCATTCTCTCCTTGTTCATTGCCTCCCTCTTAGCCGCATCCAGATCTTCAATTTTCAGCTCAAGGCTTTCGACTTTCGCTCGTAAATGATCAACCTCTTTTTGTGTCACATCAACTCGAAATCCGGATTTCTCTGCATCCTCTTTATACTTGGCCAACTCAGGCTCCAACAATTGCACCTTTTCCTTAAGATTGCATATCTCAGATTCTTTGACATTCAATATAGAACTGTTCTCCTCTAGTTCCTTTGTCATCGATACAATTGAACGCTCTTTCATTGTATTGCAGTCATCTAATTCCTCCACCCGATTCTCCAATTCTTCAGCTCGCCTCTTTAATTCTTCTACCAACTGTGTTGATTCCACTTCTGCCCTCTTCGAATAAGCGAGATCAATTTTAAGGCCTTCTACCAACTCCTCCATGTGCAGTAATTTTTCTTCTGTTTTCTTTGCCTTTTCTAGTCCTGCTTTCATCTCAACCGCCTCTGCCTCCAACTGCGTGATAATCTCAGATGCCTCCTTAGTCTTGTTTTCCAACTCCGTTGCGAGCAACCCTTTAAGGCGGTTGATCTCTTCGTTCAGTGTCTCCATTTTCTTTTCATTCTCCTCTACCGTTTTTGATATCTCCTCAGCACGGTTTAATGCCGCACATTTCGCATCAATTGCTTTTGCCAACTCGCTCTTGGCTTTCTCGAGCTCTTTATTGGTCAACACTAGCGCTGCGATATCTTGTGAGTGTTGTTTTTGTGTGATCTCCAACTTCTTCCTCCACTCATCTTCCTTCTTTTGCATGCTGTCAATGCTAGATTGCTCGAGTTCAACTGCGCGGAATTTTTCAATCTCCCAAGCCTCTTCGGCTCTTCTCTTTGCCGAGAGAGCCTCTTCAAACTTCTCATTAGTCTCCTCGATCATCCTCCTAGCATCTTTCAAATCTTCAATTACTCCTGCCTTCTCCTTTTCGATCCCTTCCAGTTTTTCTCTAGCCTTCTTTAGGTTCTCTTGCGCTACTGTCACCTGCTCTTGTAGCTCAGACAGCTTCAGAGGCCTTGAACTTTTCTGCATATGAAACAATCAATCAAATAAGGTTCATTCGAGATACCATAACAATTTCAGTGCATCTTTTTTCAAGATTTTCATATGTTTCTTCTCTATGACGAGTAATATTTATACACTTGTCCTGGAAAATTTGCAACAATTGCTTTTAATACTATCACCAAAACAATGCTATTATTAGAATTTTTTAAAGCAAAATGAAATCAATAGCTGGGCTTAAGATGTGGTCTCTACTCTCTAGTACTGATCAGCCATGGCATATTAATTGATCTATACTGGATGTTGCTAACCGAAGACATGCATTTCAAGCAAAAGTTCGGAAACAGATCAATTACATTTTCCTAATGTTTCTTAAGACAAGCATCAATACAAAAGAGATTGCAAATTAATATCCAACTAAATAGAATATTTTACCAGCTCAGAATTTAAGAATAACTTGGTTTACATATGTTACCTCAGAAGCTGGATTGCTGAGTCTGGGTGTGATCCTGATCGATCGGCGTTCTCCAGTACTTATCTTTGAATCCATCGATGTGGACATTCCCTTTTCACCTATAATGCCATTGGTGTGCAGGGATGGCGATGGATCACGGTTAGATGACTTGGTAGATCCACCGCGGATTAACTTGGCAACCTTTGATGTTGCCTGTATCTTGTGCATAGTGGCTGAAGTTGACGGCTCGGGTAATACCGTTCTATTAGAACATACAAAAACATTTAACTGCGCATTTCGTACAATGAATGAAATTATGAAAAGAAGAAGTATACCATGTAGAAAAGATACATTTTTTTGTATCTCTGCTCTCGTTATTACATAGTTTTGGCCTTTTGCTATTTTGGATGAATGTTTCACGGTATCTCATTTTTATTTATATTAACAATTTGCATGTAATTTTCACATTAAAATTTCAAATAACTCAAATGATTGAACTAGCAAATTCAAAATTCACATCAAGTAATTCTCGATGAAAGAAGTACTCAACATTTTCTAACCATAAATAAAAAGTTACGTAAGACAAAAACAGAGCATTTCCTTAATTCTTCCCCCCTCTGTTTCAGTTATCCAATGGCTACAATCTTTCATAATACAGAGCATGTGATCAATTGCTTTATGAAACCAAAACAAAAAATTTCATGAAAACACAGAACAAACATTTTAAAAGTTTGTTTGATGACCGATCAAGTTGATAAAGAGCGACAATAAGCAATGAATTAAAAGGGAAAAAAGATAGAAAAAAAAGTGAACGAGGGCTGCATACTTGGATTTGGAGGCCATCATGTTACTTGCCATGCAACAGGTACAGCAACAAAGGAAGAACTACACTAAAGAGAAAAAGAGATATTGTCAATGGAGGTAAAGCATCTAAAATATTTGAAATTGATTAGTCTCTGGCAATAGTTGCAGTAGCCACGAATGATTAGTTGAATAGTTGCATTGCATTAAGGTTCCCCACTACATTCCCTCTCCTCTTAACTTGTATCTAAACTAATAACTTTGTATACTTCCAAAAAATAAGTGCATCTTCATCCCTGCATTTGGAGTAAATTACAACACTTGGGTCCTTTAAAATTATAATTTTGCAAATGATGTGAAATGAGTTTAATCTGTTTGTGGACTTGTGCACATTTCATATTGACAAATTCTTCCTCAGGTTCTTTTTTTGGCACCTTTTGTGTTTTATGATTTTATTGATTCTTTATATAGGTGATGATGGTACAAAAACATGAGTAGAACTAGGGTGTTCTTAAGTACACCAAGCTTCTTTGTGAACGTAACTTTAAAATCTATTGAATTGGTTTCAAACGACAAATTCAAACAGTTGAAACTCATCTAACTTACGAATGATGTGTCTACATTCAAAAATTTTAATATTTCGAATTAATCGTATAGAGTCAAGTGGTAAAAAAATGTTCAAAAAATGAACGCATTAAAATTAATTTATAAACCTTCTAATTTTGACCGCTTGACTTTATAATAAATTAATTCAAAAAATTAAAATTTTCACAAGTAGATTCATCGCTCGTAAGGTAGATAGATTTCAACAGTTTGAATTCGTAGTTTGAAGTCAATTCGATAGATTTTAAAGTTGAGTTCACAAAGGAACTTGATGAACTTAGGAACACCCTAGTTCTATATTACAGAGTATAAATAAATTAACACATTTATAATTTGAGGGCCAAGACAAAAAAAACAGTGATAGTTTCAGCACCAGTTTTGTAAAGCTTGACAAGTAATTTATATTTTGTTTAGCTTTAGATATATTAATTAATTTCCTTCAACACAAAATAAGTAAACACTTTTGTAGAATACAAAAATACATGAGAAGGCCCAGCAGGCCTTGGCCGAATTTTTATTTATATCCACAAAAAATACAAAATTTACAAATCTATATCCTGTTTGCAAAAATTTTGGAATTTGTCTAATCTGGAAAATTATTTCGCGGATCCAGAGTCTAAATTTGCGAAATAATTTTCTGGATTTGAGAATCTAATTTCTGGGATATTATTTTGATTTATTTATTTTTTGTATTGAAATATTAGAAATATTTTTATATTTCTTTAATAATAGATGTAATACTATATAATTGAATTTATTAGAAAGACTGCGATAAATAATCCGGATCAATATTTTTCAGGTCGGATTTTTCGTGGCTATAAGAAAAATTAAAATATTTATTTTTGTGTTATTGAAAAAAACATAAAAATATTTTGAATTTGAGATATTGATCCCGGTTCAAAAGTCACTTCTGAGTAAATAAATAAAATATTATGGTCCTTCTATTTTTGAAAAAACCAATTTTATTTGACATCTGAAATGTCAAATCAAATTTTGTTTTTCAAAGATGAAGTATCTTAGAATTTGAATGTACTAGATGAATCATTATAATTTTTTATTTACCAAGAAGTGACTTTCGAACCGAGCCAATTTTTCTGCATCTTCAGTCATGGTAACCTTCCCATCCTTGCTCGTGCGGGCACGCGCAAATATAAAGTTAGCACACCTCTGAGACACGTCTTCGACGCCCAGAGTTTTTTTGTTCTCAGGATCTTTTATAGCTTTCCTGAAAGCTTCTTCTTTCCCAACATATCCACGGGATCCTAAGTGGTGCGACATGGTGTTGTTCTTCTGGATGTTCTGGTTTTTGGTGTTTAAAGTCTTAGAAAATATTTATTTATTTAGTTCTTAAAATTTCAAAAAATTTGTATGAAATAATGGGTTCTAAAGTCCATAGCATAGACATGATAACCACTATACATATGAGAGTAATACAAAATGATAACCACACATATAAAGCCAGTTCATTACATATGTATATTAGCACATAATCTTATCCAGAAGCATTAAATTAGAAATTATTGTCTTCAAACGCTAAGTAAAACCACAAATACCAAACACAACAGATAAGAACATGACATCAGAGTAAAACAAACTAAAACAATTTGATAAGAACATGACATCAGAATAAAGCAATCCAAAGAAAAGAACCCCCAATTATACCCGAAATGCCTCTGAGGTCTTCATTCTGACGAATTCATCCCAGTCCTCTGCCTCGATCCATGGGTACTCGTCAAAAGGCATTTCTCCCTTATTCACGTAGTGGTTTACGAGCTCCGTCTTGAAGCCCTTCCATGCCGTATTCATCTGTTTCATCACCATATCCCTTGCCCTGTCGTTATTTTCTATGCCCCATGTTTGCTGCAGTTTATGTATTAATACCAGTGAGTGTTAGTACCAACTTTTGTTTATATATAAGACAAATAGTAGAATTATACATGTTGCACATTATTACCCTTATATCTAACCAAGCATTATCCTTTTCCCCGTCTGGAACGTGCTTCCAAGTCTCGTGTGTAATATTAATTCGTGGCCTCGCTTGGAGGCAAACATACAAGGACCATTCTTTCCGTCCCTTTCCTCTACCATAATCGTCAAACTCCAAACCAGTTGGCCCGTCCTTTTTCAGCAACCTGTCCAACTTCCCACAAGTCGTGGGGCCCCGTGTATTCTTCTCCACAACCTGTTCAATATTGTCTTCCTCCGCCTCTAGTTAGGCATTGTTGCCATCACTGGTTGTTTGTTCCGAAGCCATGGTGTAGGAACTAACAAATAAAAAAAATTATCAATTAAAGTAACGAAACCTGAAAACCCTCTAAAAAAATAAAACCCTAGCTAAAACATTTAAAAAACTAAAACCCTAGGTAAGTAAGATGGAGGGAAGAACCTTTAGTGAGAGAGAAGCTTTCAGTGCGTCACTTAGAAAGCGAGTGGCAACAATGCACAACCCTAGCTTCGGAGCGTTGGTGTGATCGATGATCGATAGATATATGGTAGGGGGAGATGAAACGATCGACATGCACCTTATTAATTAACCAGCTTAGAGAATAGTCGGTTGCAATGGCGTCACGAAGGACTCGCTCTTTTATATCTGGAGAACACCATCGGTTAAATTAATGTACCTGCATGGTCTAGGTTCCAATTATTTACCACTGCTGCTACTCAAAAAATATCACCATCGGTTCAGTAAGGATATCAGTCAGTGTTGATCAATCCAACACCAACGGATCATGTAACACAACATATGGTAAAAGTCACCCCCTCAGTGCCATCGTCCGTTGAGCCAAACCGATGTCGAAGAGTCACTCAATACTAATTGTACTTAAAATTTAACCGATGGCAAAGGAGGGCAAGCATCAACGCCATCGGTTGGTTAGACCGAACAGTAGTTAAAAAGTTCAAAGTAATTACAACACTGCCACTGGTTATATACACGATCCGTGCGGAAGGACACCCAATGGTAAAGGGGTGATAGTAAATGTGTTTTTTGTAGTAGTGAATTTAAGAGTGCTTTCTAAGAAGGATGGTCCGTTCAATATCCGGTCAAAACTATCCAATTTGAATTAGAATTCGTTCGACGCAAGAATGTTAATGAGAATTAGACAGCTCGAATTTGGTCTTGATGTCTATCAAACCTAATCCGATTTCATTTTCTAAAACAATGCGAGTGTCGTGTATTCATGACAATTTATACAAGTGCGCAACCCGGATCAGGCCCATATCAATTTCAATTCTTCTCACGAGCCCGGCCCAAAGTATATGCAAAATTCCCATCAATTTAACTTAATTTTTCCAAGAATTTAATGCTTGTTAGAAAACAATTATACCATCCTCTTCTTGCTGCTGTATACTCGTATTTTCATAATTTAGTGAGAACCAAGGGGGGGTGTTTCATGTCTCTCTCTAATTAGAAAGCCAATATTTATTTTTGAGTAAAATGAAAACCAAGGTTGTAAACTAGGATTTAGAAGCTTTTGTAAAGAAAAAAAATTGACAATTAATTGATTTCATTTTTTCAGTCATAGTCCTAACATAGATAGTAATGGATCTCATTTCTCTATAGAAAGATGTATGTTCAGTTCCTATAAGAGACAGAGTTAACGATGCTCTTATTTAAAAAAAAAAAACTAATCTCATTCGGTCATTTTTTAAAATTGTACCTCTTTTCCTTCAACCAAATTTGTATCTTGTTATCTTATATGGTTCATGTGATTTCTTACTCACACTTTCAGGTCCACATAGTGACCGCTTCTTTCACTATAAGAATGTGACAGTATCCACGAGAGTAAAAGTGATTTTTGCCAACGGTATCTTCGCAGATAATCCTGTCGGTAATACCGATACGCTCAGAAATAACACGTTTCTGTCGGTGTACCCTCAGCAATAGTAACTTTTTACCCTCACGGATACTGTTTCATTCTTGTAGTGTTTCTCATAATTCCGATGATCCCTTTTAAAATATAATTTTAGAAAATCCTACACACTTGGGACTGATCAAAGGGGCAATTGCCACAGCCGTAAAGAGAATATAGGTTGGTAGGTAAGAGATGATTATAAATGAAGATGCTTAAAATTATTAGGTTAGTGAATAAGTGATCAAGTGATCGAATGAATGTGTTACCATGCATTTTTTATGGATTCAATAGTCTATAAATAACTATTGTATCATATATTTAAAAATGTAAAAATAATATAAGATTCATATTCTTACCTTTTTAACTTTATGTCCTCTCTCTAAACCAATAGTCTCAATGAATTAAAGAAGAGTAGAAGTAAATTATTTTATTATTTCCGTGCTCCAATAATGTTTCACATTCTTATTTTTGTTTTTAAAGTCCAAACATCGATCCGAACCACTAAATATGATTTCTATATTAAAATGTGTTTGGAGACTAAATTTTATTTTATTAAAAAAACAAATTACTAGTTTTACAAAATCACAATTTTTCATAAGATTCTGGACCATAAAAAAAGTGATTTTGTAAATATCTAAAAAATAGTAAAAAAGTTTAATAAAATATAAAATTTGATCTCCAAGTACATTTTAATATAAAAATCGTGTTGAGCAGTTAAGGTCAATGATATAGATTCACCAACTTCAGCGCAAAAATTTGTGTGCATAGGTTACTTCAATTGAATGGCGGTATCATATGAACAAGAAGTTGATGAAAACACGTAAGATTTAATGAATTTAATTGAAAGCTATGTTGCACGGATACGCCTAAACAGGCGATATATCGGTATCGGACACGTATCAGATACTGATACGCGCCCGATATGGCACCGATACGTATCCGATACTCCAGCTGGCGTATCCGTCTACATGGCGTATCCTTACTCGACCGATACGGTCACCGATACTCTGTTGAAACAGCTGGATACAGCTGGATACGTGTGGATACGCATGCGACGTGAGCCGCGCCCGTGACCCGCGCGTGAACCAGCGCAATTTTTCTGCCCCGTGCGTGAATCGAACTGGGGCTTCTCCTGTGAGGGTCAAAACCTTTGACCACTACACCAAAGTTGCATTTGTGATATATTCTAGTAACTATAGTATTTAATATATTCTTATGTCATGCCTTTAATTTTTTATACAAATTTGATTTAAGTTATGATTATCTAAATACAATATATAAAATAATAAAAAATAATATATAATAAATTGTATTCTAGATTTTTGAAAATTGTCGGGTCGCCGTATCCGATACGATACCCGTACCCGTATCCGTGCAATATAGATTGAAAGTAATTCATATTTTAATTTTTTGGATGTACACACTTTTCTATTTATAGTCCAACTAGATATATTGCTGTTTAGTCATACATGCATAAGTATTAACACTTGAATGTTTTAGTAGTTAGACTTTAAAGCTTCAGTATTATAACCAACTTTAATATGCTTTTGTTTTTTTTGTGCAGCTGTTAAAGTTGAGAAAGTTGCTGCAAAAGAAATGCAGCCTGGTAAAACAAAGAAAATTTCTGTGAAGAAACTTGGTCCTGCACAAGTAGTCAATAATACCATGAGAGCTATCGCGCATCCGACAAGGCTACCTTTCATGTCATCTTTCTTCTTTTTCTTGCCCTTTTCTTTTTTCTGCCCATCCATTTCAACTGTTTCTGCTTCTCCCTAACACGACTGCAATTCTCACTGCTTCCTCCTATCCCACCAAACATTTCATTTTCCATAGTTCGACACCATAAAGCACATCCTGCATGGGATAGAATCCTTCAGTGTATAGTAAACTGCCTTAGCCCCTTAAAAAGAACCCTGTTTTTCCAAATCATCCACATAATGGAATAAATGACCTGGCACACTACCACTAGCCTTAGGAAATAAAAAAAGTAGTGAATAAGTAGGTACATGATAAAAAATGAAACAATATAAGAATCTGGTATGGCTTCTTCTTTGTCCTCGAACAACTCAACTATTTTCTCAGGAGTCACTGAGCCTATTCAAAACAAAAGGAGTAGAAAATGACTTCAAAAACTAAAAGAAGCATGAAGAAGAGGAAAATAATAAAAGTTTTTGTCATTTTAATTCAAGTAGCGCTATTATGTTTGTATTTCTTTTTTCAGTATGGAGTGAAATTTCCTGACCTCACTGAAATTTTTTGTACATCTTTCACATTAAATTATGAAGTTTGTGACGATCATATGATCATAATTTCTCTTTTCTTGGTGACCCATTTCCCTGTCATGCCTATGCAAACTTGTTGAGCACCTCATATCTGATCGGGTCAAATGGCATTCTTCAAATAAGTTCAACCGATTTCGCATTATTTCCGTATAGTACATGATACGTCCTATCTCGAGGCTACAAGTCGTATGGTCTCGAGATAAGCTTGAGGTGGAAAGATAGATGAGAGTAAGGTGTTCGGACTCTTCTCTATAGACATCTTGTGTTGTGAAAATTTGTGAACTCCTTCCTCGGCCCAAATTTGGGCCTTTTATAGGTTGGTCTCTTACTGTCGTGTAGTGTCGACCTGGTGACCTGACAATATCTGCCTGATAGATCGGACGGAAGTGGTTGCGATGATCACTCCGAAGGAGTTTAGGATTAAGGATTTAGGGTTTATCTCGAACTCGGGCTGGACCTACTCGTGCCGAGTAAGCCTGCCGAGAGAGGAAAATAAATCTGCTGCGATTCTCGGAGAATCACAGGACCCTGCGATCCCATCTCAACTGTTGGCCTTTCTTGAGATGCGTGCATGAAAATTTACTTTTTCAGAACGTTTCCGAGATCCGCGCACCGAAAAGTTTGAACCGTTGATCTCGGAATTTTAGGATCCTGCGATCCATCTCGGAATCGCAGCAGATTCGGACTCGCCGAGAGAGGCCTTGAAAGGCCTTGTCTTTGGTTTTTCTGGTCCATTTGTGAGGTTCGGTTTCAGCCTTGTTTGACAGGCCCACTGCTTGATTTAGGAGTAGTTTCTCCGAGTCTTTGGTACATGCTGGGATATGCTAATATGTAATTCCCTCTTGGCGAGAAGTACAATTTTTTCTGTTGGGAATATTTTCGTCCTAAAAGCGAGTCCGGCTACTATAACACTAGTGTCATTCCAAACTAAATAACACCACATCTTAACCATTAGATCTACTTTAATATTCGTGCAAGACACTAGTGTCATTCCAGCTCTATCTTGTACACGAATATTAAAGTAGATCCAATGGTTTAAAATGTGGTGTTATTTAGTTTGGAATGACACTAGTGTTATAGTAGCCGGACTCCCTAAAAGCTCTCGTTGTTTGGGGTTTTTAGCTCAAATCAGATCGGCCCAAACAGGTTCACAGGTTCACAGGTGTTTGGTGTAAAATATTTCCTAAATTGTTTGACAACCTGGGTTTGCAAAATTCCAAATTTTGTTAATATATTTTCAGGTCTGCACGATGTGAGTGCTATTTTTTTTTTATCATTTATGCTTATCTGCAGCCAACGGGAATTTATAATATACGGGTTTTTTTTCATTTACTTGCAACGCAGTTTGCCGCTGGAGCAATCATAGTAATAATATACGGGTATAATTTGCGAATAATTTGTGTTTTATTTGTTTTTTTTTTTACGTTTCCGAACCGAACTCTGAATAAAATACAAAAATAGTATAATATATTTTATTCGTGAATAAAACGCGAATCACGAAATTATTCGCGAGAAAAATGCAATTTTTTTTTTTGCTTCCTTGTTGTACCGAATCATTCCCAAATTATACCCGAATAACGAAATTTTGACCATGCCGAACCAAACTTGAACTATTCATTTGTCACTATGGGAGCAATCGGTGAATACAGAGGCGAAGCTACGTTGACACACGGATGGCACTTGCCTACCCCTGAATTTTTTTTTTTATGGACCGGGCTTATTTATTGGGTTGCCTACCCCTGTTTTATGGGTTTGCCTACCCTAGCCATAGCCCAAAGCCCACAACCTAGATGAATAAAAAAAAAATATGTGATTTGTGATTCTACGAAGCCCATAAAGCCTAAGGCCTCAGCCCCCAGCAGAGAGAATTGGTGATTGATTCTACGCGACGCGAGATGAATCAAAAAAAAAAGTTACGTCTCCGCCAGAGCGATTCTACGCGAGTCGCGAGAAAAGAAAAGAAAAAGATCGTCGCCACTGGCCGCGCGGCGCCTGCGCGAAGAAGAAAGGAGTAGCGGAGTAGGGAGTAGGGACCGTCGTCTCTGCGGCTCCGCCACAGTTCGCCACTGTGCCCGCGGCCCACCTGTACCAGCCGCTGCAATGATTTATGCAACGATTTCAAAATATGAAGAACCGTAGAACAATGCTTCCTCCATTGACTTGATTTTGTAGCATTAATATATTTCTTGTTTTTTGATATGTAAAAGAATATTTGTTATAAACTTTTGACTTAGTTGAAATATTTGATGTTCATTTATATTATCTTCACTTCTTGTTTATTTTAATTGATAATGGTATAATGGCATATGAAAAATTTTGACGGCAGAGTGTCAATGATACCATTTCTATTATTTGAAATGCTTGCTATTTTTTAAAATTGTGTCTTAAATCTGAACCCGAACTCAAACCCGAATTCTATTTTTGCCTACCCCTGGCTCAAATTCTAGCTTCGCCAATGTGTGAATGGTGAGGGGCAATAGCATAAATATTTAAGAACAATAAAAAACGGAGAATCGAATCTTGTATAAACGAGCTCTTGTCATTGCAACATAAATACATAATTCATAATTTATACAGGTATACGATACGAGAGACATTCACATGCGTGCCTTTATGCTACATTGGTACCATAATCCATAGCGTAGATTACAAGCCATCGCTGTAATTTTTAAAACAAAAAGGAAAAGGAAAAATTTGCTAAAGCAGCTAAGCTACTAGTTGGCTAGGCTTTTATCTCGGGCCCACTTTTACATTGCAACTAATTGTTGCCTAATATTTCATGAAAGGTATCACTTATCCTTCCAATAAAAAAAAAAAAAATTATCACTTACCGGTGTCGGCCGACATTTTTATTAATATCCAAAGTTTAATAGAAATTAATATTTATGCCTAGAATTCTGGGTTTCGTCAAAAATGTCCAAACCGGTCATAAAATGGCCGGTTACTCTCCCCATAAGCCGGCTATTTTATGGCCGGTTTTCCTCTTTTTTTTTTAGAGACACTATGAAGAGCAAGATATCTAACAATGAAAATTTGAATTTTTTTTGTTTAAATTATTTGATAGATTACTTCTTTTGATATATAATTAGCATATTTATATTAAAATACTCTAAATTACTTGAAATTATGTTGAATTATACTATATTAAGTTAAATTACACTAAATTATATTACATTAAGCTAAAATACGGTAAATTACATATGAATAGGGACGATATCTTCACTGAAAAGGCAAAAAACGATGACGAAACTTCAAACGGTCATAAAACGGCGCTCGAGTGTCCGATTTCAGCAAATGACCACTTTTCGGAAAGCTTGCGAAAATACACATGCGTTCGTGCTAGCTATGCTGGATTTCAAAATTCAAAATTGCCAAAAAACAAAGGGAAGAGCCTCAAAACTTGAGTTGAAGTTTCCGATTAAAATTTTCATTTCTATTATTCAATCTAAGTAGCTCAGTAAATTAGTTACATAATGAACTTGTAGAATACCAATTTTTACTATTTTCGGAATTTTTTTACTATTTTTTATGATTCATGAAAGATGGCACAAAATCAGTCTACTTTAGCGTAATTTTGCGTAGTTTAGCGTAATTTACCGTATTTCAGCATAATTAGCGAAGTTATTGTAATTTAGCGTAATTTAACGTAATTTAGTGTAATTCAACATAATTTATTGTAATATAGTGTAATTCAACATAATTTCAAGTAATCTAGTGTATTTTAGTATAAATATGCTAATTATAAATCAAAGAAGTAATCTAACAAATAATTTAACAAAAAATTCAAATTTTCAGTGTGAGATTTCATTATTTTGCTCTTCATAGTGTCTTAAAAAAAAAAAGTAAACCGGCCATAAAATTACCGGTTTGAGCATTTTTGGCGAAAGTTTGAAATTCTGGACATAAATATTAATTTCTAATTAAGTTTGGATAATAAAAATGTCGGCAGTGTCAGAGGCTCGGAGCTATGAATTTTCGCGTATTTTAAGCGATTTTTCTGTCTTTTTCTTGTTAGTAAAATTTCTACGACGGCTCCTGTGTGATTTTTCATCAAGCGGGCTACTCTGCAACTAAATGGGGAATGGGGGTAAACAGATTTTTCATATCCGAGGAGATGTGCAACCGCTGAACTAATTACCATATTGACAAATGAATTATTTGGGAAAGTTTGGTGGAATTAAAAATTTGTGATTCGGGAATAATTCAGAATTATAATTTGAGTTTGGAAAATACGTACGTGGTCCAGAACATGTGGAAATAAAATACTTGTTCTTCAAGCTTTAACATATATTCTCAGTATATACCACATTACAAAAGATCTGACACGTATCTTGTGCAAATGTCGAACCACACGTCACTTGCCTAGTGGCTGAAGATGTGGTCAAGGACATTAAATTAGCTACACATATCTGACAATTGTTGACATTTTTTTTAGAGTATGTAAGTACGTGGAAGACCCACTACCTTCTTCGCTGAATATGTGATCCAGGGCACCCACTATTTTAATGGAGTGACGAACTTTTCGGAACAAAACGAGTTTAATTTTACTTGCGAATAATTTGCAAACTGACCGTTTATTCGCTGATTAATTCACTGGAGGCTCAAAAACATTTAATTCTCAAATTAAATGCGAATCTTGTTACTATACTAATTAGTAATTACTGAACGTGTGTGAAGATTATTAATAGTTGAACCGTAACCCATTACATAAGGAGATGCAGAGATACAAATGTGGCAAAGAAAGTCTTGATTGGGTACGAAGCCGCATGGCGGGGCCCACCGCGGCCCATTTCCAATGTTTGGTATAAGGTCCTGTGTTTGACTGATCGGCTGGAACTTCTGTCGGACATAGGGATGGATGTCAGATCTTAATCGAATGGACCTGATTTAATCAGTGTTTTAAATCTCGGTTCAAGTACATTTTATAACATCGGCCATAGAATAGAATCAACATATGATGAAAGAACCAGTAAATAGAGCTGGTCTAAGACGAGTGCTTATTCTCTGAGATATCTCATATTTTGCGTGACCGACGTGTCCGGTGCTTATTCGGAGATAGCGCAGAGACCAATATTATTTGAGCTTTGAGATTCGTGCAGAACGTAATTGAACAGTTAAGATTTTCCAAAAAGTCACGCAAAATATGAGATATCTCAGAGGATGCGAACGTGCCAGACGTAGTCTTGACTTTAGTATTACATTTAAGAATTTGTAGCTGCTCCCCTTCTCTAAGCAGGGGCGGACCCACATACATTCCCGGGTAGTTATTGTTTGAATTTGAAATTAAGTGAAAAAATACAAATTTGGTACCACTTTGTTTTTTTTTTTGGAAATTGTTTGGCTTCTCTTTGAAATTGGAAAGTTCGTCAGACCAGTCCAAAAACATTGTTAATAAGAAACTTTGTTATTTTTTAGAAATTTACGGATCCGAATCAACTTCGTTGTTTTTTAATATGTAAAATAATATTATTTTATTATTTTTTATTATGTAAGAGTATACTATTTTTATTATTTCTTATTATATTAATTATTTTTATCTAGTACTCAATTAATTAATGAGTTTGAATCTAATAAATTATTTTAAATCAATTTTTATTTTTTCTCTGACAGAAATTCTGCGTCCGTCCCTGGCTCTAATTGCATCTCGTGGTATGCATTCAGATCAATATTTTAGTATGCATTTTTCAAAACATAGTTGACCGCCGCATGACACAAAATATATATATGTGCAGAAAAATATGCAAGTTTTAAAACTTACTATATAAGATTTTTAGATATATTAGTGGAAAAATGAAAATACAATATGATAATACTATAATATCAGATATATTATATGATATATGTCTCTAATTTTATATCTCTAATTAAATAAAAATTATGAAAATTTGGAACTTATGAAATAAGCTGGTGCATAATCTCATACATTATATATATGAGATGGGCGCTTTGAAAATTAAAGAGGGTGTTTTACTTTCTGCTTATATTTTCATTTTCAAAGTTCAAATAGTCAATTTGAAACTTCCAACATGTTCTTCATATTAAAATGTGTTTGGAGACCAAATTTTACATTTTTTGAAAATTTTTTACTATTTTTTCAGAATTTTTGAAAATCATTGCTTTGCTGAATTTTTGTTTTTTTTATTTAATGAAAAGTTGTGATTTTCAAAAATTCTGTAAAAATAGTAAAAAATTTTCAAAAAATGTAAAATTTGGTCTCCAAGCACATTTTAATATGAAGAACATGTTTGAAGTTTTGAAAATGAAGATATAAGCAGAAAGTAAAACACCCTCTTTAATTTCTAAAGCAAGTTAGCCCAACTCATATATATATACCTAATCATACACTGCACAAGTGATACGAGGTGGGTTACGATGTTTTGAGAATTAAAGTTTATGTTTTACTTCCTACTCATATTTTGTTCAAACAGTCGATTGGAACCTTTCAACATGATCTTTATATTCAAATATGTTTGGAAACCAAATTGTATACTTTTTGGAAATATTTTTACTACATTTTTTGGATTTTTTGAAATTCAAATTTTCTTATTGTTCACAATTTCATGAAAATAATGATTTTCAAAGAATTCTAAATTAATAGTAAAAAATTCCAAAAAAAAGATAAGTTCGTCCTCCAAGCACATTTTATAAAGATATAACGAAAAGTAGAACCACATTTTGCACTAAAACATAAAGTAGAACAGCAGTAATTTTTTTCTCTAATTAAATAAACATAAATGTGAGATCATAAGACAAAACCTAAGCCAAAATTCTACGTAATTCACTATCATTTTGACGTTGATCAGTAGTATCCATAGTCACAAGATTCGCGAATAATTCGTTTTTTTGGTGATGCCAAACCGAACACCGAATTATTTGCGAATAATTTGGAAATTTTATGATTTTTTCCGGAATTTTTTCCCGAACTTTTTTTTTCTTTTTTTTGCTCCCTTGAGATCTTTGGTCCGGATAATTCCGAATCATTCACGAATGATACCCGAATTATTTCCGAATCACAAATTTTTGACCTCACCAAACCGAACCCGAATAATTCATTTGTCACTATGGTAGTATCTACCGTTATACCATAGGGATATAATACTTCAACCGAACCAAAATCAATTTGATGCCTACTTAAATTATAGAGGGGTCAATTTTAAAATTCGTGCTAGATTAACGGACGACTCAGATATGAATTTAGTAAGAAGGATTCGCCTTCCAAATTCAGATGTCTCTCATTGCGTCAGAGAATTTAAGAGCACAAGCCACAAGGACCCTGACTTATTTAAGTCTTTAATTGCAATTAATTAAAAGTTATCCAATAAAGCAAAAGAGGTGGCAAGTATTTACAGGTTCACAGCCTTTCATTCTATTTGTAGCTACATCTATATGCTACCTAGATTCTCAAACAGGTGCCATTCTGAGACCCATAAATATAAAAAATTTGTAGTGTAAAAATACCAACAAACCTTGGAAGTTTTTACTGTGGGGAGACAAGACAATTAGACAACCAACACAAATCATGCCATGGTGGCATTAAATGTAGAGTAATAGATAATAGACAAGTGGTGTCAGAACCTCACATGATGAACAACCTGATAATGGTATTAAGTATTAACATTTAACAGCTCTCACATGATCAACTAAAGCTAAATCCATATATAATACAACTTTTCGTGTGCACAAAGCAAAAGAAAGCTATTAAAAGTAGTTGATATTACTTAGAAAAAAAGAAGAATGTAGTTTATAATAATTAGCAGAAAGCTAGCTATCAAGATGAAGCTGATATATTACCAGCACCTATATGGCTATATTTAATATGCTTTATTTGACCAAATCCTCCAATGCTTTAAGTAGCTCATCTGTTTCACTATGCCAACTACTATGATTAAGTTATTAACAACTACAATGATGGGGGTAGCAGCCTAGCAGGTGGCTGAAAGAACAGGAGCCCCATTTCATAAGAGGATTTTTAGAAATCCAATCATACGAATGATGTCCGGCGAGATTCGTGCTGCTTTAGAATCATCTCTATCGAAACTCCGTTAAGAACTCAATTATCCATTGCTCGCCGGAGAAATTGTTTCTAATTTTTACCATGTCACCTACTGATAATATAACTGTGTGTACAGCAAATTGCAGAACACATCCATTTCTGAATTGGCCAATGAAGAAGTGAATTATTTGACTAAAGCTTTGTTAGCACAATACAAATAAAAAGAAACAAAAAAAATCTTTAAGTAAAGCATAGTTTACATAGAACATGATTAATGGGCATGAAAACTTGACAAGGCAACTTAAGCATACAAACGAAGTTTCATTCTTTAGTCATACACCGTGATGTCAAAAAACAAGGATTTAAAAGAGTACCTTGACAAAATACAACCCACATATAAACAATGCACTTGCGCACTTCACCAGAGAAAAAGAATCCCTTCTAAAATCCACAAGCTAGCATAAACACAAATGTCAACAAACCCAAAAAATAAGGAAGAGTAAATAATAAATAGCAACCAAACTATCAATTTGAGAATCCAAGCTGTAATATGATTCTGTTTTTTTTTTTTAATGCTTCTGGCTATTTTTCCTTTTGAACAGATCGCTGATTTTCTTCTTCAATGGTGACTTTTTCTTGCTCAACAAGTTCTCCTTTTTACCCGTGTCATCCAAGCCTGACCTGTTGTCAACCTGATCTAAATTACCATTACCAGATTTCAAATCCACCTTCTCATCCTCTGCACCATTTTCCTCTTGTAAAGGCTCACTCTCTGCCATTTTAGTCTCGACCTCTTCTTTCTTTGCATCTCCATTCTCCCCTTCTTGCTCAGCATTACCGTTTGGTTCTTCCTCTTTGCACCTATCAAGAGACTCTTCTTCGTCCACTTTTGGCTTCTCTATTGCTACATCCAACACGGGATTTGCTTCCTCAGGCATTTCTGGGGCTTTCTCTACAGTCACCTCCTTGAGCTTAGAACTCAACTCATCTATCCTCTCTTCAGCCTTTGATTGACGGACCCGTAGCTCGTCATTCTCTTGCGTGATACTCTGCAACTCGTTTTCCTTATCCAACAACCTTTCCTTCAATTGCAAGCTCTCTGTTCTTGCCTCTTCCATTGCCTTGCTTGCCGCATTTACTTGCAACTCTGCTTGATGCAACTTCTCCAGCAGCTGCTCCTTCTCCTCCTTTGCAGCTTGCATCTCCATTTCTGTGCCCTTGAGAGATGCCACAACCTTGTCCACCTCCACCTTCAAGGCCACGATTTCCTCTTCAGACTGTTGTTTAGAGTCTAAAACCTCATTTTCCTTCAACTCACGATCGTTTTGCTCAGCTTTTGCTTCAGTCTCAAGCTTTTCAACAGTTTTACGGAGGCACACTACTTCATAATTCACTTCATCAAGCATAATCTCATAACTCTCCTTTGTGTTTTTCAGGGCTAATTTCAGGTCACCAATTTGGGCCAACGAATGTTCATGGTCACTTTCCTTCTTTAGAAGGTTTTCTTTTACCTCTCTTGAATCCGCCGAGGTCTCATGCAGGGCAGAGGCAAGATCCTCCATTGCCTTCTTATTATTCTCCTCCTCTAGCTTAATCTTCTCCAGTTCGGCTATCATCCTCTCTTTTTCTTCTGTTAAAGACTCAATTTGGGAAATAGCAGCCTTTTCGTTGGTCAAAGCCTCCAGTTTTGCCTCCTCAGAGTTCTCCAGTTTGTTTCGCAACAATTCAGCGGTCGTCTCCAGTTCAAACACCTCCTGTCGAGTCGCCTCTAAGCACTTGTTCGACTCGGTCAGTTCAGCCTCAAATCGTGCAACATCAGTTTCTAGTAACTCCATTTTCTCTTTCAGGGTATGAATTTCAGTCTCTCTCTCATGCAACAGTGTCTCCTTCTCCTCGAGTTGCTGCATGGCTGAGGCAAGAGATTCTGTCTTGCACTTCTCTGATTCATGCGCCTCCTCAAGTCGGATCTCCAGTTCCTCTGCTTTTCCCCTCCATTCATCCACCAAACTGGAAGCTTCCAGCTCTGCCCTTTTACTCTCACTTAGTTCGTTCTTATCCGTTCTAAAGTCTCCTCAATTTTAAGCAGCTCCTTCTCAGACTCTCTTGAACTCTCTAACTCCCCTTGCAATCTTACAATCTCACCTTTCAACTTGGTGATAATCTCCTCTGCTTCATTTGTTTTATTTTCCAGTCTGGAGTTGAGCAGTTCTTTAAGCTGGGCTAACTCACTGGAAAGCTGCTCAGCCTTCTCCATGTTTACGTCGGCCGCTTGCATAGCTGTTTCAGCACGGCCGAGTGCCGCATTTTTCTCCTCAATGGACATCTCCAGCTCGTGTTTCACTCGCTCGAGCTGCTCCTTAGTCTCAACCAAAACAGAAATATCAGATGCATGCTGGTTCTTCATCCTCTCCAGTTCACTCTGCCACTCATCTTCTCTTGTCTGAGCAGCATCAATGCTGGATTGCTCCAGTTCATCGGCACGGAACTTCTCAATTTCTGTGGCCTCCTCAGCACGTCTTCGTGCAACAATGGCATCCTGGAGCTGCCCATTGGTCGCATCAGCAAGGAGTTTCGCCTCCTGTAGTTCATCTAAAATGGAGAGCTTCTCCTTTTCGAGAGCGGCTAGCTGTTCCTTGGCCTTCTTTAATTCTTCATTAGCTGAGTCTAGCTGAGATTGAAGCTCTGATCCCTTCAATGATCTTGGTTGGAGTTGCTTCTACAAAAAACATAAATGAGACCATTTTTTTTTTTTTTGCCAAAAGAGTGGATACCGATTTAAAAATTTACAAATTTAGTAACTAGACAACTTGTGGTTCTTTCAGGTTATTGCGTCTCCAACAAACTGGTCCATTCATACACAATACCGATTAGTACATAGGTACTTGAAAGCAAAACTGACAAATTTAAAATTGACAGAAAACTTTGATGAAATAAATACATCAGTGTACTTCACGGATTACATAAAAAAGATATTCTTACATCAGGTGTGGCAGTCTTAGGAGCTTTTCGATCTACAACAGGTTTTGATTCGGTAGGTTTTGGTGAGCGGTCGAAGGAGAGGCGTGGGTTTTGGGTGGGCGAAGGCGAATTGGGCCGAACCAAGGACCCGGAACGGTTAACCCTACCCGTTTTGGGGGTGCTCGGTCTCCTGGGAGTTGCTGGCGTCGATGGTTTGTTGCTTGGTGGTTCGAATAATCCAGATCTGTCAAATAATGAAGGTTAGTGCTTTAATTTGAACTAATTTCTAGGTACAATGTGACAAAAATTAGGACGGTTAGTTGGAATTTCAATAGTTGGGTAGGAAATGGACAAGAAATATTTGCAAAAAAATTCCAAATCTACAGGAAAAAAAAATTCAGCGAAATTCATGGAAAAAGAGGGAAATGAAGAGATGAAATTGCTTTTTGTTCCATATGTAAAAAGATAAATTTGAATGAGATTAATTTTCTATAAGATACAATTGGATTTAGTTCTTTCTTGTTCTTTTTGATAAATAGACTGATGACCTAGTGGGGCGGTTAAGGTCACATCGGTCAAAAGAAGAAATGCAAGATGCTACTATCCTATATATTGTAGTGCCTGGAAAGAGTGCTGCATGCAAATTGGAGACGCTACTCATAAATCAACTCCCTTTAGAAGGGTTTAAACTCGTAAACAAAGCTGATGGCAAGCACCGTAATTTTGGCACTTCAGATCTCTCTCTTGGGGCTCTTACTTTGCACCCATGATATAGCTGTTAAAAGGAAAGGTTGTGTTCCATTTTTTGTTAGAGTTACTCCTATTCTTTACCTTTGCTTTCAGAATACATCAAAGCCACCATTTAGTTAAAAATGTATCTTATTGAAAAGATGAAAAATATGGTGAAAATTGAATAGGTGGAATGATAGTGGGCTCTTGGCCCGCTTGTAGACAACTAGTTGATTTGTCAGTGCCGGTATGGGGCTTTACCAATTTTGTATTTATAGGTGGAAGCTCTAGACCTGAATTTTTGTATATATATTAGGGCCAAACATTGGTTTTTTATTATAAAAATTTAATATATTTATTCTTCCAAATTTTTTTTGACATAGGCACTACTTTTTCATGTTATTCCGAGTAAGAACTAGGAACCAATTGTGTCCCTGAATAGCGTACTTCATAGTTTTTTAAATGCAGATTGTGCCCAAATTAGCCCCATTAACTCAACATAGTTTAATTAGAACTTCATTATAATTCATAAATGATAACATATGGCCTAGTATATCAACTGATAGGTGTCAAGATGATTTTTCGGGTGGTAACAGGTAGTTTTCTTTTCGTTGATATCAACAGTTCCTTGTTTGGTTGGTGTGTATTAATGTGGTACTTGGAGATCTTTATTTGTTTAATTTAAATTTTATTGAAAAGGACCAGACACCACTGGGTTGTACCGATCTAGTGACAAAAAGAAGCAACTGTTGAATCATAGGATGGGGCTTCCTTTGTTGGGACAAACTTCCCAAGCAATGGGGTTCACATGCAACAGTGGTGTGGATCGCTCTCACATCAAGTATCTTTTTGAATGATAACAGACAAATTGAAAAAAGAGAAGAAAAAATCCAATATTTGGATCTTTTTATCAGGTTTGAAACAATCAATTTTGAATTTGGACGCTTCAGCCAAATTCGTTTCTAGAGTAAATTCATCATTACAGTTGTAAAAAAATATTATTTTTGTCATATTAATAATTTTAATAATTAGTCATCAATTAATTTCATACCTGTTAATTTCTTGTAATTTTAATTGTGGGATCCACTAATATGGAAAAAAGAGAAATCTTCTGCAATTTTAGAAATGGAGATGTTCTTCCACTTACAAGTAATAAAAAAAAATTATGTGGCACAATCTTGCTAAATTACCAAGTATTCTGCTCTACATTAATATTATAACTGTCATATTAATAATTTAGAATAATTATTTTAGTACCCGCGCTACAGTACCCGCACTGTACCCGCACTTCCATAACTGTAAGATTGCGGTCCCCACAACTACCGATCTAACTAACAATGTTATCGGACCTTCCATTTTGAATTTCAAATGTTCCTTTCTTTCCGTTTTTTCTTTTTCGAAGGCTTCGGTGATTTGGAGGCGATTTTTGAGGCAATTTCGAAACTGAAAGCGATTTCGTGTGGTTCTCACAAATTTAATCGGTGATTTTGAAATGTGATCAGCTAGATTAATATTGTTTTTTCTCGATTTTGTTTTTGTTCTGGTGAATTAATAATGATATATCGTTCGTTTCTATTTCATATACACAATCGTGTTTCAGTGTTGCTGGATTTTGAGATGTTTGTGATAATTTGATTTGCGAAGATGATGTAATTGTCTATTATGTGTTCAGATATAAATACTTGATAGTTCAGATATAAATACTTGATGTGTTCAGATTAAATACTTGGTAGTTTAGATATAAATACTTATGTGTTCAGAAATAAATACTTGATGTGTTCAGATATAAATACTTGGTAATTTAGATATAATACTTGATGTGTTTAGATATAAATACTTGGTAGTTTAGATATAAATACTTGATGTGTTCAGAAATAAATACTTGATGTGTTCAGATATAAATACTTGATCTGTTCAGATACAAAATTCATTTTAATAAAGTGACAGTTATAATTTAAAGTTAAAAAAATTAATAACAACCAATTATTAAAAATAACGTTATATGGTTTAAATTATTTATTTGAAAAATATATAATAAACTTCCGTTGGACCGATTATATATATGAATTCATATAAAACCATAGAGAATACTAATAGATTACAATTAGTGCAACATATATACATATTGCCTTTTGTACACATGCAATCCCATGTGATCCATATAACATATACTCCTCAAGATCCAATACAATGTTTGTATAAAAGTTATGTCCTTACCACTTAGTAATCATGCGATCAAGATTTGGCCCAATTTTTGTAAAGTTGGGTCATGTTGCCAAAACTCTTGGTTATGATTTAGTTTGGACCAAAATTTCATACAAACTAGTTGTATTAGATCCAACATATAAAAAAAGAGTGCCCATGTAATCCATGACATGATGCCTCTTGGTTAAAGGTCTCCAACATTTCAACTCAAATATTTTTTTAAGATTCTTATTCATCCAACGTAATATAGATATAAATACTTTAGTTCGTAAGTATAAATACCACACCCTTATAGTTATAAATACTTTGTTTCGTAAGTATAAATACCACAAGAATAGAGATATAAATATTACCCGCACATAAGCTAAGTCAACATTTTTTGTTGACAATTTTAGTGGTCCCCACATGTCGTTTATTACCCACACATAAGCTAAGTCAACGTTTTTTGTTGACAATTTGAGTGGTCCCCACATGCCGTTTGAGTGGTCCCCAAATGCGGGTACGAAGCGAGGATTTTTGAAGAAAAGGTGCGGGTACAGTTATTTTAGGAAATCATATATCATATATGTAGTTCATTGTATAGATATAAATACTTGTCTTGTATAGATATAAATACTTCACAATGTTACTATTAATACTTGTAAAACAAAATTAGTTCAATTATATTCAATTGGTGCCTTTCATGGCCCTCTTCATTAATGTCTTGACGTGTACATTCTGCTAATATGAACACAACATGCAACTGATTCTGACCTCAATCCCCATGCAAAATTATTGATTGGTACGGCTTCTCTGCTGTATCTATCATTGCACAATGTAAAATTTCTGCCTCAATCTCGAACGCTCGAATTTTATTCTATGCCTGAGATTTTTGTTTTGTTTTTTTTGATAAATTTTGATTTCTAGTGTGTTTCCTTTGCTGTACCATACACAGCATATGGCATTTGTCCCAGCACAAAATTTTTAGTCCTAGATCCAAATGATTAATTGCCGGAACGAATAAGTAATAACTTGTCTTTTGTAATTTCTTTGAGTTGAAAATGGAGATCAAGTCTTTAAATATCTATAAGCAATCTTTTATTTGAATTTCTAATGTATGGATCAAATCTGTAAGGAATCTTTTATTTGAATTTCAGTTTGTCAATACACAAGAAAGCGGGAGGAGCCCGCCGTACCAAGAATGAATTTGGTTCCGTAAAACTAAATCAAATTAAGCATGTGGATGGCAGTGACAACTATTGGATTAGATCCAACTTGAAACTGTTTAGTGGATCAAATATATTTTGATCTCATTTTCTTGTCATGTGGCTAGGGCTAGATACTGTTGAAGAATAAAAGTAAATAGAGGGGTACTAGTGTAAAATGGAATAAGGGTCAAATTGTAAATATCATAAGATATAGGTGCATAGGGTGTTACCGTTAGTGATAACGGTAAAATAAGGTGTCAAGAGAGTATATACTTGTAACTTGAAAAAAGAAATACCAATATATCAAATACAATACAAAATCTATAACTCTCTGTCTCATACTTCTGCCAAAATTAACATGGTATCAGAGCCATTCTGAAAATCCAATAACAATACCCAATAACCCGATAAAGTTCCAAGCTTCTGTGATTTACCAAAAAATACAAATACAATAGAAATACAAAAATCTCATTCTCAGAAATAGAAACCCTGATTCTATTAGAGCATAAGCCAGATCTGTTTTACCAGCAAAAGCCATATCAGAAACAAAAAAAAAAAAACAGACTAGAAACCAGAAAGACCAGCAAATCAAATATCAGAAAACTACCAAATAAAACAAACCTTTTTTCTCCTCTTTGAATATCTGATTCATACCTAAGTCTCCTCCTCAACTATGGTGACAGTGAAGTCTCCTAACCCTAATTCGGGCTACCAAACTCAAAAACCTAGCAACAAAGAGGAAGGAGATAGATGCACGAACTGCAAGAAAGCTAACCACCATAGTGACCGTTGTTGGTTCCTTCATCCTCATCTTCGACCGAAATGGTGGAAGGAGAACGAAGGTGAGGCGAATAACCCTAAGGGGGAGAAGGTTGGAGCGGCACGGTCTCTCCAGAAAGGGGGAGAAAATGGGTCCGTAAGTTATATCTCTAACGGGTCCGATACTGTAGCTAACGGGTCTGCTGGGAATAATGAAGTTTTAAGTGCTCTCCTTTCACAACTAAGTGGGCTGCTGAAGCCCAATTCAGGTTTTTCTAAAACTCAGAATTTTTTGGACCCAAACCATAATTTGTATATCATACCAAATAAAAGAAGCACTTTAAGTCCAAATAAAATTGAGCCCGAAAATGAAGGAATAAAACAATTAAGATATACAAATTTAGGTGATTTGAATCGATTGAATTCCAAAAATAAGTTAGATTGGATTCTAGATTCCGGTGCAACCGACCACATGACCGGAAACAAAGATATATTGTATAATTACCAAAAAAATAAAAATCAAGAATTTGTATATGTTGCAAACGGTGAAAAAATGGAAATTTGTGGTTATGGCTCAATCAATCTTTTTTTAAAAGAAATTAAACATGTTTTACATGTAAAAAATTGTGCTTCTAATTTATCTATAGAAAAAATTT